>WEIV01028690.1:0-21543 GCA_013390005.1 Calyptomena viridis | reverse complement strand
CCGTTCTCCCCGGCGGGTGAAGCCGCGTTGGGCGGCGCCATGTTGAACGACGGGGCGGGGCCGTGTCCCACAGCACCCCCTGGGGGCCGCCTCAGGGATTTACAGCCCGACCGCCATTTTATTCCTTTTCTCGCCTCACTTTAAAATAAACAAAAAAAATCTACTAAAAGAAACCCCGCGAGTGGAAATCTGAGAGGAATTGGGCTGTTCATGACAGATGCCACCCCCGTCTGAGTTCCCAGCCTTTCAAAGAATCACAGAATGGGCCAGGTTGGAAGGGACCACAGTGCATCACCTGGTCCAACCTCCCTGCTCAAGCAGGATCATCCCAGAGCACACGGCACAGGATTGCATCCAGAGAGTTCTTGAATGTCTCTGGTGAGGGAGACTCCACAACCTCTGTGGTCAATCTGTTCGAGTGTGTGGTCACCCATACAATAAAGGAGTTTTTCCTCATACACAGGTGGAATGCCCTATGCATTGGTTTCTGCCCGTTGCCTCATGTCCTATGGCTTGGCACCACCAAGAAGAGCCTGGCTCCATCCTGTTGGCATCCCCCTTTTAAATATTTATACCCTCATAAGGTCTCCTCTCAGTTGTCTCTTCAACTCTTCTTTCCCAAACCCCATAGCTTGGCTGCACTGCTGCTGCTTCTCACTTCCCAAGAGTGCACAGCTCTGGCTTTGCCTGGAGGAGTTCACCGTTTAAGCACATGAGATGGGCAGATTATCTGCTGTCCCCACTCTTTTATTCCTCCAGCAATGACATCTGACAGGACAGCCGCTAAGCAAAGGCTGCATGTGTTTTCCAGCAGCAGCCTGTGGCTCGGCATGTCCCCAGGGCCAGCTGTCACCCACAACACCCTGTTGCTGGGCCTTCTTCATCTCCATTGCGCAGCTGGGATAGAGCGGGTTTTTTTTCCTAAAATATCTCCTAATAGCTCTTATGCTTGAGTCCATCCCATGGGGCTGAGAAATGTGGCAAGAGGCAGTTTTGGAAGCAGTCCCACCATGTGGCGGGCTCCTGCCCTTTCCCAGCCATTTACGGTTGGGAGGAGCCCAAACCTTGTGCCAGCAGGGGCAGTGGTGCACTTTTTTCATGGCATTTTTTCTAGGTTTTTTTTTTCATGGATGGGGGGGACACATGGAGGTGCATGAAGGCCTGTGGCGTGTGCCTGGAAAACGATCCGGGTCTGTTTCTGTGCCTCTGGCTGCAGGAGCAGACACTTTCCTGGATGTTCCCAGCTGCTCCTCCTGGCTTATCCCAGGCACTTGTATGCTTTGTGGCATGGCCTGACCCATGAGGTGCAAGGGACGACTCGAGGGACCAATTTTCTTTTTCTGGAAGAACATAGCAAGCTGACTGTGTTTTCTGAAGGTCAGCCTTTTCTGCTTTCCTGCCAATGCCTAAAGCTAGTCTGAAAGTGGAACTGATGTTTTAAAACCTCCTTAAGACTAATTTTCCTCGTTTCATTAGTTTTATAAATAGAGACTTTTGGCTTTAAGAATTTGATGACTCCTTTCCAGTGAAAACTCCTGAAAATGAAAGGCCCCATAGAATTCAACATGTTTTGGCAAGAAATACTCATTTTGTAGGAAAAAAAGTCACTTTCATCTTCTAGATAATTCTGCCATTTAAGGGATATGTTCCTCCAATGCCACTCTGGCATTTCTACAGCTATATATGGAGTCTCTTTGGTGCTTGCTTGTGCTATCCTTGGAGCCAAGTAAAGGTCAGGCCAGGAAGCCTTTGATGATAAATCTCCCCAGGCCACCTTGATGCCCTTCCTGAATGCAATGAATGGGGGAGCAAAACAAGGTTTCTGTTGTGCAGGCTGTGGGAGCTGACTTCTACAGGTATGGCACAAGTGTGCTTGTTCTCCATTTACAAGATGAGAATATCAATCATTAAATTGCATTAATCATAAATATGTATACCCAAAGGCCAAATGGCAAAAAAAAATGTTGCCTTGCCTTGTCTGAAGAGAGTCCCTTTCCCTTGGACTTGTTCTCACTAGGGCAGATCACAATGAAACTTCAGAGTCTTTATAGACTTCCTTTAGGTATCTCACAAGTATTGCATAATTTTATGTATTTTTCAGTCTGTTTTCTTAGCCGTTTGAGACTGACTTCCTCAAGAACTGTCTTTACCTTAAAGTATAGAGCTTGGCAAAAACAAAGGGAAGTAAAATTAGGAAAGGAAGTTTAGAGTATAATTAGGTTTTTCTTTCTGCTAGAATCACACTGAAAGTTTTAATCCATTGTTTATTCCTTTTCATTTCTTAAACAGGGGTGTTTTAATGGATGGTTTTCTGTTGGACAGATTGGTCTTAAGGTGCAATCTTCAGTAAGCGTTTTTTTTAGAATAATTTTTTACATTTTGCAAGCAGAAAAAGAACAAAACCAATTAAATATTTTTTTCCAAATGGTGATATTTGATTTGAAGTCACTGCTGGAAGAATAGCTGTTTTTCTTGCACATTTCTGGGCCATTCAAATGTAAAGGCTCTGTCTTGACTGCCCTGCAGAGGACCCATGCTACTGCAGTGCTCAGGGCATACCTGTGTCCAATACTGTTGAGAGTCTGCTACTGTCCTCTACTACAGAATTTTTCTTTATCTCTAAATCTGTGGTGGATGAAACTTTTAGTTCTGTAGTTTCTCAGTCGTGCCCTCACAGTTGGTAACAGGGCTGGCAGTCACTTAACTGGATGCTTGCCTTGACCAGGAGAGACAGGCTTGATGGAAAAGATTCACTTCCACTTTGCTGAAAGTCAGTGAGGCTGGACTAAGTCACGTAGTATTTGCAGTCAAAATGAAACCTTGTTTTTGGGGGTGAAACACAATGTTTTATCACTGAAACTCACATCTTGTGAGATGGTGACGTGTGTGTTTGATTATCTGCTGCCTTAGGTTGGACAGGTTTACTTCCTGCTAAAGATCATCTGAGGATGAGGATATTGGCAAATCACCAGATTTGAGAAGAGGTGGTGACTCAGTCCATAACACTTCGACAGTTTCAAGAAGCTTGTGAAAGCAGGGTAGTTCAGTAAAACTAACTTCCTGCCAGTGCAGTTACTGCCACTGTTCATTACTAGGTATGAAACCTGACTAGACAGTGTCAAAAGTTCAGGTAGTGATGGGTTCAACAGGGAATAACCAGAGTTGTGTGAAAAGAAAGAGGGAAGAGGAAAGTGCAGCAAGCCCCTAGAAACCAAATACACTAATTTGGTAAGGAAGGGAAGGAGAGTTTCCTCTTGTTCTGCTAGATCAAAATTCTCAAGTGCCTGCTGGTGCCACATGGCCTATATATGGAGCCATAAAATTGTCTCCAGCATAGTCTATCCCTTTCTTCACTCATTACTTTGCCTTTACAACTCCGAAAGCTGCTGCCTTCCTCTCCTGCCCTCACTACTCCTTCATATTCCTCTGAAATATTTCCCATTGTCTTTTTACTACTATTGTTCCAGGAGTCTTGGTACATACATGTTGTCCTTTTCCCTACCCTCTCCATTATGCTCTTACCCCCTCATTCCATGGGGTGGAAAAAGATGCTGGTACCCAAATGTACGACCAGAAATGGAAAATGTGGGATGGGATAGTGTACATACAGTGGATGGGAAGAGTGCTTGCTTCCAGAGGGTTCCTTCCTTAAATCTATATAGCAAAGAAAGCACATAAGGGACCTGACTGATGTGATGTCTCTAATAGTGCTGGAAAGAAAAATCCTTTGAGCCCTTTGCCATCTTTGCAGTGCAGAAACTTCACCGTTTCTCCTATAACTCTTAAATGGTTTTGACTGTCTGTGTCATGGGACATACATCTCCTTCAAACTTACATAAATGTTCTTTGCAGATATTGTTATGATTTACTGATTGACACAGTGTCATGTCCCTGTCCGTTCTGAGTAAGTATGGGGGTTTTGAGGGTATTTCCTCTCTGAACCTTTTCTTCCCTGAAAACAGAAATCATTATTAAGACAAAGTTGAACACACCTTCCTGTTCTACCTTGTCAGTGATATATGGAGAGATGTCGAGTTTTGTGCTTTGAATAATCAAATGGCAAACTAAACAAAGAAACTGCTGCCTGCTGAAGTGATGGGTGAGTCAAACGGTAGCCTGCATGATGGGCTGACCTGTGCTTTCATGTCTTCTGTGGAATACTTTGCATTGAACTATTTAGAAATTTTCTGTCATTACTCAACATGCTTTTTCCCCACCTTCTGCTTCTACCACAGTGTTTGATAGGTTGGGACAAGCTCTTGGGGTTACGTATGCAAGACATATATATATGTGGATGCATACATGTACATAAATATACACATAGGTAGAGATAACATGTATACTCTTTATAAGCGACAGGCATCACTATCAGTGGAACAATTATCCCTTGCTGTGAGGACACACCTGGAGAAGGTGAGACATCAAACGCCGAGTGTTCTGTAAGAGAGATTTGGTGCTGGCATTCAGCAGTTATCTTGGGCTAGTACAGACACAGGATTTTCCAGGGGTTTGAGAGGAGTATAAGTCTGTCACCATGGCATGGTGTTAAGATGAGGCTGTCCTCTGGAATCAGACTGGGGTATTAGTTACATGATGCTGCCGGCTGTGCCGAATGCTGCAGCTGCTGCTGTACTTTTCTCTGGAAGTGTTGAAGAGAAAGACAAAAAGTTTCTATCAGCAAGCATGAGAAGAAAGGGTATTGTGTAAAGCAGCTAGATGAGCCCCATCAGCTGTCCTGCATGTCACAGTTCCAACACTTCTGTCTGCCAAATGCTTGGGACAGAGACTAGTGTTTTAGCTATCCCAGATTTTGTGCACCCTTGTTCTCTCACTTTTGCTGTTTAGAGCTGATTTAGCTGATACTTGACCACTAAGTATTCTGCAGAGATAAAAAATTTCATCTTTCTTTAATGGGAGTTGTGAATAGTCAGAATCTCTAATGATTGTGATGCTTATGGATAGGATGTTGTAATCTTAAGTGCTAAAGGACAGATCTTGAGTAAATAGGATTTTCATGTTTCCACTGATTTTGACAATTTGTACAGCAAAGAATGTGTGTTTTAAATTCTCAGTCAGAGTCTTTTAAAGTCAATCTTTGGCCAGAGAGGTATTGTTTAAAGTTCTGAAAGCCATCCAGGTGTTTTTGCTACAGGCTTTTTGTTAAGATCAGTGGGAGGCTCCGGGGCAAGTTCACTGCTCGGTCTTGAAAATCTCAGCACCAAAAGGTGTTCATCAACTTTTGGGGCAATAATCTAAGCACAGGAAATTCAGCACAAGGTCATCCACCTGTCTATATTCATTCATTTTGTGAGAAAACATAGTTCAATGCTTCTTTTCAGGATATTTCTATTTGCTTTAAAAGCCCACAGGAAAAGCAAGAATCAGCTTTGAGGTTTGGGTTTTGGTTTTTTTGTGGGTTTTTTTTTTTGGTGTTTGTTTGTTTTTTTTTTGTTGTTGTTGTTGGTTTTTTTTTTTTTATTTTATTTTCTGAGATGCACCACTATGTTTAATCAAAGACTTGAAGTTGTACCTGCAAGTGCTGTTTTCATACTGTTGTATAGAGACTACTGTTGTTTAGAGACTAATAAAGATTAACAAAGCCTAATACACTCACATTTTCCTTTTGATTAATGGCTATTAATTTCTGTAGCTGATGTTCTGCTGTATTACAAGAATGGTTGTAAAAGATGGCCCTGCATTGTTTTTTCTGCTCACCCTAAAATTTATTAATTTTTGCCTGCAAATATTTACTCTGTTCCACACAATCAGGAGCAGTTCCTCTAGACTTGGAGATTCCAGGTTGGGATTATCTTTATTAAATCTGAAGAGCTGAGTTGAACTCCGTGAGCTCCAGATTTATCCCTCAAATTGCCTGCTGCCCCAGTGTTGCCTGAGATAAATCCTTTCACAGAGTGAGTAAGAGTCTCTGAAAGAATTAATTCATGGTCTAGTTACTTTTATTGAAAGTGAAGAATTTTCCGTGGATTCTTCAGATTTTCAATTTAAGACTTAGGCATGAGGCATTTAAGATGTTGAAAACCATCAGGGGAGATCAGGGGATGCTAATGTAGTGGCAGGACTTACATCAGATGGTAAATGTGCTAACTAGGGGAACATGCAAGGACAGAATCAAATCCATTTAACCTACTCGCTCATGGCTTCCATCTAAAGCTTTTAACCTCTATCTGCTACACTTGGCTGCTTTCCCTTAGAAATTTTAGTTACTGGAAGAGACATGCACACACTGCTGCACCTGTGAGGGAGGACATGCTGGGACACTGATTCAGTCTGGTTCAGCACCACTGCTGAGTGGAGCACAGGTGATTTTCATGTATACCTTGCCTAGTCATATGCAACTGTATCTGGTTTCTGCTCCTACCCATGATGCTGGACAGACAGCAGGCAGAAGGTTAAAACACAAGTAGAACACTTTGTAGCTGTCTAAGAAGTCACTGTTCATGACACATAAAACTCTTCATTGCATCTTTTGTTCGAAATTTTCCAGGTAATTTGGAAAGGAGTTTTAAACACCACACCTACAAGCAGGTTCAGCTGGGAGGTTTTCAAAACATATAAAGTAGCTGCATCATTAACTCTCCCCACACCCTGTTACAGTCAGAGGTGCTGGCTGAATTTCTTGAAAACAAGGTTATGTATTCAGGTGATTTAAACCTCCATTTTTGAAAAGATTGCTTTTTTTAATCCATCCCTAGGTTTCAAGGCCTATATATGACATTCAATTCTTTTTCAAATAAATGCCGGAGTGATGTGAGAACTGGTGAAAGGTTAAGATGATTTTATCAGACATTGTGCATGCTCTGCACGCACAAAAATGAAGTCTCAAATATTTTCCCTTCAGTGTAGCTCAAAGTATCCCAATTGCTCTACACTTCTTTTCCTGGGGAGCAGGAAAATGAGAAATTCTTCTTCATACATGTTTTGTCTGTCTATATAAAGTACAGCTGGTCTCCAGGCTGTTTTCTTCCTCTTGTTTTTCTCTTAAATCTATCTCTGTCTGTTGCTCATGTTGTTGCAGCCATGAAGGCTGTGGAAAGGGAAGGTTTGGAGGGAGAAACAGTATTTTTCATCTGGAGAGGAAGTAAGCAAGTTGTTAGGCACTTAAATCCTTTTTCAGGTCTGAAATGTCTTCTGTACTATAGAAAATTAATTTTTTTTTCCAGTGTTATATTTCAAAGATTTTTCTCTCGGTTGCCCTTGAGACTCAAGCCTTGTAGATCAGTTGTAGAGTGGTTTTATAACAAACGAGGGCTCTGTGTGGGAGCCCAGTGTAATCTGTAGTTGTTTGGTTTCTCACAGGGAACACCAGTGACCTTCAGCTTCAGTGGGAATAACAATCAACTGGTTCCTAACAGACACCAGCATCCTCAGGTGCCTGGGGCAGTGATTTTGAGTGTCAAAGAGCATCCTCTGTGAGGAAGCCTTCTAGATACTGTATAATTATGGCATGTGAACCATTTATTAAACTTTGGATCCTGATTAATTTTTCAGTCCACACTGTAATATGATTATGATCACCTTGTTACCACTGATGGGAGTGATTTGCCTGCTGAGATTTTAGTCATGATTTCTCCTGGGAGCCCACCAATTGCAGCAAAAGGTGATGCTAATGTTTAACATAGCTGCTAATATTAAAAAAAGGCTAGGACATCACTCTGTTATTTTTTGTGAGGGGATGAGAAACGTCTGTCTTGAATGTTACAAGGAAAAAAATACCTCAGCATGCAATTTCATGTGTGAATCTGTGGTATTCAGCAAGATGGAATGTGATCTCTTGGGGGAGATCATATCTTTCTCCAAAATGGGGGAAAAAGGGCAAAATAACTATTGAAGGGGTGTGTGAGTAATGGCTTTGTAACCTAGTATATTACATTTTTCTGTTAGTCTTTGGTTTATCTTGCCTTTTTTTTTTTTTTTTGGGAGGGGAAATTTCTTCATGCCAGAATGTGATTGAATAAAGACTGTCATTCATGTTGTAACATGTTATGAAAATATCCTGGAGAGCCTAAAATAGTCCAGAGAGATACTGAGAAAAAGCCAATGGTGTCACTCATTTTGGTTTTACTCAGATCTTCATCAATGTAAAGCCTTGAAAATGCAAGGTGATAGATTAGAATTCGGTGGGTCCCCACTTCTTCTGGGAGTGCCACTATCTGTACCCAACCCTGCTGGTTAAGGAGAAAATTTAAAGAGTCACAATTAAAATGACTTTTTATACTTATTTGAATTATCAGGAATTCTTCTGAAGAAGACACACCTCATCCCAGAAAATCAAGTGTTTCCAGCAGAACTGTGCAGTGTGAGATTCCTGTAGAATCTTCAGTGGACAACAATTATCCTGGTGTTATTTGGGACATCACCGTGCCTTTTCTGCTGTGTCTGAAAAAAGATAAGTCACCTGTGCCTTTAGGCAGGAATATCTTTCAAAAACACACCCCTCCCATCCAGCAGAACTACCAGGCTCTGCTAGAGTCATGCTTGAAGAACAAGTGCCTTTTCACAGATGACAGCTTCCCTGCTCACATCAGCTCTATTGGAACAGGAGCATTGCTAAAGAAACTACCCCGAAATGTACAGTGGAGAAGGCCACATGTAAGCGATTTTCAGTGTGTACTGTAGTGTAAGAGGATGAGTACGGCTGATAGCAAATAGTTTGAGCACTGAACAGACTACTTGTAGACTTTAATTTAGGTGTACTTTAATGCCTTCATAGATTACATTTATCTTACCAGGTGTCAATTTGGAAGCAGGGGTACGTGGAGTTTTGTAATTGCCTTTGAAGCATTTGTTGCCCAAAATAATAACCAGCCTCATTCAGTTTATATCCAGTGACACTTGGAGCAGGCAAAGGGAGCAGGGGGAGCTGATTTCCTTGGAGCTCACAGCTATAGTGATCCCACTGTGATTCTGTGATGACAGTTCTCATGGCAATGGTTCCTCTCTCCAAAATGTCTAGATTTTTGGGTTTCTAGGCAGTTCTTACTTTGACCTTTCTCACCTATGGACCACATATTTTTGTTATGCTGGAAGCTGCTACTTCCCCAGGGAGTAGCAGGTGCCTTATCTTCTTGCTGGGCTGTTTTTTCCCTGCTTAACTGTTTAGTCTGTTGTACCTGGAGTAGCCTTTTCCCAGCTCTCAAGGTTGAGCCTCTACCACAATCAGTAATTCAGCATCAGTCGGTGAGTTGATTTTGGTCTTGGGGCCTTTGTTTTCTACTTGTGCTCACATTTCCAAGGCCTTTGCTGGTATCCCGTGCTTAAACTGAACATCATAACAAGACACCCAATTGCAAGGTCACAGAGCAAGTTCTCATAACAAATGGATAGATAGCAAGTTTAGGAGGCCAGGACAGGAGCCTGGCACAGTTAGATAAGGCCTGTTACTACCACTGACAGCTCTGTTCTTACTGAGCCACTGAGCAGAGTACTGACAATGAGATCTTCCTGAGAGCAATGTACAGAATTATGTGAGAATTTCAGTGGTACTGACTCCTTATATTACTGTGTCTATAAAGGAATTCTGCCAGGTAAGAACAGATAGCATCTCCTAGCTAAGTTATTTTCTAGCTGTCATATTTTGTCAAATTTAAACAATTTCTCAGAAGGGCTGAGTTCCTGCACAACTCATAAAATTAATCAGGAAAGTGGAGGCATCTTTGCAAAGCAAGCAGGAGATCTTGAGAATAGCAGCCCTCGTTCTTAGAGTTTCATACATAATTTGGTCTTGCAGATGGTTTATATTAAGTCAGGATCTGCAAGTGGAGGATGAGTGCCTTCCTCAAGGGCCTGAGCTGGGTTGGGCTGGTTGCTATGGCTCAGAAAGCTATAGCAGATTAGAGTGATTTAGGGAGGAAAGGTCAACATGAGTCCTGGCCTCTACGGAGTCCTTCAGGTATCCCTTCACCTCACAGATGTTGTAATGGACTTGAAACCTCATCTGTCTCTCAGTGCACTGTTCTGCTGCTGTGCTGTGATTCTTGGAGTCTCCTGCATAGGGCCAGGAATTGGGCTTGATGATCCTGATGGGTCCCTTCCAACTCAGCGTACCCCGTGATTTGATGATTCTAAAACTGCCTTTTGAAGAAGGCTGCCATTTGCTCTTGATACCAAACTTAGCAGAGCAAAGTTTCTCTAAGGATGGATGCTGTGCATCCTTCAGTCTCTGAGCTGCAGAGTAGATGCTGAAATTTTGCTGTTCACCCTGCAGGCTTGTAGCTTGCTGCATCTATGACTGATGGCCTTCAAACTGAACACCCAAATTCACCAAAGGTAGGGCTTTGTGTCTAATTACTATAACTGCCTTCTGAGGGTTTGCTGTTTCTTTGCTACTGCCTGTAGGGGAAGCCAATAGTGTGAAACCTAGCTTGAGCAATTTCTGGGTCATTAGAGTGAAAGGTAAGTTTGACACTTACATTATTAATTTAACCCCAGAGGCACTTGTGAAGGGAAAAAAAATATTATTTGTCTCTGAACAATTATTCGAAGACCTGCTTTTGCCACAGCAATAGGAATTTCTGAAGCAGCCATCGGTCTGTAGCCAGTCAGTCAAATTGTGGAGATGTCAGTCAGGTTGGCTGAAAGTTTGAACAGTTATGCTCTGCCATTGTAACCCCTTTTGGCTGAAACTTATATGGGAGTGTAGGACTGGCAAGTTTGAGGGGTTGTCTTCTCTGCATGGTGTTCATGGCAACCCATGGTGCTGCATCTGAGCACCATTGGCTTATGATGGAAACTAAATTCAATCTAGACCAAGAAGAAAGGTGTGCCCAGGCTGGTGTCAGGTTAGCCAGAGCACATCACACTAGATTTATACCTGAACCAGAGCAATATCTGCTGGGACAAAGGGACTGTATGTGTTTTGAAGGCTTTAAACAGGCAGAAGCAATGTTTTGTGTCACATAGCCATGAGACTAGGAACTCATTGGATTTCCCATCTTATGAGATTGCAGTTCTGTGCACAGAAAATCCTTGACTTTCAAATTTCCAAGCTAAACTAGCTCATATTACTAACTTGACTCTCTAATTTTCTTAAATTTTTTTTCTGTGCTTCCCAGGCCTTGCAAAAAGTCCAGTATTTTACACTGCAAACAGAAAGCAACTTGATCTCTGCCAAGGAATAGTGGGTAAGGAAACTCCTTTGTATAAATATATAAGTATTCTTATGCAAGATAACATTTTGCATGGAAGTTTGATTGTATAAAATTCATCATAGAAATCAAAGGTCTCCATCTCCTCCCTTGACTTGGTATGGTGTGGATGAAGCAATTAAGATGGGATAGGCTCAGTAAAAAAACTGGCAAGCTTTGAGGTGAGATTTGGGGCATGAGAGGTGTCTCCATGAGGTGAAATCACCACTTTATGTTGCTTCTGTGCATGCTAATAGGAAGTGATCCTGTGCTCTTACTGGTGTGTGGTGTTGCTGCTTGACAACTGAACAGAAATCACAGCAGCAGGTCTTTGCTATCTTTGTACCTAATTCTTAGTGTGTGTGTTCTCCTCCCAGTCTTGCAGTTAGAAAAATAATGCAAGGCCCATGTTGCCTAAAATAGAAGGATATATTATCATCTGCAAAACAGGTAGAGGCGAGTCTAAATTATTTTTTGAGTGCTTTATGTCCTTAAAAACAAAGGTTGATAAGTACAGTCTTGCATGTGAGATCACTGGAAATTATTTTTCTTTTCTGAAAAGCTAATGTTTTTAAAGAAAAACGGAACATTTTTTAATATTGTGCCATTATAGAGAACAGAAAAAAATGTACAATGTCAGTAAAAAGCAGAATGTTTCCACTGACAATTATTGCTTGCTAAATTTCTAATTTAACCAAACAGTATCCAAATGAAAAGGTCATGAGAGTACAATTATAATCCAATCATGGTTTGGTTAAGTAAAGCACACATCTGAATCATCTAATTTTCTGTGTGTGATGTGTTGTAATTGTAAAGACGTCAGCACAACAGCTCTTCTGCTAGGATCTTGGTGGTGTTCCTGGACTTGGCTGACAGTTCTTGCTTTTTAGCCAACTAATGTGTCCGTTTGTCCTGGCGCAGAGAACTGCTGGTTCCTGGCAGCCCTGGACGCGCTGACATTCCACCAGGACATCTTGGCTGCAGTTGTGCCACAAAACCAGAGCTTTGAGCAGAAATACGCTGGCATTTTCCACTTCCGGGTACAGCTTCTCCCCCAGATTGCAGGGGATCTTCAGAAATCCTCTGCCGTATTTCATGTCACATACTTTGATAATTTGTACATGATTCCCTGTGGCCAGGGGCAAGTGGCCCAAGAGTATCCCAGCCTGGAGAGCGGCTCATCACCCCTCCCAGAAAGCAGTGCAGGCAGTGAATCAACTGCAAAGTCACTCTGAGGGTACACCTCCACCTGGCCCTTCTCTCCATATTTTAACGCAGACAAAATCTTTTCTTCCGAGTGCCAATAGTCAGCAGGACTTGAGTACATCTGCTCTGATCTTCTACCCCTTTGCCCACCTCTTGATGCAACTCTGCTACCCTGCAGTTAGGAATTCCTTCCCCAGAAGTCCAGCTGGACTTACTGCCTGCTTATTCCTTGCACATGCTTTGTTTTCTCCTCTGGTTAGGTGGGGCTGAGGTGTTGTCTCTGTGGGTGAGTCAGCACATCCCACTGACTCACAGTACCTTGTTCTGTGCCCACAGCTAGGCTATGTTGCTTTTCCTGTTAATTCAAGGGGAAGCCCTTTCTAAGAGCTCATTCCTTTCCCTTGACAGTTCTGGTAGTTTGGTGAATGGGTTGATGTGGTGGTTGATGATCTGCTGGTGAATGAGGCAGGGGAGCTCATCTTTGTTTCCTCAGTCTATAAGAATGTGTTCTGGGGAGCCCTTCTGGAGAAGGCATATGCTAAGTAAGTGACTCATTCAAAGTTATGCAAATAGTCTCTCTAAAATATGTTGGTGGATGCCTACGCAGTTTGTTCTTGCTTACAAATGCATCTCCTAGGCCTTGCTATATTTGGAGTGTAATAAATGGTTCTCATCTTTCTATTATTACACAGTAAAAGCTGCCATTGCAGTAGCTGTTATTAATCCAGGCCCTTGAGTTTAAATCCAAGGGTTTTGGTGTGAAAACAGACCTATTGTGGGAGATTGTCCTCTGAGTGTTATCGTGGTTTGCAGTGTATTGTCTGGGCTGGTGCCTTCCTTGTAAATATCACAGAGGAGCAGAAGGCCACAGATAGGGATTTTCAAAGGTGAATGATTTCTGCTGCCTCCTTTGATGTATTATCAGCGTGAGAAACCTCCAAGAATTTTCATTTTGGAGGTCTGTTGAAGCATTGTACTTTGTTTTAGTAGAAGCTCCCATTCTCAGGTTCCCTAAAGCTGAGGCATGTAACAAGTCACATGTCACTGTGAAAACAGTGGCTTCTCTCCAGGGTATTTTGTCTACAATGCTAAACTCTAGTGGTAATATCAGGACTAAGAAGAAAGCAATAAGGCAAAATTGATGGAGTTTGTTAATATTGGGCTGAAGTAATCTCTGCAGAGCAGGTAAGAATCCTAGTTAACATTGAGAGAAAGATCACAGTAAAAGTGAGAAAGTCAGTAGTTTTCATTTGGTGTCAGCATTAGAACAAAAAGGCTGGACAAAGTTGAAATGCAATGGTAAAGAAAATCAGACTGGAGACTGCTCTCAACACAGTGTGCCTCTCAAACTACTGTATCTTAGATACAGCACACTGTCTGGTGATAAATTCAGGCAACACCCACTAAGGCAGAGTTTTTAAAGAAGTTGTGATAGGCATGTTCTTATTACAGTGCAGTGATGGATGACAATGAGTGAAGGGTACCTTTCAAACTATTCTTGGAGTCAATTTTCTAGATCCTCCCTCTTCCTAAATGCCAAAGATTCCCCTAAAATTCAAGATGAGTTATAGCCTTCCTTTTGCTTTCTGCACACTTTTTTGTATGTTTTCATTGTCACTATTCTCAACCTGTCATCTGTAACTATAACTCAAAGAATATATTCATGTTGTTTTTGCTAGACTTTACGGCTCCTATGAAGATCTGCAGATTGAGCAAGTTTCAGAAGCTTTGGTGGACTTTACAGGAGGTGTTAATACAAGGATCAAGCTTTCAGAAGCCCCTCCTGACCTGTGGGATATCCTGACGAGCTACCTACAGCAGCTCTCTTGTGGGCTGTCAGATACACTTAGGGGTGAGACTTGGGATGACATCAAATGGCTTTACAGCTAAAAATCCGTCCAGACCTGTTTCTTGCTGCTCAGCTAGTCATTGTGACTCAAAAAGGATCAAAGCTGCCAGATGTGACTTTCTGTAGAAGTTCTAGTGTATTTTCCCATTTTTGTTAAATAAATTTTCCATTTTTACAGATGGTGCAGTGAGGCACATACACACATGGAATAAACTTATAGCTAAAGTAGAGAGGTGTGTAGTTCAGAACATAAATTCAAATCTTTGCTTCCAAGCCTTATGCTAACACTTCAGCTGTTGGAAAGCTCTGTTATTCTGAAGATCAAAACCTAACTTCCTGGACTTTTTGAAACGGAGACAGTCTCTAGCCAAAGATCCACAGTTTAGGAAAGGACCTTCTCAATCTTTCAATTCCAAACATACTGCAAAATATGGCTGTTAGGAGCTTGAATTCATTTATTTGTTTAATTTTCAGTTCAAACCATTCTCCATTCGCTTTGATAGTCATTGCTGACACAGGTGCAGGTCTCTGGTATTGGTATGAGTCTACTGTGTAAGTAGATGTACAATAAAAGGTTTTTTTCCTTCTCTCTCTCTTTCTTGTACACAGACAACAAAGGTCTTGAAGAATGGGCTTGTTGCTGGCTATGCCTACACAATAACTGGTATTAGAAAGGTAAGAGTAGCCATAATGTCCTTAGTCCAGATTTATTTGGATGTCAGCAATTTTTATTGCAGTCATAGGTTCAGCCATTATTCAGAGCAACTATGGTACCTCCTCCTCAATGCTCTTTTTTTTAGTCTAAGGCTAAAAGAGACTGTGTGCTTTAAAATTCCCTTTTGAGTATGTTCATTTTAGTATCAAGGCTTTGATGTAAAGGATGATGATTATGGATCAGCATATCTCTAAGGGTGAGAATGATTCATAAGATGACTGGACTTTGGGGTTGCTGGGAGGATGTGCTGAAACTTAGGATAAAAAGCCTTCCTCTGAAGTCAAAGCAGAGGCCATAGAGAAGTAAAGATACAAGGGCCAAACCATGACAGACTGCAGATGGAAATGTGTGTCAATGGTGGAGTAAGGGAAGAAAACTGGGCTCCTGTGCAAAGAGTGCAGGCAGATCCCACTGATCTGAAGAAGTATCATTGAGATTCCCCCTAAGACATTTGTCTCAAGGTGAAATAGTAGGTTCCAAAGACTGGTAGAAAACTTAAGGCTTCTCCTCCTGGATTGGTGGATGACTGTCTTGTCCAGCCTCAAAAGCAGGGTGACAAGGATGGCAAAGGACTTTGTGGGGCTTTGGACATATTGGTGAATGCATGTTGAGTATCTCTAGCAAGAGATACTAGGAAAGTTGGAAGTAATACTAAGAGCCAGGTGATGTACATCTGTGTCTCGCACAGGAGGAGCAGGGAGATTTTCAGTATGGAGTTTATGAGCAAAGTGTCAGTCTGGCTCCTCTGATGGGATGAAGAGCCAGGCAGCATTAAGAAAGTGACCAAGTATGTGGAATCAATGTGAAGGCAGCTGTTCTGTTGGGTGCTGCCAACAAAGCCCCTAGTTGGCCTGGCTCCCTCTCTTCCCACCATGGCATCCCACTTCAAGAGGCAGTGACCTATGTGGTCACTCATGGGGGACTGCATTGTGCTGTGCCTTTGCACTGGGGCAGGACTTAGCTTTCATAGTAGTACAGTCTTGCCCCCACATGAGTACGAAATGTGCAGATGTTGGAAAGGAAGAGGAATTCACAATTAAACCTCTAGATTAGGAATCTGTGATGTCTCTGGTATCACTTTAGAATGTAAGATGAAGCACCTTTATCTCTTTGTTGCTGGCATTCTGAATTGCATGTTCACAGATTTTTATCATTACACTTTCTGGCATCTATGAGGACAAAGAGAATAGTTGTTAATATCTCACGTAGTACAATGATTTAAACCAGATGAAAACTGCTGAGACCTTAGTAAGCACAGTGCTACTGTTTTCTGCAGGTGACCTGTCAATATGGACCAGAAAATCTGGTGAGACTGAGAAATCCGTGGGGAAAAACTGAATGGAAAGGAGACTGGAGTGACAGGTGAGTTTAAGAAAAGGAAAGGTGTGATGCTGAGTTGGAGGAAAGGTTTATTGGAGGAAAGATGCTGCCATCTTCAGGCATGAATTAATGCTGAGGGCAGCATTATGACAATAGTTGCTTGCACAGACCTTCCAGTGTCAAAGCAATGACTTGATAGATTTGTATGTCTCCTACAGATAGTGCTTACGTAGTTGGGCTCACTTCACACATGCAGCTTCAACAAGATCAGTTCTCCTTCTCCATTCACTGAATACCAGAGGAAACATAATACGAACCTCAGATCCTGACCATGCTGCTGTGATCTGGATGGCATGCAAAGTGACAGATAGCTGTGCAGGAGGTTCTAAACAAACAGCATGTTTTAGGACACACAGTCATTTATCATGGGAGGGCCTGTGCAAAGTCCTTCACAGGCTGCAAAGTGTTAGAGTTGAGTAGCTGCAAAGGAGTCTTCTGTTGTGGCTGTTTGGGGAAATACGACTGGGTATGAGATCAGAAGCAGCAACTAGTGAGGCAAATGGGCCCTGTATTTGCAGCTGGTTTTTTTTTTTTTTAATTTTGATCCATGAAAGACAGTGGTTTGTATTCTAGACCGCAGGCAACTGTAAACTTGTGTCTAGTTTCCCTTTGAAGTGGAACATGTTTCTTCCTTCCAAGCTTCACTTCATTTCCTGCACAGACTCTGTTTGCTGAGGCTCAGGGGGTAGAAAGGAGGGAAGAGTACAGAGGTTATTGGGAATGTGAGTGACTTTCACCTTGTCTGCAGATCCGTAACTTCTCTGATGCATGTCTGTCAGATAATGACAACACACCAGCTGTTCCTGTTGAAGAGCATAATGAGCAACATACTGTAGGCCTGCCTTTGAAACGACTCCCAGCTGCCTCTTGTGCTGTCCTAGTCATTCATTCATTATGCCAAACACTCTTCCTATTATGTCTCCTTTGACAGAAAATTAACCAACAAAGCAGGTCTAGATTTTTATATTTTAAGTACTTGGAAGCTGCATGTTCAAGTGAATGGACTGGCTGATTGAAATGGAGCATTTCTGGCTTCTGCTGGAGGAAACTGGAGTCATTTAGCTACATCTCATGGGACCCAGAGTGGTCGTGGAGAGTCTCCCATGGCTGAGGAGCCTCTCTTTAGTGGGGGATAAACATGGAGATGTGTGGGTTCAGGTATTTGGCTTCTTTTTGTAGAGGAAAGCTATGTACTCTGCCTTGAATTTGAGGCCACGCTTGGTTAGTCACCTCATGTTATTCCCCTTAGCTCTTACAAATGGGAGCTGCTCAGCCCAAAGGAGAAGATTTTGCTGAGGAAAAAGAAGGAGGATGGAGAATTCTGGTAATGGCACAGTCTTGCCTCTCCCCTCTCCACCAGTAGCTGCACCTGGAGATGAAGCAGGACCTTGCCACTTAGGCTGAGACATAGGTGATCTGCTTCATACCAGGCTGTGCTTGCTCTCTTGCTCCTCTCTTCTTGCTGATGTGAGAGGCAGTAGCTGTGCTGACAAGGATGCACTGTTCTTCAGTAGCAGGAGCGAGGGAGAAGCCAGGACAAGTGAGGACATTGCCAGGTCTCCTGGGGCTGCTGTAATAAAGGGCAGCATTCAGGAGCTGTTGTCCTGCCTTTTATTTTTAACACAGCTTTGGGAAGTTCTTCCTTGCCTGTTCGTTTGTGGTTTCTGCATAGCTTTTGCCATAAGGTGGCAATGTTGCCGCCCCTGTAATTTCACTGCATTCCCTTCGATGGCAATATTATTTTATTCTCTGTGCTGCTATTCTTTGCTGAAGTTTTAGTCGTGCGTTTGCTACTTCTAGATGGTGCTGTTGGAGCAGACGCTCTCTTCTTTACTGCCTAATAAAATATGAGCATTACCATATGTAAAGCAGAATGGTGCGGCTTCGAAGTTCCCTGCTCCCTTTCCTTTTCTTTTTATGAGCCATATGGACTAAACTAAACTGCTGACAAGATGTCTCTTGGCACTCTTTTCCCAGGATATCTCTGCAAGATTTTAAGATTCATTTTGTAGATCTGATGATCTGTAAATTAACTCCAGACCTGATGAGCCAGGAAGATGGGAAAAAGTAGATGTACTCCCTGAAGAGTGGGAGATGGGTTAAAGGAAGTACAGCAGGAGAAGTCTGGGATTCTCTCATGGTGAGGGGAGCTCTTTTGGATGACTCTGACTTTTGGATGCTCAGCTGACTCAGTTACCAGAACCTTATACTTCTTAACATAAAATTGACAACAGAAATATGAGTTTCCTGCTTAAGCCTCCAGAGCAACATCAAAATAAATAGCTGAAGGACTTTGACTGGCTTCTGCTATCACAGAAAATGCATAACTTGCAAACATAGTGCAGTGGGTTGATTATAGCATGAAATGAGCTTCAGAATCATAGAATCAATTGCCAACACTGTTCTGCTTTAGGGCATTAAACTTGTTCGTTAACATTTTCATCCTCAGCATCTCCAGAGAGTGGTATTTTAAGTAAGGTGAATGGGAAACACAGAAGCTCAGCTCTTCTAAAGCAGAGCAGGTGAGGTCTGAAGTCAGCTAGTCCATATACCAGAGGTGATAGAGGAAGAGTGATATATATTTATAAACAAAATGAGCTCTTAGTTGGATGTGAGTGAAAATACAGTTCCTTGTTCCTGGGTCTTTTTCCTGTCTTAGATAGTAGTTACACTGCTAAACTTAAACCAAATGTTAGGGGAGTCTAGAGATACAGACAACCCATGACCTATTCAGTCCAATGCTAGGCATCATGGCAATCAATTTTGTGAGGGAGAATGACATCAAAATATTTGTCTTGTTTTGCTTAGGCAACTTTTGGATGAATCCTCAGTACTGGCTGAATGTTTTACAAGTTGAGGACAGCAAGAAAAGCCTGAGTTCATGCAATGTGGTTATATCCCTGATGCAGAAACACCGGAACTGAGCTCCTCACCTTTTCATCGGATTTTTACTCTACAAGGTGTGAAGAATTGCTTTGCTTTTCTTGCTTTCATCAAATAGGAAAACTTCCAGCCCCTGTAAACTGTAGTGCTTTGCAGATCAACAGTTTTGTTGTGTGCAAAGTGATCCGTGCTCTTTCCTTCTGCCTGTGCCCACTCTCCTCACACTTCAGAGCTAGGCTCCATCAGGCTCTATGCCTCACTTGCTGTCTCTCCATCGTGCTGTGTGTCACCCTGCAGAGCAGTGAGAAGTACCTTTTCTTTCAAGGCACATTGGGCTTTATTTTGCTGTCTCTGAGCTGGGAGAGGGTGCCAGGACTCTCCTTACTTTGAGGCAGGAAGAGCGCTGCCTTTAGGTTATTTGGTAAATTGTGCTTGAGAGGTGTTCCTCGTATGACAACGCAGCTGTCCGCACATGCATACTGCTACTTTCCTAGTGTATCCGGTGGTAAGTGGATATCCCCTCAATTCTCTGCTTATTCTGGTGCCTTGAGAGCCACTCTCCTNGTCTTCTCCTCGTCCTTGCTCTCCATCGTTGATCAGGGACCAGTTTGGCGTAGAGCCGAAGCCTGGTGAGTGGCTGAAGCTCTAAGGAGCAGCTCTGTCTTTCCAGATCAGGAGCTGTTCCCCCCTCTGTCCGGCGACCGCCACAGCTCTTGTTGCTGCTGTGAGTTTGCACAGCTACAGTGGGGACTGTGGGGAAGGGTTTTCAGGTGGAAGGACTGAGATCTTGGAAGGCAAAGACCCCAGCTGGATGTATATAGCTGCTCTGCTTCTTAGGAATGACACGGCTATGTTGTGTGAGACCCAGAGCTCCTTGTTTGATGTTTGCTGTTTCTTTTCTTCCCACAGGTGGGCCTACAGGTGAGTCCCTTGTCATCACTGCTGAGAGTTTGCTAGGGGACCTGGGCTGGTGTAGCTCTTAAGACAACACTGAAGGTGGTGTGTTTGCCTTTGTTCCTTGTCTGACATGAGTATTTGAGTTCAGTGAGGCACCACAGCAAGGCACTATTAATGCAGAGCTATGCACTGACTCTTCTGAAAGCAGCCATATCAGGAGGGCTCAGGGGCCTTAAAAGGGGGCATTAGTTGTTCAGCTTCTGTACTGGGTCTTCAAAGGTATTAGAAGTGTCATCAGTGTTAACAGGGAAAGGTTTAGCTCCTTTTGTCTTCCAAGGACATATCTTCCATTCTACTCAGAATGCCTCTTAAATGAAAATTTGGGTTGGCAAAGAACCCTGAGGGAGGCGCTGCTGACGGCAGAGCCAAAGCACACAGAGGATTTTTAAAGAAGCTGAGAGGACAACCACATCCCGACCACGACCAAGCTGCTCACCATGGTGAGTGACAGGGAAAGACGATGTATTTGTTGAGAAGCAGCTATGCCTGCGCCCTCCCCAGGGCAGGTGAGGGCGAAGCCACCCGAGGTTGTGCCCTCTGTGGGCAGGAAGGTGGCGGGGACTCCTCCTCCTCCTGCCCTGGGCACCACTGTATGATGGAGCAGGGGGGAGACTTAGCCCTGCTTCAGCTGAGCTGTGAGCTGCGACCCACCAGCCGTGCCCTCGGGGAATGACACGGGCACCACCAGCTGCCTGGAGCCCGCAGTGGCCGAGCAGGAGGTGTCGGGAGAGTGGCTGTTCTTCAGCGACAGCGCCTATGAGCTGCTGGCGCTCCTGGTCACCACCATCGCCATGCTGGGCCTGTGCAAAAACTTGCTGGTGCTGGTGCTCTACTACAAGTTTAAGTGGCTCCGCATGCCCACCAACCTCTTCCTCATCAACATCAGCCTCAGCGACCTGCTGGTGTCAGTCTTTGGAGTGAGCCTTACCTTCATGTCCTGCCTGAGGAGCCGCTGAATGTGGGACACTGCTGGCTGCATCTGGGACGGCTTCAGCAGCAGCCTCTTTGGTGGGTGATGGCGCCGCGGTCGCCGCCTGTTCCTTCCTGTGCCACTGGGTCCCTCCTTGCTTGTGGGTACCGGGTGTCCCACACGCCATCCCCGCTTCCCAGCTATCCCCAACCATCCTGTCCCCTCTTCCCAACTGTCCTCACCCATCACGTCCCACTGCCCCAACCGTCACCTCCCGCCCTGCTCCCTCAGGGGATGCCATGTCACTTGCAGCGCTGTCCTGGGGGGTTCAGCAGCTGCCCCGGTGGGCTGGGAGGGCGACATGGCAGCACAGGGAGTGGGGCTGGGGGCTTTGGGAAGAAGATCGACAGTGCTGAGTAAAACTATCCCGAGCAAAAAGTGAATTCTTCGAGAATCATTTTCTCAGCCTCCCACACTTGCTGGTGTGATGGGACATTTA
>WEIV01028689.1:45433-56083 GCA_013390005.1 Calyptomena viridis | reverse complement strand
TGGAGATTGTTTGAGTGATTGTTTGTTCACACCGTAAAAAATTGCTTTCTTATACCAAGATGAAACCTCTCTCCATGCAACTTGTACACATTGCCCCTTATCCTTTCAGCGTGGCTCCTTGAGAAGAGAATCTCTGTCGCTTAAGTACTGGAAAACTGCAATGAGGTCTTAGGTTGAGTCTTCTGTTCTCCAGAATGAAAACACCTTACTCCTTCAGTCAACTTGTTCTGTGATAAAGCACAGAACTAGTAAGAAGGAAGTAGCATACGTGATTAAAAAAAAGGTCATATTTTGCAGTGCAATTTTTAACTTTGTTTTGCATAGGGAATACAACTCCAATACCATCTTTGTGGGAATGAAGTAGTCTGCTTTATGTATAGTGGGAAAACATAAAGCAGAAGAAGGTCTGACAACAACATTTGCTTTCACTGTGTTAATAAGTGAAAAGCTTTTATCTGGAAACAGCAATTTCCAGTAAAAAAAATACTTATAAGTTGGAACTTGTAAACTGCCAGTCATTAAATCCCTGCAAATTTTTCATAAATGGGAAATAATTTTCAGTGGAAGATTTGAAGGATTTTGGCTTGCTGCAGTGAATCTCCTCAAGAAAATAAAATGAAGATGATAGGTGGACTCTGCTAAATTATTTCAGATTTGAAGTTATTTCAGTGGAGCAGAGTAGAGCTTGTGCCCAGAATAGCTGGATACAACTCAATGTACAGTTGCTGTTATATGATTTGCTTTTTAATATGTACTTGAAAGTATTTGTGTTTCAACCTAAACTCATCTGCAAAATTTTAAGTAACAGAAATCCTCTAAGATACTTTTTAATGTGGGAGTTTAATTCAGGCATAAATATAAACATGATCTCAACCTGAAAAGAAGCAATTAACTGAATTTACAGAATTGTGAGGGCTTGTGATTTGGCACTTAGATGTGTTTGTTGAATTGACCATTATGGAGTAAGTGCTGACTCTTCACTAATGGTGCCAATTACTCTTAATGTGGAAAATCTACTCTGTTTTTTTACATTGTGTTTTTCCTTTTTGATGTGGTAATTAATGACATGAAATGTACCAGACTGACCACACCTGAGGCTGAAGTTCTTTTAATACTTAGTGGGAGAAATAGAACGAAAAGGGTAGAGGTTAAAGGTTTCAGTTCAAGTTGCCAAGAGACTGATCCTATCCTTGGTTCTTGCACTGATTTCTTTGATGTCTTTTGGGCAAATTCTGGATTTCTCTGTTCCCTAGCATTCAGCATGCTAATAGCAAATCATGCTGTTGTCTCCTAAATTAGAAAGAACAGTATCAGATTTTCAGTCTTTTCATAATGAAATATGTGTTATTCACAGGCATGCATTTTATCCTAGTCAGTCCATGAATAATTTCTATCTAGGTGTCTCAGAAAGTACATTTAAGAGTAGATAATACGTTTAGCCATCATCCTTATGTTCCTTTACAGTATATTTACTTCTGAGTGTTGCTTATTTAATTTGCACAAAGCTATTGAATTTGTCTGGAAGCACTTCATTATTGTATAGTTTCTCTAGCAGAGCCACAGTACTGCAACCAGCTCCAGAATGCACAACCTTTGCATTCAGATTGCCTTGCTCCAGCTCATTCAGGCAGTCTCTTGAAGTAGTTTGCTACCGCTCTCAGACATGAAGAGTTATACTGAAGTCAAAAATATCTACGATGAAATCTAACCTTTAAAGAGATAAAACAAGACTGTACCTTGATAAAGATGCCCTCTTGTGTTTTTTCAACTTCACTTTTTTCTGTTAATAGTCTTTTCACTTAACTAGTGTAGCTAATTTGTAACTAGGTGCCCACCACCAGCCATGTAATCTCTGATCAATATGGTCACTGTGGTTACTGTGGTCACTGTGGTCACAGTGGTCACAGTGCAATAAGAAGGGAGGACTCAGTAGCACGACGTTTGTTTATGTTTCTTCCAATTTTCCTTCCTTTGCTTTGTAGTAAAATCGCTCTCCAGCAGGTGCCATACTAAAAATGACCTTGGTAACCCACAGTATTTGCTTGAAAGAGTTAGAAGAAAAATATTAGGGTTTTTATTTGTGTCTATGAAAACATACTTGAAAAATTGTTCCATTCCAAGTTATTTCTGCCCTTTCTGGATACATATGCAGTAAGGTAGCAGCAAAGAGCAGGAACAGACAAGATGTTCTAAACAATTGCCATTTGGGAGACAGCTCCAGACAGCTGCAAGCAAAGCAGAGTTATTTCCAGAGTTTGCTAACAGAGAAGAGTCTCTTATGAAAAGGAAGAAAGAAGAGAATGGAAAGGTCATGCTTATCTTTGCAGTCTTTGCATTAATTAAAACTTGTGGAAATGCAACAAGAGTAGAATACGTCAACTTCACTAAAATTAAAAAAAAGTGCCAATGAAAGTAATTGATAGTGCCTGCACACATACCATGATCATCATGCTGGGAACCCAGGGTCACCAAGATGCTTTCATTTTTCATATGCTTAGGCTCATTTTGTTCGATAGGCAAACCTCATGAACCTTTGTCAATTCTAGTGTAAATAACTTCCTAACTTTCTTCTACTGGCCTTTAAAGAGCTTTTGGGAGTGGTGAACAGAGGTGTACTGCCTGTACAATTCAGTTGTGTGATAAATCAGATTTAATGGATTTAATGTTTTTCCACTGAAGTTTTTCCAGTTTACCCTGTGTAGACTGCATATATTAGGAGTGTTTCCCAAGTGCACATAGACCAGCAGGGCTAGCCTGGAGTGAACTGTCATTCTACATATGTGCCAGTACTGTTCGAACAGTCTCATTTCTAGGTAGTCACTCTTTAAAGTGATTAGCGTGTTCCATTTTTGGCCATTTTATTTTCTTGCTTGTAGATAGTTGGGAGGCTACATCAGTACTCATTTCCAATTTTCTTTCAAAGAGCAGTCATTTCTTCTGATGTGTTTAGAAGTGTGGGAGCTGGTTAGAAAATAAACAGTTATTTACGATTACAGGTGAGATACAGAATTTGTGGTATTGATGCAAAGAGTTCATGGTATCAACAGCAAATTGTTTCCTTCACGTAGGCAGATAGGGCAAAATATTGCAACCTATTTCACCAGGCTAAGCATGTCTCAATAAAATTCATCCTCTTTTATTTTCTTAAGGTGATATTATTTTACAAGATTCCATATAAAATAGTTTACATTTTTTTCATCTTAGCAATTAAGTAATTTTAAAAACTTTTAAATTACCTGTGAATTATAAATTAAGTATCTGTTTAATTTATAAATAAATGAATGTCCATCTTGTAGTAGTGGCTAAACATGACAAGTATGGATTTTGTTGCCATATAGTATAACTTGCTGTATAATGGTAAGAATAAAATGATAGTACTGATATTGGTAGATAAAATACACATGTTCTGTAACATTGTTGCTGTGATCAGCCTGTTTGTTGTTGTCAATAGCGTATTAATTCAAAATAGATCTCTTTTTCTTCTAACGAGTCTTTAAGCAACCTGGTCTAGTGAAATGTGCTCCTGACTATGGCAACAGAGTTGGAACTAGATGATCTTTAAGGTCTCTTCCAACCCAAACCATTGTATAATTCTATAATTTAACTGTAACTTGTGTGCAATACATATTTTCTGTATAAAACAGAACTCTATTTATGCTTGCCTACCTTGCATTAAAACAAAGCATCAACTGAGTTTTAAAATTTCATTTTTCTTAATACTAGCCCTGATTCCATGGTGATGTATTCAAAGGTATTTATTTTTAATAGAAATAATTTACACCTTTAATATTAAAGTCTACAAATTCTGCTTATAATTATTTTCAGTAGTAAGCATAATACCTTCACAAGACATTCACTCCTTCATCCTTTGTTTTAATCATTAAAAGCGAAATTCCAACCTCTGCACAAAGTTAGAGGTTTTATATTTAACTTAAAAAGAAACAAGATTTAACTAAGTGCCTTTTAAAATAGTAACATGACCTTTAAGCTAGGCTAAAATCCAAAATTTAGTTTATAAAAAGTGTCTGATATGCAGTTAGATTTTAAAAATGGAAACAAAATATCAATCAGCATTTTCTTCAGAATTCAGGAGGCAGTATGGGCTTTATTTCACTGAGGTCTTTGAGAATCTTACAGACTGAAGAGTAAGAAAAATATACTGAATGAAATACAAAATACTGATTAGAAAAATAAGTCTGAAGAAGCCTACTCGGATAAAAAGTTAATGCTAAACCTGATCAAGATAATAGAAGCTAAAAATTCAGCAAGCAGTCATTTCAAGTAATTTCATTGGAAAGAACTTTAGATGCTCTGTCATACCAGTTGAAGAAATTCAAAGGAAGTATTTCATCCTTTCTGTCACAGAACGAATTAGGCTTTAAGAAATCTAAACTACACAGTTGAAATCTTTACCCATGAAGTGACCTCAAAGTACACATCTTCATCATAAATCCATGTATAAGATGTGCTATCCAAAACTGATACTGGCATATTCTGAATTATTTATAAAGTCTGGAAAGCTTTAAAATCGGTTTTTAGAATCATGTCACAAATTGGACAATTTGTGTTCCTTAGTTTTCTTTGAAAATTCTCCACACCGTTCTTCTAAGGAACTTGGTGTTCCTAAAATGGTTATTTCCTTCCAGGTATCGTACCGAAATGTTTTCCTTGATGCCATCACTCAGAATATAGAAGCAATATCTTAGCATAAGGCAAATGTAGGTAAAGCCAGTATTAACTTCCTACGATGCATCAGGTTTTCAAAATAGCCGGCTTGGGATCAAATCCTGCTGATTTGAAAATATTATCTGTTCCCCATTCTATCTGCTTGCATTGTAACTCTCTGTACTAGTAGCAGCATGGTCAGAGGTTATTATGTTACTGTCTTTGTTAATAACCATAAAATATATATTTATGCACCTTATCATGGCTAAGCTTTGCAAACGAAGATATGGGAAGGGCTCTACCCATGCTTGCTACAAGCATGCTGGTGGCTAAAAGGCCAATGTGGGATAGACAAATCCGGGAACAAAAGGCACAGCTAAAAGTCTCCTTAGGTGGTATTGACGAGGCGTGGGTCAAACTAAGTGCATCCATGGGTAGGATGGGGTCGCTAGCCTCCCGGCAACCATCCTAGGAGAAGGACAACTCTAATTCCAAACCCGGGCAGCTGGAGCTTGTTTAGCCCTGTAAGGCCATCGATCTAAGAGGAGGATACTCAAACCAAACCTACGTCCTAAGGATTTCGCTGTCACTGTCCAAGCTTGCTAGGCCCTGACAGATGAACCCTGACAGATGACAGAGTAAAGGGTGGGGCCAGTTCTGTGCATGCTGAGCCTCACCTAAAAGATCCAATGCACAGGCTCGAAGGATACAGCCACACTGTAAAGTCCTGTAGTGACAGGTGAGGGACGAAATGGCGGGTGATAAGGTGCACTGGAAGCTGCAGTTCCAACCCTGCATGCAGGTGGTTCAGGACTTTGGTTGCTTGAAACTGAACCTGGAAACAACAGTCTCATTCTGCAGCATCCTGAATGACCAAGCAGCCTTTTTTAAGGAGAGCGCTGCTTGCTCCACATGGAAAGGGGCCTAGAAAAGGTGGCCTAACCAAAGCTCATCTCCACTTTCCACCTGGTTGGCTAACTGCGGCCAACGGGCATCTTCTGATGTGGTCGAACAAATTTATTGACCTAGCTAAGGACAAAAGTGCAAATGAAGACTCCTGGAATAGGTATGCTCTTTTAGGGAAAACTCTGACAACTTTTAGAGATAAAGCTCAATAGTTAATTGCATAAATTAAATTCTAATGACCTTCTTAATAAAATATTTTATCTCATTTCTACTAAAGTTACTAAGAATTTTTGTGCTTTTGCTACTGTTTGAATGCCTCCTTCTGAACCTTTGGGATCATACCAAGTTTTGGGGGTTTAAGAGGAAGAACGTTTACTAATTCCCAATTCACACTGGCATAATTAATTAAAAACAGCTAAATAACTGCCTAGAGACTTCATTAGGTTTCTGCTTCCTTGTTTGCCAAAGAACTGTGTTATGTAGTAATGGAAAGTGCAAGTAGGTGGAAATGAAATTTTAAATGTGAACAACTTAATGAATAAAAGCGGTTGAAATAATATTTCATCTTGCCAACAGCTGCTGCAGCCATTTATAGTCAAGTAAACATAAATGTTTTGATATTCGCATGTCATATGTAGCATTTAATGACCAGAAGGTTAATGCAAGGCCTTCTCTTGATTTTGTTATTAATTGACCTTATGAGGATTTTAAGTTTTAACATATTATGTGTCAAGAAACACTGCTGTCCACACAGGAGCACAATGATGGTCCAAGATCTACTGCATTTACTACACAAAGCATATTGCTTGACATTTCATCTTGGACAGATTAATATTTCCTATACAGTCTCTTATCTTTCTCAATATTCTGCTCCCTGTTTTTCATACTTTTTTCTCATCGCTTCTTGTCTTTTTTCTTTTTTTTTTTTTAATTAATCTCCATGTTTAATGCTACAGTTTTACTGCATAAAATATCCTATGATTCTTGTTTATTTATGAATGCTGATTAGATCTAATTCACTGTTCTTCTATGCTCAAATGTTCTCCCTCTAATGTTTCTCTCTTTTTCTAATTTCACTGGTTGCATTCAGGCATCTACTCAAATTTCACAAATTTTCAGTATGTTCATTATTTGAGTGGCAGAGTGGGTGGCAAAGAGCCGTGTCTACTGTAGCTGTGTAGCTGCAAGACATCATTTGGCTTCAGAACACTTGGGTCCACAAAGTGTACAATATCTTGTATCAATGGAAGTTAATTTTTATAAGTGATAAAAAATTACTGTTCTCACTAAAACTGAAGCTCAAATTAATTAAAAAAATCCAAGCCATAAAAAGACTATTCACCTCAGTTAGGCATGTAGAAATTATTACTAGTAATTTACACTTGGCTTTGAAATTTACTTCTTAATTGCTGTATAGTTTAGAGTAATACTCCAGATAAACTGGAAAATTTAACCTTTTTATAGCTTTTAAGCTTATTAGAAATGTGAAATATTTGCCTCTTGAATTTGCAGAATTATTTATGTCATCAAATAGAACCACTAGCATGAAATAAAAGAAAGTCAAAAATATAATAAGCAGTTACTATATCATGGTAACCACGGGATGGAATCATTAAGGTTGGAAAAGACCTCTAAGATCATTAAGTCCAAGCATTAACTCAGCACTGCCACATCCACCACTAAACTGTATTCCTAAGTACACATCTTTTAAATAGCTCCAGGGACGGTAAACTCAACACTTGGCTGGGCAGTCTGTTCCAATGCTTGACAACCCTTCAGGTAAAGAAATTTTTCCTAATATCCAATCTAAATCTCCCCTGCTGGACCTTGAGGCCATTTACTCATCCTGTTGGTTGTTGTCTGGGAGATGAGACCAACCTCCACCTGGCTACACCCTCCTTTTATGTAGTTGTATAGAAAGTGATAAGGTTTCCTCTTGGACTCCTTTTTTCCAGGCTAAACAACCCCAGTTCCCTCAGGTGCTCCTCAAAAGACTTGTGCTCCAGGCCCTTCACCAGCCCTGTTGCCCTTTGGACAATCTCCAGCACCTCAAAGTCCTTCTTGCAGTGAAGGCTTGGAATTTATTATATGGCTATGCTGTGCTTATATTACCAATGTCTTCTGGTTTGTTTTCTGTTTCTTTCTTAATAATTCATTATTTTCTGTCTGAGATTTGAGTGGACGTTTTCCCAGAACCTCAAATAGCACCTCTAGTTTTTCTTGAGCTGCAGCAGTTACCTTGCAGCCACTTACTAGGCATGTGAACTTGGAGAGAGGAAGTTCATCTTTCAAATACATAGCATTTATCAAAATTCAGTTCTTTTTACTGTTGTATTTAGTGAATCGGTACCATGAAGTCCTGCATCTCCTCACAACTCAGTTTTTGCTTACCTCAGTAATGTTATACTTTTATCAAATTTTTTATCTGATGTAGTATCATCATTCACATCTTTCTGTAGATAATTTAGGATGACACTGAACGGTTCAGGAGCTACTAAACACAGCTACTGTGGTTACCCTTCCTTCACTGTGATAACTGATCTACTGTGTCTGACCTTTATTCTCACTTTTCTACCTGTTACTTTTCCCATGATCTGCCTAATAGCTTTAGAAACCATTTGGAAGAATCATGCCAAGAGCTTCCTGGGAATCCAAGATAATATATTTACCAGATTTTCATTTATATGTTTACTGATTCTACATAGGAACACTCAGAAAGTTGTGAGACATTGCATCCACCAACAAAAGTTGTTGAGTCTTCCTTTTCTTTTGTACTTATCTTTATTTTCTACCCTTTATTATAGTTGTTGTCATGTTGTCTGTATGGGTGTCTATCGTATTCATATTTTTTTCCCCAGATTTCCCCTGGATGCCTTTCTAAAACCTATTTTCCAACTTTTTTCCTATAGTACTTAGGGTGATTAAATAATAAATTGCACACTACAGCTAGCAGTTCAGCAGTTTAATATTTAACTTGCCTTCAAACAGAGATTGACTATTATGTTGACCCAGCTAGATGCTTTTGTTCATTTTATCAATTTATTTTAAAACCTTTGATAGTTTTTCCTGCTGCTGTTGTCATCAGTGCTATCTCTTCCTTCTACTTTCAGATTCTGCCACTAGAAAAGAAATAGGTCAGTCATCGAGGCCTGTTCTCGTTTTGTAGGAAAGAAGAAGCATTTATGAAAGGATTTTCATCAAACTATTTTTGCTAGTTACTATGAATCAGTATTTCCGTATTTTTAATGGTAGATTTTGTCTGGCTGAACTGAGAATTTGGTAATATTATCTGTGTAAATCCCATGGAATAGAGAAAAGTGAGCACTGGGAGGGGTGAGTTATGTTAGGAACATGGGATAGCATAAAATGGACTTTTGCAACATTGGAAAGTTTGCTCTCATCCTTCATGTTGATGAGGACAATGAAGTATATTTTACTTTCCAGTCAAAGAATGAACTATAAATAATGGATGAAGAGAACTCTCTGTAATAACTGCCTTGGGGATTTTTGTATATGTGCATCCCAGATAACTGTATCTGATCATATGGGGAATCACATGCCTATGTTATTTTTGGAAAAGCTACCTCCACTCTCTTTGTTGTTACTCTGCCTGAGCTTTGCTGGTATTTTTCTTTGATGTGTGTCTCAATGACACCAATTTACTTATAAAGCTGTTAACTCCTGGTGGACTTTAAAATCACACCATTCTTCTCATAGGAAAAATACATTATTTTCAGCATTTAATAGTCTCGGTTCGCTGGAGGTATGAAAATTGTTATAAAGAAGATTGTATTCTTCTTTATTGTTTTGAGTGTAGTGAAAGAGGCGGTTATTTTTCTAGTTGTGGCTGCTGAATGTTCTTCGTATTTTCTGATCTGCCTGGTCAGAAGTGGGTGTTCTGTGAATATGATACCGATGCATCACAATGATACAAAGTTAATGGCTGGTGTACTAGCATTTCATATCGAAACAGACTTAGAGACTAAAATTGTCATGATTCATCTCAACTAGCAAGAGTTAGTGCTATCTATTTCTTACCCTCACCCAGCTCCAGAAACTCCACACTCGCTGATATCCCTCAGATTAAACAATATAATCTTCTATAGTTCTTTTATGAACAAATATTTTGTGCACTGAAAAACTTGTACCCACTTTTGCTATTTGCTGGCCACAAATCCAAGTGGTGCAAGTCATACTCTGGATCTGCCAAACCTTAAACATGGGCCTCCTCCTTTGAAACCCCATCCCAGGTATATAACTGGCTGTGACTGCACCTATTGATCATATGCATAGAATATGCTCTTGTAAAATTTCCTGTGCCTGTGGTATCCAAACACAGCTGACTGAGAGGGAGATTGGCAGGCTGCTAGCTGTGCCTCACCTTGAGTGTGACAAAGACAGGGAGAAACAATGACACTGTGGTGCAGCCAGGAAAGTATGCCATCACACAGGGCACCATGTCTGAGACAACGGTGATGTAACATGTATTTCCTGACTGATATTTGCATGCACAAAATCTTGGGTGTCATGTGGAGAATGAATCACATACTTTCCCACCAAACATTTGCAGCCAAACAATTTGATCAAACATCTGCAGGCTCAGCTACTGCAGGTGAAGAAAATAGGAAGATCTGGTATGCTAGCAGCAACTAGAAAGCAGTGTACAAGAAAACCTGAAATAATAGCATAATAACTATACTACTGAGTAGAAGTACTCAATGGGAAAGGTTTTGGGTGTTTTATGGATGCTTGAAACTGAGGAACAAGATGACATCTGAGAGAATTTTCAAAAGTAGTGTATTTGCAGTAACTGGATTTTTCGTGATTTTTTTATTTGTTTGTTTGTCTTTAGCAGATTTGCTCAAAAGGATGCACATATGACTTTAAATATTAGCATAGAGCTTTATACTGGAGTGGGGAAAGAGTGGAGTGTTTGGAAATATCTTATGGACACAAGTTCAGAGAATCATTAGGGAAAACAAGACACACAGGTTTTATTTGGTTTTCTCTATTTTGCCTTAAAGAAGCATGGGATACAAAGCTCAAATGAGAAAGTTGTAGTTTCAGAGGAAAAACCAG
>WEIV01028689.1:1468-44233 GCA_013390005.1 Calyptomena viridis | reverse complement strand
CTCTCCTATAAGCCAGCTTCCCCTTCCTTCAGTCTTTCATGGTGATATGACTTCTATTGATATTGTCTAGATAGAAGTTTTTCCAAGGTTATGTCAGATATTTAGGTCAGTCTCAATTCATCTGCATCTTGTGAGTATATAAGGCAAGACTGGTAGTGTGTCTCTGTAGCAGAGTAATTGAGAGGTGGCTCTCAATCAGTNAAAGTATAAAGCCAATTTTAAACACATTCAGGCAACTTTTCATGACCGCGTGCTGAATAAACTGTAACCAAATCTAGTGACCAAATTGTGCCATCTTCCATTTTGCCAGGTAGTTAAGTCTATCTGTTGGTTACAGCTCAGATGGATTTCTTCCATCCTTTGCAGTGGCATGTTTCCAGTTTGCCAAACAAAGAGACACCCCAAACAAATGTTTCAGAGGTGAAGTTACAGCACTGCTCAATGCCAGCACTGCACACCTCATTTGTCTGCTTCCTGAGACCTCAGGTTACAACTCTGGTNATTAGATTTATTGCTAATACAGTACCTAAACATTGCCACTGCGGTATCTAAATAATAACTATATCATCCAGTACAATGGATTATATTATAATTAGGTCGTGGTCCCTCCTATTGAGTCATGAGCCTTGGTAAGGCCCCCTGCTTTCTAAACTTCTTGGAGAACTCTAGGTGTGGCTGGCTCCACCTAGTCTCGGATTTGGTCAACAGTCTATGTTTAAAGGGTTATAATATGAGCAAGTTCATCTGGAAATGTACAGATTTAGAATATTTTGCCTTTCGTAATTCACAATTACAAAGCAACAAAGCATCTATGTAGCTACTCTAGGATTTTAGCTCGGTATTTGACTGGATCTTAGTGTATTTTACTTACCCATCCAGAAGTGTTTCCCATCTTCAGGCTGGACATACCCTGCAGGCATCCCTATAGGGAATAAGGTTGGGCAAAAGTTTGGGGAGCTAGGATTTCCACCCAGAAACTGTCTGCAACCTAGGAATACCAGTTTGCCCAGCTGAACCAGTCTTCAGAAGAATTTTATACCATTTTGCATGCTTATGTGGATGAAAGTCAATCACGAACATCTCATCTCCCCATCTCTGGAATGCATTAATTCTGTGAGCATCCAGAAGTTCCTTCTGAAATACCCACCTGATGTTCTTATATTAGGACACTGCCTATCAGAGACAGTAGTAGAAAGAGGGGTAGTGGTGGGGAGGATGCATGAAGACATAACTATCTTTCATCACTGTGACAGTCCCCGTTTTGCTGAATCTTTTTGTGAGGAAAATATTTGATGTGTAAGTCATGCATCATTGTTTCTGGAGTTGGGATACACTCTATGTTATAGGTCAGCTCAGACTGTAAGGATGAATATTACCATGCCTTGGGCAGATGAGGACTCATGGCCCATCTTTGATAGGTTTTCCTCCTTACCCTGCTGTGTGATGCTCCTACCAATGCCTTTGCCCTGCTGACGGCATCAGCAGCCACTACCTAGCACAAGAAAAATCCTACCTATTTAGGTAAGCTGCTGTATTGACCAATAACTTGGTCTGTGATGGGTATTTTGGAGTCAAGTATCAACCTCATTGTAGCTGTGTTTGGGTAAATAGTGCCTCTTCCTTCACCAACTGTTCTGTTCTCACTGAAATGACTCTCACTGAATGCTGCTCCCCTTGCAGATTCAATCCTTTAGGTGGGACAAAAGAAGGAGGTTTATAGTGTTGTGGATATTCAAGAACTTTTCTAGCTCTTTTACTTTCTCCTCTAAACACCACAGTCAGGCCCAGAGAGTGAGTATCTCCCACGCTTTATAGTCAGTATGAGAAGCAGGTTTTATTTTATTACTCTAACTTAAAGCTAATTCTTTGCAGCTTGTGTTCACACTGGCAATGAAATGACAGCAGGAGTGAGGTGAGAGTAAGTGATAAAGTCTTGGCATTCATCACTTAAAATGAATGTGTACTTATGAAGTTTTGACTCATTAATTCTTTTTCCAGACTGCTGTGTGGCTTAGCAATGCAATTCAATACTGTGATGGATTTTAGATTTGACAAATAATCCAGAATAACAAATGCTTTATTGTTTGACAGAAAGGGAAGTTTTAATTTTTTGACACTTTTGTATCAAAAAAGTATATGAGAAACTGGCAAGTTTGGGTTTTTTCACTGTTTTTTACATCATATAACAATCTCAAGGACACAAAATGCCTTGAGTCACTTTCCTTTTAGGAAATCTTTCTCCAGGATTGAGCTGCACAAGAGAACCTAAGTCAGACTATGAAAAATTATATTTGAAAGGGGAGGTTAATTGGAAAATATCCTGTGGGTTTTTTTTTTCTCAGTCCCTCAGAGATTACTGCAAAGCACTTCAGATGTTGTTAGACTGTAACTGTAATGGTATGATACCATAAAGTGTGTATAGACTTCAGAGTAAACATAGAGACTACATCACCTGTAGACCTTCGATGCATAAGGAAGAGTGGAATCCATACTAATCACTGCAAACATAACCCTTAAGGGGTTTCAAAGCACAAAAATATGTTGATTCCAAAGAAAAACAAGGAACATTCCTCCCTTTTAGTCCCCTCCTGTGGATGTTATAATAAGAAACAATTTGTACCACTGATGCTATCATACCCTGCAATTTAAGATGAACGAACTATCATCAATGTATGCAATAATTATTACAATAAGAGGAAAATTGCACTATGTTTAAAAAGAAAATAAAATCGAAACTCAACCACCAGGGTATACTTTTCATTCTTTCTATTTCATCAGGTTTGCATTGTCCCAAAGCATTGAAAATATCTGACTCTCTTGTATAACAAAGTATATTAAAAATGACTGGCATTTAATCTGTCAAGATCACTGTCTTGTAGTGGTACAGCAGATGGCTGGGCAGTATTACTTCTCACAAAAATGATTGCTAATAAATCTGTGTACGTGTTGTTCACTTCACTCACTGAGCTAAATAAAGTTCAACAGCAGAGGGAACCATGGAATTTTTAGCTTTTTTCTGAGCTTTTAGCCCAAAAATAGCACATACATTAGGAATCAAACCTACTTCCACAGTAATATTTTGATTAAATATGAATATAAAAATTCATTTCTTTTACCTGAGGCATTTCTTTTTTATTAGCTATTGTAACTTGCTACACTTTCTCTTTTTTAAAAATTAAAACAATGTTTTCAGCAAATTTGTTTTTTGAATATACTATTCCACTTTTTCACAGTATTACTACTAGAAAGTATATCTGGAACCTTCTATCGGGTAACTGATGTCTTCAAAACAAGATATCAAGAGCAGAAAAACTGAAGTCTTCTGCTCTACCAGTTATACCTCCTCCATGAGCTTTGTCTCCCTCAGATTTTTTACATGATGTCTCTGACTGCATTTTTTATTCATTGTATAGCAGTTGACTGCAATTTTAATTATGCCTTCTCAATGAGGCTATCTGGATGCAACTGAGAAGGTAGTTTACTTTGCATATTCTTATACACAGTGACTGAAGATTGGGAAATAATATTAGTATAGATATCACATTTCTGCATACATCTGTGTACACTTGCCATCTCAAAAAACAGTATTTTTTTGCTTTTAGTCTATTCCTTTGATTTTTAAAAACTTTTTATGCTGAATACATATGAACATTACTCTTTTTACTTGGTAATCTTGTCTAAAAGCATTTCTTTAAGACTTCTTTTTTCTTTTTAACTAATCCACTTCATAGAAGTTTTTGATGTTCCTAATCTACATTTGCCATTTTTCCAGATGAAATATGCTTCAAAAGTGAAAATCCTCTAACTTCATATGCAGAAATAGCTGGGGGATATAGAAGCTGTCTGAATTTGAATTCTAGGAATTTAGGCATGTTGGATTAGTCTGGGTCTATTTTCCTTTTCATCCTCATGGTTTTGTTTCCTAAATCCTACTGTTTTACTTCATTGGCTTTGTACAGTGTTTTTTCAGTCTGATTTTAGCAAATTGAGATGTATACCAAAGTGCTGCCTTTGTTGTGTCTGTAGTACACTGGACAACCTCTTGCTCAAGGATTAGAAACTTCCTGAGAGCTGAGCATTCTTTCTCTGTTGTAGTTCTACTGCTGCTGCACAGAGAGCAGCAGCATTAGTCCTCTATCAACCTGATGTGAGGCAGGCATACATTCTTGTGGACATTATTCACTGGGTAAAATTTTGTAACACTCAAAGAGTGCACTACAGTGGATCTTAGGTTGATATTAAAAGGATATATTTGTGCATTTATGTTTATGTAATGCCAGAATAAGTTGATGGATTGGTAGCCATAAAAAAATGAAAACTAATTGTCTATTAATTAAAGAAAAAAAAAGGAGAAGTGATAAGTTTATATGTCCATATTAATACTTAGTGGCTAAAGGGACAGAGACATACCTTAACATTGAGTTAGTGTGGATTCATTCTAGCTGAATGAGATTGCCTGAGGTAGAACTATAACTGTCTTACTCTCCGTACACAACTGGTGAAGAGATATAGGCTGCTATTGGGAATAATTCGGATCTTAAATAAGTTTAATTGGCTTCCAAAAACGGCCAGGTCTCTCTTTCCATTTTTTGATAGACAACTAGTAGTGACTATATACTTGTGTATATGACTCCATGGTCAGTGAGAGAAATATAAGCTCTTATTCCTGCTGTAACTAACCTTGCCTGAGTATAGGTTTTTCTGGCAGGGGCTTTCAAATAATTTCTTCTCCAATTGTCTTCAATGCTTTTTTAAGCTCTGTGTTCCACTTCTGCTTGACTGTCTAGAATCACAGAGTTGTAATATAATTCAGGTTGAGAGGGACTTCAGGAGGACTCTAGTTTGACGCCTTGTTCAAATCAGTGTCAAGTAGAAGCTCAGACGTGTTGCCCAGGACTTTATCTGTACAGGTCTTGAAACTCTACAGGGATGCAGATTGCACAGTGCCTGTGGGCAGCCTCTCCTGCTGGTTGACTGAAAGTCAAAACCATCTCTGATTTTATTACCACTGTCTCCATATTTATTTATATATTTTTATTACCATGCAACTCCATAAACTTCCTGTCTCCCTCATTTTGAAATCTCCTTTTAGGCATTGGAAAGGTACTTTTTCTAGTCTGACTAGCCCAGCTCCTACAGCCTCTCCTTACAGGGTGCATTCTCCAGCCCCTGTGATCTTGTCGAACTCCCATTAGACTCGCTCAAAGTTTGTTGCTGTCTTTCTTGTACTGGAAAAGGCATGTTATTCATAACTGGACACAGTAGTGCAGATGTGTCTGAAATTGCTGGGTAAAGGGAAATAATGCGAACTCCTTGTGATCTTGAAAAATATTACAATTAAAAATCCAGGAAGAACATGAAACGAATCTGGAGCTTATTTAGTTTCTGCTAAATCTGTAGAGAATGCACTCTCATCTGCATCAGAGCTCCCTTGCAAGCCCTGCCACCCTCGTCTAAAAAAATCTTTTCTTTAAAATTGTCAGCACATTTCTTCCTTTGTTTTTCTCTTACTCCGCAAAGATACATGATACCTGCAAAAATAAAGTTTTTGGAATTGTCAGTAAGTTGAAATCTGAAGAACAAAGAAAAGCATAATAAAATCAAAAGGCAGATGAAGTGAATCAAAGTAAAAACAACCTCAGTGACTGACTCACTAAAGAAAGCATTGACTCAAAATTTCTGATCCATGACATAATAGAATTTAGCAGCTTGACATGAACGAATAAGAATGCTATATAAACTTATAACAATTAGGACAAAGTTCAGACAGGGATTTGCAGACATCACAAGCACAAGGAGTGAAGCAACTACCTTCCTTCTGTTAGAGAAATGTCTTATAAATTTGCAACTGGGAAATGGGTTGTTAAAAGCATTGTTGCATTTTGCAGCAGGCCAGAGAGCTCACTGTCAGAGAGAGTGTGTTCTATTTTCTTAAATAATGGCTCTGCTGGAAGGACAGGAAGCAGTTTGCTAAACATAGAGATGGTAATAATTATTTGGTATCAAATAAATCCTGGTAAGGTTGTGTGATCTCAGTTAAGTACCGTCCAGATGACCTTTCTTGGTCCTTTCACATGCTTGCTGGCTCTGAGTTAGTTTGAAGAAGCCCTACTGCTTCTCCTGTATGTGTTAGGCTGGTGAATGTCTTCAGGTGAAAAAAGGGTGAAGTAGGGAATTTTTTAGCATGTTGATAAGTATGGGTTAATAAATAAGCCTGTCTTTCCTTCTCATATTCAGAATAATAATGGGTGAAGCATAAGTAAATCTATCTGTGTTTGCTAGCAAGAGCACAGATATCATGATTCGTGTTTCTTCCTGCATGATGATGCTGTGACTGTTGGTCAGATGCTGCAGTGATGTTTTTAAGAGTCAGGACAAGACAAATCTGTGCTGCAACATTTATGCTTGCCATTGCTGAAAGCCAAATTATAGTCTATGGGAACAAATGAGTGCTTCTTAGAGGATGAATATAAATCTGTGTAACTTGTGGTGAAGTAACATGTTTTCTTTAGTGCAAATATTCATCCCTACTGATTATGCATACTTTATGGATCCATGCTGATTTCATATTTTAATCAAAGATTCCTAATTTTTTAGGCAGATGTTTTTGTCTTTCTCCTCTTTGTCTTTTTCTTCCTCCTCTTTCCCTTAGGTGTTCATTATGGCTTTCTTATTGTTTTTGTTGTGTTTTTTTTTTTTAAATTTTCTCATCTCTGATGTCATTCAGCAACAGTGTTTTCCTCTCTAGCACCAGCTCCTGTAACTAATGGCTTTGTCATATAGCTTAGAAACCTTTGTGCTTCTTTCCAGGGCTCATCTTCTAAAATTGGAATGCTTTGCTGGTTGCAGACTGATATTAGCAAATTTTGCCAGAAAATTTTTTAATGTTAAAGCAGAAATTGCTGTGCAGCTATTTTTGGGATATGAACTGGAGTTGTTGCAAAGTTGGTAAAGAAATATGGTAAAGAGATAGTAGGACTTAAATACTACAACAAGATCATGACTCTAACTAATGCAGTTCTCATCTTCCAACATTCTGTTCTCGTCAGCCAAATAATGACAAATTAAGTTAAAGATTTCAGGGTCTGGTATTGGATAGCAATTCACTGAAATACAAGAACACATATAAACCTTACTGTTACATATTATGATTTTGTTCATTAAAGTTAACTGAATTTGTCCTATATGTGTCCATTTCTGGACTCATCACTACAAGAGACACATGCACACACTGGAGAAAATCCAAGAGAGGCCTATGAAGACATTTAAGGGCCTGGAGCACCTTTCCCAAGAGAAAAGATGCTGTTCAGCCTATAGAAGAAAAGGCTCATGTGGAAGCTCATCTATGTGTATAAATACCTGGTGGGAGCACATAGAAAATTGGAGCCAGACTCTTTTCAATGATGCCCAGTGATAGGACCAGAAACACATGAGGTTCTCAATGAGCATGGGGAAACATGAAGGGATCTGAGCACTGGCACAGATTGCCCAGAGAGGTTGTGGAGTCTCATTCTTTTATGGCACCATAATACATAAAAAAAGACAGGTCTTTCATGATGGTAGGACTTTGACTGAGAACCACATGGTTATCAGCAGGAGATTAAGTGAATCTTAACAAAACTGAACAGCGGAAATGAAGTTAAACTTTTTAAGGTTTTCTTCCTTTTTTTCTTCAAACAGTTGAAGCCTTGCATTTGGGAACACTGATGGCAGCACATGGCTATTTCTTTCCAATCTCAGACCATGTTCTAACACTGAAGGATGATGGCACCTTTTATAGATTCCAGGCAAGTATTTTCAATATGTTCTTGACTTGCAGAAATAGAGGCTAATATTAAAGGCCTTACATGAAGGTTCGTAACAAATTTTAACCATATTTTGTCCCTTACATTATCTGGTAAATGGTAGAAATTCCCCTAAAAGTGAAAAACAGTAGAAGGATTTTATTTATGAATTGTCAGTGAAGTGTTAAGGTGATAATGGCCATTTTGATATCTGGGGAAAAAGTGTGAAAATGCTGTGTGGAAGTATCTCTAATGCAATAAATTAATATAGTATTTTGGAAAGATAGTAAAGCAAATTAAATTATCTTATTGACTCTTATTTGCAGTATAGTCTTCATTTGGAATGGGGAGATATTTTAATCATTAAATCTACAGAAATCTGATAAATAATGGAGGGTAATATTTATTTTCCTTCTTGTGTGAGGATTTCCCTATTGGTAACTCAATACTATTGGAGCGATGTGTATTCTTCTGTCCTGTTTTAAAAGTAAACTGGCAGGAGAAATGAATCCAATTAGAGAGACCACAGGTCAGAGCTACAATTTACTAGAAAGGTTACAATACATACAATGACACAAGGTAAAAAATGGGCTTTGACCCACAAGAACAAAGTACAACCCAGCACCCTGGGACAGGAACAGCATGGTGCTCGTGAGCTCCTGTGCCAAGCACTGCGTGGTGCCCCTGGGTGCAAAGCAGAAGGAAAGGAAAACCTGGTAGTTGTGATGATGATCCTGTGGAAGAGAGCAGTTCTGTTGAAGAAATGACAGCAATCTCCTCAAGAGTGACAGTCACAGTNGTGGAAGACAGCAGTTCTGTTGAAATGACAACAGTCTCCTCAAGAGTGGCGGTCACAGTCCTGCTGGAGTTCCGTTCCCCCTCTGGGTCCAGTGAGGTTGTGCCCCAGTCCCCAAACCTGAAGATTATATATTCCCAGGTTCAGGTGGGAATGCCCAGTACCTCCTCAAAGGCAGGGAGCTTCACAATGGGTGTTTTTATCTCTGTGAGTCCTGGGATATTTTTGGATTCTTAGGTGATCTGGGCTATTGTAACTGTTTATTGTGCCAGTGCAGCTGGGCCCATTAGCAGGAGGACCCCTCCAGCTGGGTGTGGAGGTATGAATGTCTCCCCGGATCTCTTTCCTTAGCTATTGTGGCCTGGGGTGTGAGGTGTGGCCTGGGGTGTGAGGTAGGTCCTGAGCAGCTGTTACCAATGATTTATTATTAGCAGCCCATCAGGAATGACATAGAGGGTATAGAATATACAGTTTTTGGTTATACCCTCATAGTGATAAACTGGTCCCAGCCTCTGTAATTATGACATCTTCTAACAAGTGTAGACACATTTTTATATTGATCTGTGAGTCCCATTGCATAAAAAAACATGCAGAGATAAACTGGCAAGCTGGAAGGATATATATATATGTATATACCTATACTTACAAATATATTATTCAGATACATACATAGTTGTATTTCATTACACTAGATTTCAAGCTAAGAGACTGGGAGCAGGAACTGGGAGCAGTTCTTTTTCTAAAAATGAATAGCAGACTACAATTTTAGAGAACAATACTGCCAATGACTTGAAACAAATATGACTGCAAAGTACCAGGTTGTGTATTCTAGAGAAGGAATTAACTTTGCTTGCTATGTGCTACCTTTGACAACAGTGGTTGTGTTCTGTATTGTTCTTTCTATTAGATGGTCTTTGTAAGTATCACCAACACCTGCTCCAAGATCTTCCCTAGATATTTATTGCTTTGAAATGGTACGAGGTTTATCACTATGAAACTGAGTTTGGTAATTCTGCACTGTTACTTCTAACTGTGTTAAAAGTAAACAAAACCAAAATTTATTGTCTTCATGATACTTAAGTCTAAACTTTTTCTTAAAGATTGTTTAAATAAGAAGCCATAAAGGTATGGGTGATGTGGCAGGCTACTTTTGGCCTGAGCATATCTGGCAGAGAGGCTGTGACTGGACATGGCGTAATTCCTGTGGTTGGACAAGGAGAAGCTGACCTTCAGGTCATTGGTTCATTAGTGTAAACAGTATAGTGTGTTATATAGTTGTAACTGCGTAGGAAGAAGAAGGCAGACATCTTGCAGACATCTTGCAAGTATCTTACAGGGCAGACACTCTGCCTGGCTGTGAGACATCTGGCCAGGCAGACATACGTGTCCAGGCCCAGCCAGACACACTGTCTGGGCGCATGGACATAGTATCTGCTACAAAGGTAACCTAGGCATAGGATTAGGCTTAGATATAGTAAAGACAGCTTAGTTAGGGCTAGGCTATAGAATGTGAGTGCACGAAAGTAGTTCAATAAACACCTGAGAAAGTTCATGAAACTCTGCCTCCTCGTCACTCTTTCACCACTCCGACCCCTCAAATAACAACATCAAGGATAAAATAAAACTGAAATTGTGGTCTTTAAAATGCAGAAGAAAACTGTGATACATTGGAGACCAGTCATAGTCTCAAACATTGTATCATATTAATCTCTGTACAATACTTTCACCAATATTTTGGCTTAAGTTCTATAGACCCACATAGGGGAAGAGAACAACTTGTAATATTTGTCTAAATCAAAATCTTTGCATGAATATAATTAAATATGCACAACACAGTCTGGCAAGAAAGATAACTATTATTGCATATATGCAAACAATATTATCATATTTTCATATTTAGATCCTAAATGTGAGTCATACAGTGGAAAAAACTTGTCCTTCATCAGAACAGAAAATTAGATGTGTGTATGGGTAATACAAAGAGCAGTCATTCCAAGCCTCCTCTCCTACATCCATGGTTACCTTTGATACTGGAGAGAATATTTGAAGGAAAGGGTTTGGTTTTTTTTAAGCTTCTTTATCCTCAGTGTTCTGTATAAAGAAGAGAGATGGCACATGATTTACAGGGCTTACTGATGTGATTATGAGATAAATGGAAAGGAATCATGGAGTGGTTGAGGCTTCAGTTATTGGCTTGTCTCTGCATAGGACAAAATATCCAAGGACTTCATTTTGCAGAGGATAGTACTTACTAGTCATTGAATTCTGCGTGGCTGCTGGCCTACTTCTATCTCAAGCATGGGAAATAAGCACCTCTGCTACCATGATGATTTGACTGAAGGGAAGTATAGATTAGAATTAGCTGCACTGTGAACCACTGAGAGAACTGCAGCTACACTGTTTTGAGCTTTCCACAGAGAGGTCTATAGCATACATGTTTGGACATGAAGCTTCAGTGAGGCTAAACTGTAAAATTTTATCAGTTTATTTACATAAGTTAAGAATTTGGCACCTATTTGACAAATGCATATGAAATAAGACACTTTCCTCAAGTGTTGCTCAGTCTATATCTGCAGTGTTGGGGTTGTTTGCTGTTCTGTGATACCTTCTGCATTGCTATTCCTATGCTAACAATGTTAAAACAACACAACTTTAGCTGTTAATGTATAGCATGAGAAAAAATACTTAGTAGTGTCATACTGTTAACTGGAGTTATAACAGCAAAATTCATGTCATTACAACTCCACTTTCCTCACCAAAATAAGATTAGTATAAAATCTGTTACTGAAGCTGTTAAATGGGAAGATGAAGATAGCATACTCAATAGGGAGGAAATTTTGACTGCAAATGTGTGAATTATGCACTAGAATAGATGTTCAGGTGCTTTGGCAATAGTACCCTCTGAGTACTCAGGATTCACAAATTTCTGGATATTTTAATAGAAAGAGAAAAGCATGCATCTGCCAGCAGTGAAAGGTTCAGAAGCAACCCATGCAGAGAAATCTCTGCCATGCAAAGAACTAACCTGCAAAAAACCAGACTAGCTATAATATGTTCTCTATGCATTTCATGCTTTTTTTTTGCTGAGGGTGACACATTCCCTCCTGACAGTATTACTTCCAGCTTACTTTAAGCAACATTCTGTTGTATAGAAATAGCTAGATGAAGTGAAGATTGTGCTTTATTTGGGCAAATGCCCAATTACAGGCTAAAATTATACTTTTTCAGTTATTACTCTTGCCAACAGGAGGCAAGAGTATAGTTATATCTGCTTTTTTAAATAATGTGAAATAAAAAAAGTCATTCTCTTATCATTCTTTGACCTACCCAGGTGTTAATTAGGTTAGTTGATGTGATGTCTATTTAATTCAAAGGAGATGGATCTAAAGATTAATTTGTTCATTAGGAAAGGATTTTTTAAACTAGTCTTAATAAGAAAAAGCAAACAACTGCATTGCCCTTTCCTGGTAATTTAAGCCTGGGACCAAAGAAGGAGCTGAATAGCTGCTGGACTCCCTCTTCCACCTGAGAGTAAATAGATATGAGGGGCCCAAATAAGAAAAGCAAGCTGCACCTTCGAAAGCAGATCATCCCTGGATCAAACATTTCTCATGGAGACCTTTCACCCATGTGCACATAATTGATAATATGTTCATCCTGGTGAGGAATGCTTGACTTGCCCTCTCAGCTGCAATAGCATTTCAGGAAAATTATGTTGATTTCCAAATGCATACTAAGTGTCTCAATGTTAATAGTGAAATATAATCTTCCTAGTATCTTTTGGCTTTAAACAGACTTCTAGGATACTTGAGACTAGTGATAGTCACACTCCTGTTTTTAAATTGAATTAATTCATGATTTAACATAAATTAATTTTCAGACATGAGGGTTAGGTTTTGCTGTTGTTTTGTAACTTTTAAGATGAAAGGCACAAATAGCTGAGATAGATAAAGTGTGAAAAAGGGAACAGTTTCTTGTGAAAGTATGAGTCTGGTGAAGAGAGCAGCAAAACTCGTGGACTGTGATGTCTTCTGTTCTACCTCTGGGAACACTTTCGTGCATTTAACCTCTCTGGCTTTGATTTCTCATGCCTAAATTGATGCTAAAATTACACAGCAATCACTGTAAGGATCTTGAAATAGCTTTGCTGCAAAATAGTTTAGAGTGTGAAGTGTGGATCTTCATGTCTCCGGTGGAATTACATTGCTTTATGCATCTCTTTGTGTCAGCCTTACCTGCTTAGCTACCTCTTGGCTCAGTCCTGGGCCAGCCTCTGGGCATCCTGAACACTGAGTCTGTGGCTGAACATCACAGCCCTTCAGCCACTCTCCAGAGCCTCGCCGGATCATCTGCTGTGCCTTGAGGGAAGGATTTTGTTGGAAGCCAGATTTTAGAAATAAAAAAGAAACAGGTTATCTTATCCAGCATTTGGCAGATTTTCTTTGGCAGTTGTGGATGCAATGACTAATTCATTGTCTCTTCAGCCTAGGCTCAGCATATACAGGTTCTATTTAGGTATCAGTGGGAAAAAGATTTCAAATACACGTGTCTTTCTGACTGCTTCATCAGTGGCTTATTTTCTTTTTTTATCTCCTTACTCAGACACATTTTTCCTCCACACTGCTTTCCACGCTCACTCCCTTTTCAGGTTAGAAAAGAGGAATCACAGAGCAAAAATCTTGTTTCCAAATTTCTCAACCTTTTTTTTAATGATTTTGAAGTAACCACTGAGCAGTACTTGCTGGCATCCTTCCTCTATGGGCTTGACAGTGCTAGACTATGAATGTGAAACAGAATGCCCATGAATTCTGCCATCCGTCATGTAAAGCATTTGAGATTGTGCATAACTAATTTTCAGCAAAGACTTGATTTCTGCTGTTTATAAAGACTCCCTGGTGCCTGTGAGAAGAATAACAGTAATATGCAAAGGTTTATAAGCAATTTGAATATTCCTCTCCCATCCAAGTAATTGGATTTTAACAAATTCCATGGAGTGGATCAGCTTCAGACACAACAACTCTTCTTATAATCAACAAGGGGTAGCCGAAAGGTGCTTAATGATTTGCCTCCTCAGTAATACAGTTTAATGCATAGAAATCAATCATGTTTTATAAAGCTGATGGACAGCACTGATTTTTACAAGTGGCTGTTTCATTATCTCAGATATTATTAATATTGATTAATTTTGTGGTATAGCCAAAGCAGGTCTATTTGTTTTATCACAGGATTGCTTACGATGCATAGTAGCCACTGCTGCCAATTTTTTTATTATGGAATATGGGCTATATTACAGGATTTTGTTTCATATGACTTTATTAATAGGAGGATTATGGATTTCTGTGGTTAGAGTTACCTAATGATATCAGTGTACAATGCAAGAGAACCAGTATGCATTCATGTGGACAAAACCAGTTTTCCATCAATGTCATAAAGATCCTTGTAACAGCCTGTTTTGTTGTTAAGGCTTATATATCTCCAGAATCACATCTGCAGTGCTAGGTAGGCCTTATTTCTCTAGCTCCTCACTTATCCTGCCTGCTGATTCAAACTACATCTGCAATTAAACAGTGCCTCAAAAGATTAAAAACTGGCAGCACTGTTTTTGCCTGGGCTGATAAACAGTATTTGACTTCCCTCAAACTGCTCTACCACCCACATTGCTTCAGCTATAAGTGGGATGTCGTGGCAAAATGACAAATGTTCCCTGTTCAATACTCCATGATGAACTGCTTCAGATTTCCTCCTTTCTTTATGATAATTCCTTCAGGTTTTCTACATTTCACAAAAAGGCCCCAACAACTCTTGGTATTTCATAATCTTCTCTTTTAAAATGGTGGTGGTGGGGTGGTACAACATGTTATCCCAAACCCATAGCTTTCCTGGCTGAGATCTTCACTTATGGGCTTCTAGATCATGAAACAAGAGCCAGGGATTGTGTAATATTTATGCTGTGGGAATATATGATATTATATGGTACTATGAGATGTTATAATTCTTGTACACTGTACTTGGCATATGTTATTTGTAACATAGTTGAAACAAGCTTTGTTTGCATAGTCCAGATATAGAGAAGGCAATTTAAGAAAGCAGAGCCTCCCTGCATTGCTGTGGGATTTATTTAATAGATCAGATGAGAACAGGCAGCTTTCTTCTTTTCACATGCCTCCTATTCTCATTCCTGACCTCATTCTAAGACCAGGGATCTTCTTATCAGACTGTTCTTACTTCTTAATCTTTCTGTGTTGAACAAGGCAAATCGTTCTCCCATAGTCTTCATAGATAACCTCTCTATAAAATTCTTCTAAGGGATTGTTAAATATCTGGAGCGTGAAATTGAGTGTAGACTTTTGAAATAGAAGTGGAAATATATAAACTCAGCACATACATTATAGTCACGTTATGTGATTAAACTGTTTGACATCTATAACAAGGGTCTAAATATACTTCAGATTCAGACCAGAACTTTATGACTTTTAGTACCAAACAATTGGACAAGAAAATGTGGAATATTCCCTTGGAAAAACATGAAACGTGTTAACTACATGAAAGATTATTGCTAGTGCTTTTTTCCATACAATCACAGCATTGAAAAAATCATTTAGTTAGCAAATTATTTTTATATCATGCTTTTTTTCAATGTCTAGGGTTTTTTTTAAGGTTTGTTTTTAAGTTTTCTTTTTCATGGCGTCTTGGACTTTCTTTCTGTTTAAGTCTTAATACTGTCCCTTATCCTTGTTTTTGTGCCTGACTTTAGGAGAGTTTTCCTTGTCTCTGCACACATCAATGTCATTTCCTGCTTTGAAAGTGAATAATAGATATCTACTCTTTGAATACAACTTTATCAATACCTGTAGCTGCTTTTGGAATGTATCTTAGGGTGATACCAAAGCCTTTACTTGCTGGTAAGAAAGTAATGTAGGACATTATCTTGGTCAAAATGCGTAGCATCTACTGTTTATTTCTCATCTACCAGGAGGTTTACACTGGTTTTGGAAAATCTAAATATTAGTAACCTTTACCTTTTAAAGATTAGAAACAGATAGTGTATTAAATTTGTTCAATCAACACAGTAGATCTAGAAAGACTGTAAGCCAGAAAATGTCAGCTTTTCCCTTTTGCTGGAATAGGTAGTTCTTCCCCTTGCTTCTGCAACTTCTGGAGCTCCTCTGTCTTACGTAATTTTATTTTTTTTTTAAATAACTGCCCATGTTTCAAAGGTTTCTCAAAGGAATATTTTTGCTGTATATAACTTGCCCTTCAGGTAATTTGCACCCCTTTAAACATTATGCAGATAATTCAATACTTTTGATGACTCTCACCAATTAGATGGCTGTAATTGCTGTAGAGACTTGGAGGCAGAGGAGAAAGAGAAGAACTGAAGCAAGAATTTCGTCATAATATTTACACATGCATATAAATTGCAGTACTGAGGAACCAGGAGTTCTTTGGTTTGATGACGTTTTTTTTGCTTTATCACAAAACCCACAGTTTTCCCACACGAAAACACAATAAATCCTTAAGCATTCTGTGCTGAATTTCATCAGCCTCCTAGCCTGAACTGTCCGACCTCATAAAAATATTTCCCTTTGTGTGTTTTTGTTTTGGGGGTTTTGTTTGTTTGTTTGTTTAGTTTGTTTGATTGGACNTTTGTTTGTTTTGTTTGTTTGATTGGAGTTTTTTTGGTTTTGAGAGGGTTCTTTTTATTTTGTTTTTTTTTTTGCGCGTGTGTTTTTTTGGGTTGGTTGGGGGTTTTTTGTTTGTTTTTTGGTTTGGGATGTTTTTTTTTTTGCCCTGTGCTTTGCCCTGTAGTCTCATCTTCATGTCCAAATTAATTTCAGGCATGTTCGCAGAGCTGATTGCAGGCAGACTTGAACTTTGTTCCCTCTGGGAGCCAGCTGGCTGGAGGCCAGCTCCATACACATTGCAGTGCCTGAGCGGATGAGCTGCACTTCTCAGCAAGTCCCATTAAATGCACTCGAGCACCAAGCAGGCAGGGTCATGGCCTGCAGTTCAGAGGCAGCTTGTGCATGCCCAGTTTGGAGTATCAGCAAGGAGAGCTCGTGCCTGTGTGTCATTCCCCAGGCAGAAAGACCTTTATCTGACCACAGTCTCCCCCTCCTTAGGGGGATTCAAACAAGGAAGGCATTTAATAATCTTCTGAACTATCTGTAGTAGCAGTTCTTTGAACCCCTTTCTCGCATTGTAATGTTTGCCTTTTTTTGGGATTTCTTTTGGCTTTGGCTTACCTTATCACACATTATTGAAGCCTTTAAATATGGCTTATCATGTGTGCTTTGTTAATTAGAATTCATGTTATGTTTTAACTTTTCTGCTTTTATCTCTCTGGCACAGGGAGGCTTATGTTCATCCTCAGTAATGTGTGCATTATTTTGTGTTTTTTCCATGATCTCCTCTCCACATTTAGTTCATTGGGAATTGCTGGTGTGGTTACACTGGCCTGTCACTGCACTTTCTCTCAAAAGGTAGTCAGCCTCTTTCAAAAACTGACATCTCCCATCCATCTCTTTGTCCCTTGGTTACTTTCTCAAGAGACCTCCTCTGCCTATTCTCTGAGCCTGCTGGCTCTCATGCTGCTCTGTTTGTCTTTGCAGAATATCGGTTTCATCCTGCATTCACTTTCACACCTGCAAAGTCTTGCTCAGGCATTCTCTGTTGGAGCAAAATGTATTTTGTCTGCTCCTTCATAAGTTTTGTTCACCTTCAGAAAGGAAAGTGTCCTTGATGCATGTTTACATTTCTCAGCATTGATGTTAACTGAGTCTTTTTGTTAGAAGCATTAGGATGCACCTTTTTATCCTTCAGAAAATCCTTGGCCACCTCTGCCTTCTAGCAAGCTAAAATGACATTTCACAACATTGAAGATGGTGTCCCCTTTCCTGTATTCTGATTAGTGCTCACACTGCCTTCACCACTGAAGAGCAAGTTGCAATAAAAGTCAAATGTGTTTTTTCAACTAAATATGAAAACAGAATTCTGGCTGGGTGTAGCATTTCATTTATGTATGAAACAACAGAGTCTGCCTTTAACATCATTAACATAAAGTTGGGAATATGTAGTGTTTCCTCATAGCTTGATGTGAAATGAATGGTAAAAACAATTTGGGGATTTTCTCTAAATCAGAAGGTGGAATTTATTTTTTAATCTCAGCTGGGATGGAAGTATATGTAATTCGTCATGATAAATCCTAAGTATGCATGAGGAGCTTTAATATGGATTTTGCAGCAAGTACACCCACAACTGGAAGAGTTTCAGCTGAGGCACTGTCTGAGCGGATCTGGTTTCTATGTATTTAGTAGCTCTCACTTCATACTTTTTACAGAAGCTCAGCTTGAACCTGTAAACAGAGATTAAAGTTACTGTTAGCAGAAAATGATGTAGCTGTGCTTTTTTTCTTGGGCCTCCCCCGAAATACACTTTGTGCCTCCAAGGAAGGACTGTCCTCCATTCGTGAGTTTGTCAACTGTATATTTCAACGATGGTGACTTTTTGCTTTGTGTGACTCACACTGTTAAATTATTTTTATAACGTCTTGCTTCTCCAAAACTCGCTGAGTACTGCAACTCATTCTTTCAGGGTTCTTCCTCTTTTCATTTTTGCTTATATGTGCTTCTACTGGCTACTTTGATTTTAGTGTCACTGTGAAGGAAAAGTTGATTGGAGAATTGCTTATTGCTGCTCCCTTACAATTTGAAAGAAACAATTTGAAAGTGCCTTTGAAGTTAGCTTCTGACAGTTCCTCTTTTACCCTTCAGCTCATTGCTGTTGCCTGTTAAATAGCAAGTTCTATATTGCTTCTATTAAAGTTGATGGGTCAATGTTACAATAGTGAGAGATTTTTCACTATATATATATTTAATTTGACAGTTGGTGTGACTGTGTCACCCTTCAGCCCTGTTGATTTCCAGGTGAACATTAAAACAGTTTTGAGGGAAGTGGAAAACCAAGAGGTTTCTATTTTTGCAGCTGGGAGAAAAAGCCAATAAGAAACAGAGAGTAAAGCTAAGGTTTTCCTAAAGAAGCACCTGTGTTTTTAAATACCACTCAAACCAGTCCCCACATTTAATAAGTTTAATTCAGCTTCTCAAATATTATATAACTCTCTGTATCTATGTGTATGTGTGTATATATAGATCAATCAATCAATCAATCATAGAATATTCTGAGTTGGAAGACAAGAATCATGGAGTTCGACTCTTGAGTGAATGACCCCTATAGGGATGATGTATTATGTAAAATATCCTATAAATAATTATGTTTTAACAAAAAGTCGCTATTTAAAAAATTAAGTTATTGGTGTGAAAAATGCCTATATGGTCTTATATTCTTCATTTTTCAGAAGCGAATTACTTTAACAATATATTTAGCACAGTTTTATAAGTGTAGTGTTGAAGTAGTTGTTGGCACTTTTATTGTCTTTCCCTTAAAAAAAGTCACATTTTAAATCACAGTTGTTAAACAGTTAGGAAAAAACAGACTTTGGTAACTTTGTGAAAACAGGATGCTTTCAGTGGTGTTTTTAAACAAATAACTCCTAGGAAAGAGTATTGAATATTAATCTATATGAATGAAAAATCTCCAAAATCAAGGACTGAATCAAGAACACCTCAAGGGGTTTTCTGTCTTTACGTCTTCTAAAACTGATTCTTCAGGACATGTGAGAGATGTGTTTCTAGGGAAGACATAAAAGTTAACCTCACTACCTCACCTTATGAGTTTTGTTCCTCTAACCTTGAGAATAAAATGAACACTTTCTTCTTCTTCTTTGATGTTGTTCTGACACAAGCATAATAAACAAATGTACAATAGAAATTTTCTGGTTTGATGCCTACTTCAAAACTGTCAACTTTACATTATAACAGATCTACTTTAAATATAAATTGATTCTGAAAACCAGTATCGATCCAACGACTGTATAATGCTTGCATTGTCTAACTTGAATTCCCTCCTTTTTTTTATTTTGTCTATAGACGCCCTATTTTTGGCCATCAAATTGTTGGGAGCCGGAAAACACAGACTATGGTCAGTGTAGAAATCTTTTCTATTTCTTTTGGAAATTATGCATTATGTGAATGAACATGTCATTGCAGTCTCTCTTGTTTAATCACCCCAATGTTTAATCATATGTCATATACTTCCTGTGCAAGAACTGCTGATATTGAAGTGAATGTGTTGTTACCTTTTTGAAAGTTTATCAAAAGTGTATCCAAGTCAGATTTCGTAGTTGATCTGAGGAGAAAAGATAAAAACCCCCTCAAAATCAAAATTCAAAACTCATAAAAATCTACCTGCCATTTACATCTTCTGTTTGCTCCAGCAAGTGTAATTATTTACAGTGACAAAATCTCAGTGAAGCAGAGTACACTTTATTGATGGTTGTGCAATGATTATTCTCAAATTCAGACCCAAAGATGTTCCTTGTTTAGAATTATTTCAGATATACACCATGTGGAAAATTATTTATTATGAAAACTAATATGGTTCTAATATGAACTATATTAGAAAATACCTGGTTTACTTGCCTGTGTCTTGGGGGTTTATTAAGAAATTATACGTTGCAATTACTGATGTGTGGTTAGGCAGCAAAATCTGAAGATAATAGGTAGTAATATATTAGGAAAAAAATCATTAAAAAATTATTAAAAAATTAGGTGCTTTTGTACAACAAATAGTTACTTAATTTTTAAAGAAAACAGATCTATGAGCAGTCTCCTGTTCATTCTGATCCAGACTGTAAATACTGTGCTCATCTGAAGACCAGGTCACTTATTTAAGTAACTAAGTATGTATATGATATCTTACGCTTTCAAAACCTCAAATTTTGAAAGTCTCTTTTTACAGCTTTTTAGAAGTTTAGGTGAGTGTTCACTAGTAATATGGATCCTGTAAAAGCTCTTTGGAGCTGAGGACCTCATGGATGGATGGTTCCAATAGATGTTTCCTTACTTTTTGGAGTAGACAGAGTTTAATTTCAAGAAAATTGATAAATAAAACAATTTCAGGATGAGACTCTCAGCAGAGCTGAGTGCCTTCAAGGTAGAGTTTGAAAAAGTGACAGTTTTCTCATCCTATAGAACTAGAAAAATGTTCATTTTTTAAAAAATACTGATATTTGAAAATGTTCAGTAAATAGTTATTGAAAGCTATCAAGGAGGAATAATTCATACCACACCTGGTACTTAGCCACTCCATATGAGGAAACTAGCCACTGAAGAAGGAATGCTTTATTTACCATATATTACAGTGTTTTTTGCTTTCCTTGAAAGTGCTACTTGCTTTTCTCAGAGGGCACTTCAGTATAATCTCCTAATATGTTAAAGATCAGCAAGTAATTTATGAGGTTTTAAGAGACGTTGAGTTGTTCAGCTGTAATATGTATTGCATTACCAGGGGGATTTTAATAAATAATTATATGCTTGGTAGTCTGAACTTGGGATCAGGATGAGAAAGTTTCTCTTAATATCCTTTAATCTAAAGTAGGAGACACTAACTTTCTAGTCACAGCTAATCTGTGGATTGGTCAATGAATTATGTACCTTAGTCACTAGATATCTTGTATAATCTGTCCAGTGTTTGCATGCCAGGAATACAGAATTAAACTTAGAACCAGTTTCTTCATCATGCAAGGAGGTGCCTTTGTTGAACAATAAATACATTCATTCGAGAGCTTTTGAGATTTAAATATGTTCTAATTGTTGAATTTAAGCTCTTCTGTTGCAGAGGGGAGAAGGAAGGAGGAGTCCCAACCCTGCCATTTCATTGCTCCTTCCCAGTCATAAGCCAAAAGTGCAATCCTGTAAGAAACACACCCGAAGCTTCCCCACCCACCAGGGCAGGAGCATTGCAGTAGAGCTACCTAAGGTGGCTGTGTGCCACCAGAACTGGGTAACGGTAGAGCATTTGCAGAAAAATGCCCTTTTCAATAGTGTTCTTTTTAGGTTAGCCTCTTCCTAGTCACAGAAATTAGCATTTGCTTTGTAAACAGTGGTGATCAAAGATTACAGGAAAATCAAACAGATGATATTTAAAAAAACAAAAATAAATCTAAAGTAGGTTTGAAAAAATTTGAGAATGTTAAAGGATAAATTTCACCTCAAATACATGCCAAAAATGTTCCATAGATTTATACAGTAGTTGTTACTTTCTAGAAAATATAGTAAATAGAATTTATGTTATGACAGATATGCATATGCATTTTATTGCAATTATCATCCATTATGGTGCTGTGTAGTGCTCCCAATTTCATGGACTTGTTCTGAACAACCTTGAAACTGCACCCTCTAAAACTAATGAGTGTGGCAGGCATTAGAAGGCTCTCAAGACCAGCAAAAGTAGACTTTCTCTGTAATCTTCCTTTGTCAAAGTTATTAACAAAGCAAACAACTTTCTTTGGAATTAACCTAATTTTATAAGCCTTTGAAAACACACTAGAATTTTATTTTAATTTAAAAATTAACCGCAACCATTCTTCATTACTCACCCATAGCTGGGCTGCTGTCCAGAATGTACCATACTGCCAGGAAAATAATTTACCTTAAGCAAGAAATTAAATAAGATTGAGATACTATGTGCTAGTTTTCTATCAGAGCTAACTAAGAAACAAATATCTTTACATCTTCATATAATATGTTAATATTTTCTCTAAAATATAATTTGAACTGCTTGAGCTTACAATATCAAATATTTTCCTTTAAAAATATTTATCTGAAGACTATGAATAAAAAACACATGAAAACAGAATCTTGCAAAATGTCAAAAAAATGCAGATGCATTTTCATAATAAAGCTGTAGTACAGTGCAATGTCTTTGTGGCAAAAAGAGGGCTTGGATTAATTTACTCTATGTCAAAATGGAATCAAGAAACTTTTTGATTGTAACTTTCAGTGTTGACGATGATCATTTTGAGGTTACTAAGAAACTGTTAATTTTCATAAAGTGCTGAAAATCTCTCTCTTTTTTCTTGAAAATCATGCTTTAAGAGCTGTTGAGAGATGCTTCAAATTGCAAATAATTCTTACGAGGTCAGGTTCTTAGGTTCCATCTGTTGAAGATACCCATTTTAATGCCATATGTCCTGGAGTCCACCCAGGCAGGACATGTTGTTCTGTGTAGAATTGCGTTGGTTTCAGTAGGATTTTATTAGTAACAATAAGTAATAGTAATAATAATAATAATAATAATAATTATTATTATTATTATTAAGGCCAGTGTAGTTCAAATTGCTTTGTTTTTCCTGTGAGTTAAGTCATGTTACCGAATTATGATTTGGTTTTGTGACAAATAGAGTTGGATCTCAACTCAGAAAAACTGGCTCTTGAAATGAACACAGCAAATGGCCAAGCATGTGACCTACCTATAATTATCTTCTCTTTTCCTATAGATGTAATTTTGTAACAGACAGATTTTTTTTTTATGGCATATTAGAAACAGGTCATATCATTAAGAATTAATTAAATGTAGAGACTTGATAAGTCAATTGCATCTGAGAAAGGGGAAATATAATGCCATACATGAAATTGTTATTCCATGTGCATTTGGCCTCAGTTCTCATGGAACCTGTCAGCTTCTCTTGAAGGTTTAGTGACTCATAGCTGTCGCAAATTTGAGGGATTCAGTCCCTTACTATTCTCTTCTTTTGAATAAGTAAAAATATGAAAGGTTAGGGAAAATTTCCATTCACAACAAAATAACAATTATTTTGTTGTTTGGGGGTGTTTTTATTCCTTAGGCTCAAGCCTAAGAAAACAATTTAACAGTTGTGACAGTATAAAAGGCTTATAAGAATTTCAGATGTATAAGATATAAAGAATTAGTAATTTTTACTTGTTTTCTCTAGTGAAATTTTGTTGATGATTAGACTCAACAGTATCTGTGACATACAGACATTTTCTTACAGTTAACTGGATATTAAAAAAATGAGTATGTTCAAAGGAGAAAAAGAATAAAACTTAGAAATTGCCACAGTCACAGTCTTAAGGAAGTTTGAACTCATACTAGAAGACAAAAGTCCACTGCATCTATATATTTGCAACAGGATGTTGTTTGAGCCTTGTAATTTTATTAGTGTGCGTTTCTCCCAAATGAGTTAAAAATGGAGGGGGACTGCAGAATCTAGGTAAGTTATGGAGAACACTGATAATACAACATGAGTTTAAGATCATATGACTGTGTGATCTTTAAATTATACTAAATGAGACTAGTTTTCTATATATTGAAAGCAAATTCTTAAATTCTGCTGCTGTGAAGAAGGACAAGTTTTGTAAATGTAACGTATTTTCAGTAGTCTTCTGGGTAAAGTCATGTACTACAAAGGCACTCTCCTAGAGAATTAGAATAATCATGAGGGGAGTGGGGGTGGGGAAATTCTTAATTAGTATTTTCCTTTACAAATGTAAGATACCTGTCTGGATAAGTGCTGCAATTCTTTAAACAGTCATGACTTTGTTATCCCGCCTGGGTTACAATAAGATAAGGAAGCCATTTGCTTTTGCTGTGTCAAAGCTATTGTCTCAGTTTTATGAAAGCACAGTTCTTTCCTTATTAAAATTACTTGATAATCAGCCAACAGGTACATTTAAACAAAGCTTCCCTCCTAATGATACGTTCTTATTGCTTAAAAGTAAACTGACAGAGACGTCTCCGTGTTCAGCATCTGCTGCTCTGTTCTAAACAAGATCCATCATACCTGGCTCATCTTACTCTTCTCCGCCAAAACTTGCAGTCATGCTAAGAAGTACATAGTGCACAAAAAGTGACTGCAATCATGTATTATGTTTTTCACATATTGAAAATGTCTATATAATTTTTTCTTAAGAGTTTATTGTCTACTTATTTCACAGGCCTAGCTTCAAATCCCTCTATGGAAATTTAATTAGTCCAGGAATTTTCTCTCTCATTTGTCTTGCTGTACTCTATACCATAGAGTAATTGTCTAGAAGGAGAACTGTACAGAGTATACATTATATATTTTCTTTGCCCAAATGCTCAGGGAGGATTTCCTTTGCAACAGCTTATTAGTAAGGGATTTGTATTTGAGAAATATTGAGCCCTATTGCTTACCTGAACTCTGTTGGAACACTACATCTGCTCAGTATCTCTGGAAATCAACCCATCTCTATGAGTCAATAGCTTGTGGGGCAAAACTGGTAGAAGAGTAGCACTTTGATATAAGTTGTCAGATATGACTAAAAATTTATTTGTTAAAATTTATGCTATGAGAATAAGGAGGAATTTAGCAAGGTAGTGGAAACAGTTTCTGGAGAGCTCTGCAGTTCTATAATCTCAAATCTTAATGCTCTGTTCCCATCTTTTCAACAGCTAATGTCAGACAGAGTGTCAGTAATGACTCCTGCAAGCAGTTCTCTTAAGTCCTTAATAGAGATGCCTCCTTTAAGGACCTGTGTTTCAAAATTTTCTAGATTTCTAGGTATAGTAAGAAACAGACTCTTTTCACTAGAATCAAGTAACATACTACATTGTTGCTAAGACTGTGTTGTGACTCCTTAAGTGAGTGACTTTTCTTTGAGAAGCTCCATGTACAGAGTATGTTGATTAAGATGTTAATGGCAGGACTAAGTGAGGAGTGCAGTGCCTCAAGAACTATCAAGAACAGTCCTTCAAGAAAAATGTGGCTGGTGTCAGTGCTCGCTATGCATAAAATTTAATCTGGGCAGATCCGACTCAAATGAGCTTTAGGAAAGATACTTGCATTTGCAGAAAGATAGAAGAGGTGACCTACAGTACTTTTTACCACTATGAATTTATATACCATTATATTTCTCCACAGAGATACATAATTCACTCATTAGGAGCTATCTCTGTCATATAAACGATGAAATTAAGGTCTCACTTCAACAAGCATGTCCTGAAATTTGTTCTGATCCTTGCTTGTTCTGACATTGACAAACCACTCCAGTGAGGGCTCTGTACCCAGGAAGCATTTCCTGGAAATACTTTCCAGTTTTCTCACCACTTCAGTTTTGTCCTTACCTGAATTTTTCTTTCCATGAGTGTGTAACTTATTCCTACAATATGTGGAGCATGGAAAATGTGTTTGACCAGTGCATTCGTATGCACATATTTGAAAAGGTAACTGACCCAAGCACGCGTTTCTGCAGCTTTATTTTAAAAGCATTGATAATCTGCATCTAGGTCCCCTATACATAGAAATAAAATTTCTTATCAGAATTCTGAGATTCATAAAATAATTCAGAATTTTCAGAATTGCTTTCAAATTACCATGCTGAGTAAATTAAATAGGTATCATAACATATCCTGATTTGGAAGGCAATCAAAGACATTAATGAAGTTCCAGCTCCTGGCCCTGCACAGGACCACCCCAAGAATCACACCATGTGCCTGAGAGCATTGTCCAAAGGCTGCTTGAACTCTGTAAGACTTGGTGCTGTGACCACTTCCCTGGAGATCCTGTTCCAGTGCCCAACCACCCTCTGGTGAAGAATTTGTTCCTAATATCCAACCTCGACCTCCCCTGACACAACTTCACGCCATTCCTTTGGGTCCTGTCACTGGTCACCAGAGAGAAGAGATCAGTGCCTGGCCTCTGGTTTCCATCACATTGAAGCTGTAGGCCCCAATGACATTTCCCCTCATCCTCCTCTTCTCTAGGCTGAAAAGCCGAGTGACCTCAGCCGCTCCTCATATGGCTTCCCCTTATGCCATCACCATGAGTGATCCAGATTAGAAAGGTGTGGAGGAAGTAATTAATGTTGGTGCCCTGCTGTGACCACCATGGCATGTCTTCTCCAGTGTAAGTGTCCCTGGAGCACTAGGCTCTGTGGCTCTTTGAACCCTAACCCTAATGGAATCTTGGTGCTGATGATGAAGTAAGTCCTCATCATTCGACAACTCGATATTCTTGGTCTGATCCTATAGTTCATGTAGCATATGTGACCTTTCTTCCATAACTGTTTTTGTCACCCTGCAGGGTATTTCCAGGCTGTCATCATCTGATAACTTTTCTTTGTTGAAGATGAATTTTCCTTTTTCTAATTGTTGAGCTCTTTGGTAGTTTGAAATTAGGTTTCTTTCTTGCCCTTGGTTTAAGTAAAAATGTCCTCTGCTCCTGTAAATCTATAATCAAATTGCTTCTCTTAAGCAAAGAATATGGTCAAGGAGTAAAATGTAGAGAAAGGGAGGAGTGTTTCAAATGTTATGGTTTTAACCATTTGGCAATTTAGTGCGCATCAGCCAACATGATCTTCCTTCTAACTTAATGTTATTAGTGTTTACTGAAGAGTGGAGTTCTTTTATAGATACACAAGGCAGATCAGTGAATGGTCATAGAATTGATCATAGAATGATCATAGAATGGTCATAGTTTTTTTAAGACTATATGAAACTCAGTAGGTGTTGCAAAGAGTAAAATCATTTTTTTTCTATTAAATAAAACCAGAGGTGACCTAAAGACGGTATAAATTCACCTAGAAATCCTAATGTTTAAATATGATAGTTAATTTCATACTTTACATCCTGCAGTCATGTTCTGTGCTGATTGTCCCAAGATTCTCCATCTGATGGAGGCACTTGCATATAGAGGGAGAACTTTCTGCCCACAGAGCACTTCGAAACTCTTAGACCTTGCATTACTTTCTGTTTTCTTTGCTCTTTAGATATGGGCTAGGGTCATACACACTGACTCTGAAATCAAAATTTTGACTCACAGGGAGTATGTAAATTTAATCTGGCCTCAGTGGAGATAATGAGTGTTCACTGAAAACACGCCCACCATCTGGGGCGAATCAAGCTGTAACACCACTGGCACTGGGACAATTATGTAAGGAGTTTAAGTTTGTTTACATGGTGGTGGGGGTGTAGGTGGCATAAACTGTGCTCTTCACAGGCCCAGTTGTACTTCCATTGAATTTAGTTTGTGGCTTTTTTTTCCACTGTGGCAAAAGGGAAGATTTAGCCTGTTTAGCAACAAGAGAAAATTACCCAGTGTAAGTTTTGGGTGAAAGTTCTGGGGTTTTTTTTAGTAAGCATGTGTAATATAATGTGTACTCAATCCAGTTTCTTGAGTTTAGAATGAAACCTGTCATAATCGCTATGATTGTATTTCAAGAAAAAATCTATAGAGATTTCTTAGGAGCTTTCAAGGGTAAGCGAACAGTCAAGAATAGGAAACAAAGGCAGCTAACCATGAAAATGCAGGGTTTTTTTGGTGTAACTGTTTAAAAACTTGCACGAGGCAAAATGCAGACACTCTCTTCATGCAACTGTCATTAAAACACTTTTCTGTCTCACTTGAAACTTTCACATTGCCCACGTTTTGTGAATGCCTGGACAGAATGTTCAAAAGCGAGTAGTCTATTTACTGCACAGCTACCAAAGTGTGTTTTAGTACTGTTTAGTTGTTCAAATACCTATTTATAAACATCACTGACCATCTTTCATTATGCAATATTACATATTGATATGGCCTTTAAAATTATTGACAAATTTGTTTTCTCATGGTAATCAGTCACTTCTAAAGCATAAGCTATAGCATCTAATATATAATTCACTTCAGTAGAGGCAATTATGTTGATTGCAAAATCCATCAGAATACACTGGCTCTAAAAATACGAGTGTATATGGCAGTCCATATTTAGCAAATTGAGATTATTAATCAGACCCTGTTCCTTGCATATCATTCATTCACATGGTAAGCATTTTTCAGCACCCTTGTCAGGGAGTGGCAAGTGCAGAAAGCTCTGCAAGGAAAGGCAAGTAAGAACTGAGATTGTCAACAGCGCAGGCAGGAGCAAGGTCCTCACTGACAGTCCCAGCTGATCAGGAGGGTCCAAGGTCAAGCCAGGAAGCTAGGACAGCATTAGTAAATTACAGGGCTGGTTAGAAGTGTATCTATAACATAGTTCAAGCTTGTTCCAGGGGAAGTAGCTGGGCTTAAGTACAGATCCTGGGTGCTGGGCATCTCAGTGGAGCCCCTGGATGGGCTGCTCGGGGCAATTACAGCTCATTGGTGTACTGAGCACCCTGACCAGGAGACTTGAGGGGTAGATAAATAGAGAACTATATACAGAAATAGAGGAGCTTTAGTTGGAGACCCTTCTTGCATATTGTACTTCTGTATGAAGCTGAAAAAACACTGTCAACACATGGGATTAGAAAAACAGACACTGCCATTCACTAAAATGCTGGGGACTCCTGACTGCTTTGAGAGGGAAACTGACATCCTCAAAATCAAGCTGCTGGACATGCACAGTTACTTCACACATGATTTGATGCAGAAAGATGGGAGTATTCATATTTCAAATCTCATTGCCCTGAAATTAGAAGAACAAAACCTCATTTCTCTGTATCTTCAAATGGTCTGACTGAAAATGAGGGTGATTTTCATTCTTCCTGCTTTCCAACGTGCTAGTGATATTTTTACAGATAAGTGAAACGATGTGATAATGAGAGTGCAAACTCGTGAACTCGATTCCTGAGCTGCTGCCAGCTTCTCATGTCACTAAATTAGCTCCTAAACAGAGCCTCAAACATGCACTTTTATAAGGATGCGATTGTTAGCACACAGCAATGGCAGTAAATTGAGTCAGAGTAGGAATATCCTTCAACACTATTTTCTCCTACACTAGTGGGTATATCATACTTCCCACAATACTAAATCTTCCTTTGGCATATTCTGCCTTATCCACAGTGGCACACAGAAAACATTTCTGATATAAATAATCCAAGCCACAGGTGTTGTAACCTTTAGGCTCCTGAAGGGGAGGGGATCTGGATATTTCAGGTAAAAAAAAGATCTGAGAAATAAACATAATTTTTTGAGTCTTGGCTGTTATAATGAAAACCAAACATTCTTATATAGACTATTTGCGATGGATTGGGAGCAAAGAGGGTCATTGAAATAACCCTGCAGGGGTAGAGTTACACAGTGAAGACGAAAGTTTTCTTAGACACAGTAACAAATTAATAGTATGGCAAGCTAATTCATCTCTCCTGCTCCTGGTGGCCTGGTGGTTGTTTCGCCAGTTTTGAAAGCTTTGTTATCTGAAAATGCTTTTTTGTTAAAATGAAATCCTGACAGAAAAATGCACAGTCAGCCACTTCTGCAGCAACAATTTTTGTTTCAAGTAGCAGGGAATGCTAATCCCAAAATTTACCACAGTGGGACTCAAGGAAGTGCTAAGCTAACTAAAAGTGCCTGTACTGGGACTGTGAGAATGTGGTTCCCGGGGGCTTAATCGTGTGCAGAAAGAGGGAGCTTGTTTTATTTCTGCTCAGGTGGTATTAGACTGGTTGGACTAGACAAAATCTGACTCCTGGAATTTTCCAAACTGTCTTCACATTTATATTAAGTATATATTTAATTGTTAATATTTTCAAGGGATTTAGGGATTTTTTTCTTGTTCAATGAAATAACCAATTTTGAAGGAAGAGAGGAAAATGCTTCACTATAAAAGAAGGTAAATGATGAAGACCATTGCTCTCCTTGAGAATCTCTTATGACTGTAGTGATTGTGAATGCAACCTAGGTACAAAAGGTCCAAAATTCAGTCCCTTATCTTTTTGTGACATTTCAGCATGCATGCAAATGCATTACTATAAGTGTATACTAATACTAAAATGTATGGAAACTGAGGCTATAGAGACTATCTGTCTACTGTGCTTGGTGTGTGACATGGATGTGTATCTGTTTTTGTAGATTTTGCAAACACAGAAACTGCTTTGGAACCAGAGGGCATATGGGATTGAAGTGAATAGAGAACGAGACCATGGCTTCTTATGAGAGTGGAAAGTGAAATAATATGAAAGAAAATAGACCAGATAACACACACAAAAAAAGAGGGGAAAAAAAAGACAAAAATTACATTAAAATATAGCTTCATCTTTACACCAAGTAACACCTCTAACTGCATCTGGAGTTCTTAGATGTGCTTGTTATCAATTCAAATAAAAGAACATTCACTGGAGTGGGTTTGCATGCATTTGCAGGTGACTTGTCAAAAATAAATATTTCCGTGGAATTGTAAATTGTAAATTGGAATTGTAAATTGACAACCTTAATAATCAAAGCTATATCTAAAATGAGCACCTCCTTCTTCCTAGTGATTGCAAAAGTTAGGTTCCTATGTGCAGTTATTTTTCTTTGCTCCTGTAGTGGACAAGCTGGCAGTCAGGAAGCAGGAACATTCCTAGCCACAACCAGTAAATATGGACTCTTTTTGCTGATCATAGAGACAACAGATAAGTTAAGGTTTTCTTGCCATCTCACACATGAGAAGTAATGTAGTGGGTAAATATTGCACAATAAGGAATTGTGGTGCACTCCTTGTTTTACTGGTGGGGGAAGCTGTAAAATATTCAGAGTTGTTGTGACGTACTTGTTGTGAAATAAAGTCAATTATAAATGTTCTTCGACGTTTTATTAATAAAGAATCTGCTCTGTCTGAATCAAGTGGAGGCAGAACAGGTCTACTGAAGGATTTTTGGATTTAGAAAATAAATGAAAGAATATTTTTTTTCTCATATGCAAGAGATGACACACTTTTGATTTTACATTTTTTGGTCTCACATAATTTTAAGTATTGGCTATAGCAAACTAATTTGTATGAGATAAGGATTTTGTCTGGAATTATTTTTTTTTCAGCTAAAATCTTCTTAGGTTGAAAGTTTGGGATTTCTAAACATAAATAAACAAAACCATGTATTCATGTTCTTAAAAACCTGTTTGACTAATACAGAAGCGGCTCCTGCTGAAACTCTCACACATCATGACTTATGCACACACAGTTTGAAAAATGTTTTTGCTATTTTTCTTTAATGTGCTAGTTCCCTGGCCATTAAAAAACCTGACCTCCAGCATCTCATGCATTTTGCATATGACGTCTGTTGCATAAAGCAGATTTTGTTATTATTTAATGAACCCCTGTATCTGATCCATCTTTTCACTTGCAATACTGGTAGCATTGACACCATATTTAAAGCTTTTCAGAGTAGAGAGAGAAATCAAAAGAAAAAAAGCTAGCAGTAAAACAGAGATGAAGCCTTTAGATTTCTGATCTGTGTTTGTGAGATAGTAGCAAATTCTGTGTCATTTTATTCTGTTCCAGCTGTTTACCTCTGCAAGCGGACAATGCAAAACAAAGCAAGGCTAGAGCTAGCAGACTATGAAGCTGTAAGTACCTGGCAAAAAGTAAATTTCTCTGGTGGGCCTAATGAGTCTGTGAAATAAGGTTAGGCATGTGAACTACAGGCATTATGTGTGAAAATTTATTAACAATTCACATTTTCCAGCGTATGGGTCTGACAGAGCTCAGTAACCATAAATGGTGTTTGAGAGACTGTAATGAAGGCTAACTGGGAAACAGCTGAGATTTCGATCCACTTCTAGTCTAACTCCAGTCAGATTGCCATGCCAGGATCACAAATAGCTGTTGGGATTTGCAAATCCCAGATATACCATGAGTGTTCGAAAGCAATTGTTCTCTACACCATGTAAGGTTTAAATGAAGGATCTCTGACAACATTTCCAAAAGCACTTGGATGTAGAAATATAAATCTCATTCTTTAAAGTGTTGTTGGCACTTGAGCCTTTCCCCGTCATCTAGATGAGAAGAAAAGAGGGTCAGACTAGAGGCAGTTGTGCTGTGCCCCAGGCAAGGTAAGATAATTGAGGGCAAGAAGAGCCTGAAAAAGAGAGAATCTGATTATCTGATGAGGATGGCATTTGATGAGGAGAGAGATGTCTTGGATTCCATCTCTATCCCCCCAAAAGTTCCTGAATTTTTCATAAGAATGTCTACATAAAATTCACAAACAGCCCTGTTTCTGTGCTGAAAGCTGTCCAGCTGTGCTGCTGTGACCCAATAGCAGGATAGTCAGCCAGGCCTCTCAACATACCAAATACTCCAGCACAGCATCATGCTGACGCACTTTATTGCTTCTCCTGGCACAAGCTTGTTCTTCAGTGTACTGCACTGTAGGGTATGCATAAATTTATACTTACATGCCTTAGAAAATTCCCCTTCAGTATACAATCCCTGAGAGCCTCTACTGGTATTGCTAAGATCTTTAGAAAGTCTCCTCTTGGCTTTTTGAAGTTTTATTTTCAGTAAGTATGACATAGAGATATGCAATGCAAAAAGTACTGTAAAACCAACACATTTTTGTTAGGAGGTTTACAGTCAATTTTAGTTTTGTGTCAGCAAAAGCAGTGTATTAAGGTAACTGGGGTCTTTTTGGAAGAAGAGAAGAATTTCAGCCTTCTCCATGTTGCAAACTGAATACTGCTGCCGTTTAAGCTGGGGAGAGATTGGAAAAGCTCTTCTTCAGACAGTGAAAATGTTCCAACATCAATGAAGGAAGAATTTTGCTAAGATTGCAGCAGTGAAGAACTGTAGTCTGTATTTTTTTAAATGAGGATAGCTGTAGAGGTTTGGAAGATTCCTATACTACCAAAAATGGCAGCCAAAACTGTTCAATGGAAACCATTTATATATATGACTGATGGGAATTGTCATGTGGGTCGTCCACTATGGAAATTACTGCTGTTATCTTTTAGTATTAGGTACTTTCAAAACGAGAATGTTTCTTTGTGTTATTTCAAAATTGCTCATTCAGCACCTATTATGTAAACATGCTTCAGAAATCCCATGTTCTGCTGAAGATTGCATCCACTTTTTATCAGTTTCCCAACTAATATAGTGAAGACATTCAAAAGTATTCCATCTCATATGGTGTCAATCAAAAACTTTATATCAGATAAGTAAGGTGCATTTATACTGACACAAATAGCATGACTTGTATTAAATCTTGGCAGGAGGGAGGAGGGAAAGATAAACCAGAAGCTATTAAAGAGTAAATAACTTACAACCTAACCCACTAAAATTGTGATGTATTTTCAGGAGAGTTTGGCCAGGCTACAGCGAGCATTTGCTCGGAAATGGGAGTTTATTTTTATGCAAGCTGAAGCACAAGCAAAGTAAGTTCCTTTGGAGATGAGGAGTTTTCCTTTTTGAAAGGAGAAGGGAGGGAAAAGTGATTGGACACTTCTTATGTTTAAAACTGCTGTCATCAACATTGTTTCTTTTAAATATCCTATAATATTGACAGGGTTGACAAGAAGAGAGACAAGATAGAGAGGAAGATTCTTGACAGCCAGGAGCGAGCATTCTGGGATGTGCATCGTCCAGTGGTGAGTGCTGGTGGGACTGCTGGGTCTGTGAGCAGAGCTATTGATGAATGTCAGCCTCTGTGGAGCATTGAGGTAGCCTAGAGGGAAGTAAAAGAGCCAGGAGTTGGGACTTGCCTCCATTTTTTCAGGATCTAGAATTTATATGATTCTGCTATTGTAGACTGCAGATGTATATGCATCCAGTTTGGGATTATCAGTGAATGGATTTGTTGTGTCTGATTTGGTACCCATCTTTGATTCTTATAACCTCAAAGGTTTCCCAAAATGAAAATTGCCAGCATAACTAAAAATACCTTTAAATAAACCTGACATTTTTAAAAAATGCTTTTTTTTTTGCTTGTTAAGCATTTCAGCTTCACTCTGGTCATGTTTCCAAGCTATTTTTAATGTACATAAAAATTAGACATTGTTGGCTTTGGGCTGTGGGAGTCACACACTGTCTAAACAAGATTTATCTGACTTCTTTGTCAAAGTCCATTTGAAACAAAGTTTTTAAAAAAGAAAGGTTCTTATATGGCCAACTACCTTTGATAGCTAAAACTTTGAGAAAGAATGTCAATTGTCACAATAATTCCCATTAAACTGTAAGAACTCAATAATCCCATTTTTTGCTTTACTACAGATTAATTCGTGTTTCCCTTACCTAGAGTTAAGCTTTCATTTTCTTTGTACATCGTTTTGTATCGCTACCAATGAAATCAAATGTGGACAATATCTTCCACTCTGACATTAGGAAAAGCTACTTTTACTGGGGGAAAGTAAAATTAGGTGATGAAACATGTAGAAGAGTTGGATGGAAAGTTTAAATAAAAAATAATAAACTTGAACATAGTTAGCTTATATTTGTGACTCTGGAACTGAAGCAGTGGTAGGAGAAATGGATTTTTAGGTAGGATATAGAATGTCAGGTGGAGAAAATCATTTGAAGTGAAAGATACAAACCACAAGCAATAGATGCAAGAAGACTGGGACACTATTATCTAATCACTGACATAAAGTAAGTATGGAGGACAGAAAGCAATGTCATCTGATGTTGTTTGGGGATGCATATTAACGCGTTCCCTGGACTCTGCTGAAGTCCCTTACAGCCAGCTAACTCCCTATAGCAACAGCCAGGGTGTTAGGGAAATCGAAGCAGGATCTGTCCCAGGAAAATAAATCCCTTACACATTATCAGTGGATGAAGGAGGCAGGAAGTCCTTTCTGGGTGACTCAGTCCAAGTTTATTCCAGAAAAATGAGGTAACAGCTTTAGAACTTCTGGTAACTCAGAGGGTGACAACCCAAAAAGGCCCAGAACAAAGAAAAGCAGGCATTTTTAACTGGGGGTGGTGACCTGGGAATGGGCCAATGGGAGACTGGGATGGGAAGGGCTAGAGGAAGATGAACAAGCATAGGAAACCAGTAGGAGTAAGGGGAGGGATNGTTGCGGGAGTTACATAAGAAGGGGTGTATACATTGAACAGAATGTACTATTACAGAACAGGGTAGAACAAACCATTATGAAAAGGCAGACAAACACAACACCACAACATATGTAACAGACACAAAGTTTCTGTGGACCTGAGACATTTGAAGGTACAGAGAGCTTTTATATTAGCTACAGAAATGGATTTAAAGGTTGTGAATCCAGGAATAAGATGTTTTCAGTTTTGGAAGAGATGAATTGTTGAAGCTTCAAGAGAGTTAAAGGGACCAGGACAAGAGGAAATCGAATCTGATTAAAAGCTTTGGCTGAACTGTGGATAAATCTGCCTGGTCCAGCAGATGTTTTTAATCTGGCTGTAAGCATACCTAGGAAATAAAATCAGAAGCAAAAGGCTAGCTTACAGTCATCAGTGTAGGATCCTGGCTTTAGGAGATATAAACAGAAGAATGGAGAGGTTCATACTTTGCCTAACCTGCTCCTCTCAGGAATCCTATTTTTGAAATATTATTTTTTAAATAATATTTTTGAAAACACTGTTATGAATTTGCTGTCACAGTAAAAGCCAGAAGCTTCTATTAAAAGAACAAAAGATAAAAGATAAACAGAATGAAAAGAGAAAGGTTATGCTAGAGCTAATTACAATTCGTAATGGCTTTTCAAGCCCCCTAAAATCCCGCAGAAGCTCTCAGAAATGCTGCTGCAACTCTGGAGAGCTAATTTTTTAAAAATTTGGTCATGTTTGGATGAGAATCTGGATATAATACTTATTTTTGTTTACAGTGTTTCATGTCTTGATAAAAATTCAGAGGCATGAGGCAGTGACAACATAGATCAAAATTCACCCCAATATAATTTTTTTTACTGAAAAATTTTGTGGACCAAATGTTTCACTATTCGATTTTGCGCCTTTTTTTTTTTTTTTTTTTTTTTAAGGTGAATAAATAAATATTTTTTCCAGAATTTCCTCTAGGTGTCCTGGTCCTTAGTTGCTTTATTTCTTACCTACACAGCTACAGTGTTGATTCAGAACCTTTACATGTAAACTATAATCTATGAATATTACATTTGCATTGTACTTCAAAAGACAGATATTTTAAGCTGATGAAAGGGATAAAAGAGGTAAGCAAGCCATCAGTCCTAAAGGACAGTGCAGCAGTGCACTACATGAATGAGAGACATGAAAAGAGAACAGCTATATGACAGCGAAACCAGGAAAGTGTAGATGCAGAAAAAGAACATGATTTGGGTGTCAGAATGTCAGGGTGACCAATGTTTAAAGTAAAGGAAATGAACCCAGATTTGATGTGTAAAGAGCGTTTGCCTCAAAAAACACCTTTATATTGTAGTCTCCAAGTCAAAGTCAACCCTGAAGGTGATTACAGACGTCCTAGAAGATTTATGCCATAGTCTGAGAGCTTTTTTTTTGCTTGAAAGTCATTGAAAGGCTCTTACTTTCAATCAGCTGGCTGGCTGGCTGGCTGGCTAGTGCCCATAATTTTTTCCTAAGTTTTCAGACTGAGCGTACCGGGTCTATCTAAGCCTGCAGCAGCCTTATCAGTGCCAGGAGATAACACTCCACTGTTCTGCCTGCTGTGAGGCAGAGGCAGAGGGGACACCAGCAGCTCAGGTGACCCAGACTGACCAAAGGGATATTCCAGACCATATGACGTCAGCTTGGTGTGATGACTGTGGTGGGTGTGTGAGATTTTGGTTGTTTCCAATGGCTGCCTGCTGAAGGGACAACCAATGCATAGAGCCCTACTTCTCAGGATGCGAGCTGACCTCGTGGAATGGGAAGTAGAGATTAGATTTTCCCTGCTTTGCTTTTTGCACGTGCAAACCTTTTGCTTATAGTAAACTGCCTTGTCTTAAAACCCACAAGTCGTTGTCATCTTATTAGTAAAAGTGAAGGGGGAAGAGACTGTCCAGGCACTTGGCGTCCAGCCAAGGTCAACCTGTTACACTGAGATAATGCTTGAAGATAAAGACGAGAAACTGGATTTAGAAAGGAATTTTATTCAGATAGTCATCTGTTCCTCAATTTTTTCTTAGACGCAATTAAGAGAACAGCTTTGTTATCTCACTGTTTAATTTCCATTCCAATGTCTATTTAATTGCAGTTTCACTGTTTTTTTGGGGGTGGGGCGGGGTTTGTTTGGTTTTTTTTTTGTGTTTCTTTTATATTTTTGGGGAGGGTTTTGTTGGGGTTTGTTTGTTTGTTTGTTTGGGGATGTTTTGGTTGGTTGGATGGGTTTGGGTTTGTTTTTTGGTTTTGGGCAGTTTTTTTGGGGTGGGCTATATGTGAATGGAGTGCAATCTTGGTCATTTCTGTAGCTTTATGTAGAAACAGCTTGCAGTTAGAAAGAGCATGACTGAGCTTCAACTGTACATACTGCAGCATGCAGAGACATTCCTGAACAAATTTTAATCTTACTAGTTCAGATACCAATCATAGTAAAAACATGGAAACTTATGTCAGGGAGAGCTGTATAGACATCCCTTGCAACCCTGAACAGCAGATAAAATCCATGCTGTTTTTTCTAAGGTAGAGCTATTACCTAACATAGGTCTGGGATTAATATTATTCACATATAGTGATGCATTTCTCTTTTTGAAAGAGTAAATATGTCTTAAAAGTCTTTCTTTTCTTTCCACCTGCCTAGAATGTGTATTATTTTCATAATTTTGAAACTTCTATCAATAACAGTCTGTGGATGTAAGCAAAAATTGTTTTGGAGGACTAGGGCATTAGTCCAAGACCAGTAACAAATCAAGCCAAATTGGGAAAGTGAGTTCCTTTCAGGAGAAAGAATTAAGAAGCTGCTTTTGTTTGAAAAGAAATGTCATGCTCCTGATTAAAGACTTCATAAGAGAACTTAAAGCTTTCCTGAATTATTCTCTCTTTTTAAACTCCATAATCTTACACTTGTTAGAAAGGGACAAACAGGTACTAAAGCAGTAAATCCTCTGAAACGTTCTCAAACCCACATCACATACAGTTGGAGCAGAGTAGCTGCAGCTTGCTATAAAATTAACTCTTTTAGGTAACAAACAAGATAGCTGATGTCTTTCTGCTCTGAATTATTCACTTTTCTTCTTGAGTTATACATTCATAGAATAAAAAAGGCCTTTTGGGTACTTGTTGAGATTCAGATTAATTCAGAAGATAATGAGGAAAGTATCCTTTTCTCCTGAATGTCATCTGTATACTTCATAACCATAATTAGTTGAAAAAAAACTTTTCATTTTCTCCAATAATTCTGACCTTTGTGATCAGTCAGAATGTTGATTGTATTGCAGTCACATTTAGCAGGTTTGTGTGCAGTTGTTTTTAAAAGGAAGATGGGACATACACAACAGATGTGCTAGAAAACTGCAGTGGTATGTGTTCCTCTCTGAAGTTTAAACACAGGCTATGGTTTAGTTAAATTGAGATTTAATAAAATATGAACATGAGTCAAGGTGTGATCCAGTTCTTCCATTCTGCCATTAGTAGCTTCGTTAAACCCAATCCACAGGGCTTGTTTTCCCATTGCTACTACTGATTCACTGAATGATGGCGATTATTTAGCTTCTTTGCAAAAAAAAAAAAAAAGAATAGCAAATATTGATAAGGGTTAGAATTGATGATCTTTAAGGTCTTTCCCAACCTAAATGATTCTATGATTCTATAAAAACCAAAACCAACATTTGTGTGATTTAGTACAGGAAGACAAGGTATCTAGAGTGGGTATGTCTGCTAAGGACAACATTAATGTTAAGAGCAAGGGTGGGTTTAAGATAATTCACTGATGATGTATGATTTCCAGGTTTGAATGTTTCTTGCTATTATTTCCAAGCACCAAACTAGGCAAACAGTATTCTTCAAATATTTTAAACTTTGTCACACATCCCACACCTTTTGCTTCTTTTACTTTTTAAGAGATTCTATCTCCATTAATTAAATTTTCTCTGTTTATATTTTCAAATTGTAGTTTATGTGGTCTGAACATGACCCTCAACATCTGAACCAGTAGGTAATATTATAAGGTGTTGAAGGCCAGGCAGTGGATACTTTTGGTTTTTAATAATTTTTTCCGTCCTGTCCCTCAAGATCATACTCAGAGACTTGGCAAAACATTGAATTTAACTTGGGTAAGGTGATGCACTCCTGCATTTCACACTCTATGTGCTAAACTTTTCTGAGCCTGTCATTTTTTTAGCCAGAAAACACTTCTCTCTACTTTATCATAACATTTTCAGAAAGTTTTTAAACATCTTCAGGAAGCAAATGTGAATCATGCCATCCAACTTCTCTAGTGATATATCCACATATAATTTTCATGTCTTCTCTTGCAAGGGAGTTACCTCTCAAGCAGACAGGGAGCGCAGCCAAACCAGCAATTGTCACTCTCAGATAACTACACTTCTGGTAATGAAAAAAAGCATTGTACAATGTTTTAATTTCAGCAATGGTTATAATGTTTATCATCCATACTCACATGTATTTGAGACAAGTATTTATAAACCTTTTAGCTAGCCTGCCAACCTTTGTGGAAGATTTTGTACTCACATTATTTAGTATTGTTATTTAGTCTAATACTTGAGTAAAAGTGGGGCAAATGGGAAAAAAAGAAGCCAGGTTTCCTGCAACAGTGCAACAAACTGAATTTTTGGAAGTTAAAACTGAGGATTATGAAGGGGTCACAAATTGTGAAATAGCTAATTTATGAGATGGTGGAAGGACACAGAAAAATGAGATGACAATATGTTTTTTAGTAAGACCCAGTTCTGTAAGCAGCTGGGAAAATAACCTGAGTAGTAACGATAAGGATTTTTTTTAATAAGTGAAATATTTATGCATTTGTCATTGATGTTTATACATTTATACATTGTTTATACATTGATGTTTATACATTTAGATGAATTAAATTTGCTGCTTTAATCCAAAGCATTTTGTCAAGGATCTTTTTATAAGTCAAAAGGCATATAATCAATTTCTAAATGTCCCCTATATTTGACATCAATACTGTCAGAGATCTGTGTCAGACCTTCCTGTTTTCTCTTCAAGTGAATAACCTAAATTCTTCTCTATGGAATCTGTAAAAGAGCAGTTTCCTGCCTTTTGGGGTTAAAAAAAAAATAAAATTGAGAAAGCAGTCACGAGTCTGAGTATTTAGCATAGGGGCAACAAAACAGATAAATTTAACAAGTTTCCTTGTGCAACAATGTTACAAATACTGGAACCTTCACATACACAAAAATCATGTTAATACAGTTTTAAATAAGATTAATACTACTTAAGCACCACTGGAATAAATAAAATAGATCTAATTTGTGTACAACAATTTCTGGTTCTGAAAACCAGTCACTACAAGCATGAAATGGTATGTCATAAATTAAGAGTAATTAGAGATTAAATTAACTTTAAAAAAGAATTAAGCATGTAACTTCAATTTAGTAGTATATTCTTTGGTACAACTTCTTGTTTAGTTTCATGTGGCTTGTCTCAAAAATTAAATTTTAATATCCTTTTCATATGTGTTTTGTGTATTTTGTGATTCTCTGACACATAGACTACTAAAAGAATTTTATTAAAAAAAAATAATTATAAAATCCTGCTCCCTTAAGGTAAAAGCCAATCTTTGAGTAACATCTGTCCTTTAATAAGCAAGGATGTGAGAACATAAAAATCCCTGTCAAAATTCAAGATGGTCTATCTCCTATGGATTCATTTTATGGTTCCATTTATTAGTATTATATTTCTTGAAAATTTATCTGTGCCACTTTTTCTCAAGTTTCAAGCAGATCCTTGATTTGCACAGCCAGTAGAATTCCTTGTGTATCTCATACTAGTCAGGAAAAACAGATGAACTCTAGTTTGAGAAGGCAAATAAGTATAATGAGGAAATCGGCACAGTGCAGGTTTCTTTTTTTTTTGGAAAGATGCTAAAAATCTTTGAGATTTCAAGTGACCCTAAATTCTATGCTAAGTAAGACTTCTCATCTCTTCATTTGAAAATTGTCTGAGTTTTACCTTGCTGCAAACATAATTAAAGAAGCTTGATCAAACTAGTTGATCGAATATCTCTCCTTTGTCTGATGGTATTTGAACCTCATTTGTCTTGTCCAAACAAGAGAAACAACTCACAGTTAAACTTTTATCCATAAATTGCACACTTTTCCATATTTTGGTCCACTGAAGAACAGCAGTGGAACTACTGTTATTTTGATAGTAGTCAGATATCTTCAAATAAATCCTTGAAAAAGCATGTATTGATTTCAATAATTGATTCAATGGCAAATTTTCTGTCTTTCATGTGGGGCTTTCTATAGTGGGTTTAACTTATGCTGAAATGCAGATTTCCTTATTTCTGTATCAATATATTTCTAGTGTGTGATGCAATCAGTTTTACTGCACATTCATTTCAATTTAACAAGTAAGTCTGTAACTTTTAATTATTTATCTCTGTTCTTTAATGAGTCAAAACAAAATTAGCTAATGAGGACGTGTATTGAGCATTACATTCATTCTATGCTAGCTTCATAATTCCCTACTAAAACCTTCAATGGAAAAGAACACTTAATCTTAAAAAAGTTTTTTTAATTATTAGAAATTAAGACATTCTCTTCCTTTGAAGGAAGCAGTTCAATAAGAATTGACATTGAACATCCTGTGACCTGAAATACCAGTTCAGTAAATGAATAAGAAAAAATTGAAAGCTATATTTACTTAGTTAAAAGCCAGTGGATTTTACATCAGTATCAACTGATGGCTGGTTTTAGCAGTTAAGCTGTGTACAAGTTATTTGTTTGCATTATAATTCTTGACCATAGATCACTGTTTTCAGGTATATTTTCATCATATTGACAGATGTATCACATGTTTTAAAAATAGATTAATATTGAGAAATACAAACAAATTTGAGGCTATTATATTGCAAGTCCAGTTCCAAGTTGTATTCACTTGTTTCAGTGTCACACTGAATCCATACATTGCAATTATTTACCCTATTTTGTGTCCCATAAAGATACCATTTAGAAGCACATCTCTTATAAAATGTGTAATGAAAAGAGTGTAGAAATTCTTGAAATGATTCAGTAGAACAAGCAGGTTTTAATAATTTTTCCCTCATTATCTGCCAAATTTATGAAGCCTCTGGGAATGAAATATGAAGCATGCTTCTATAGAATTTATTCTTGAAAACAACCTTGGGATTTCCTTCCTAAAAATTAAATATATTTTGTAGGTGGTAATTGAAAGGTATATATATATGTACTTCTCAGATGAGGTAATTTCTAACAGGAGAGAGAGTCCATAGCAAAACCTTGTGAGCTAATTTTAGAGATTTGGTCTGGAGTTGTAAACTTAATAGGAGCTTTCTACAAAGTAGTCATCAAACTTGCTTATTACAATTTATATATATTAGAAAGGTAATGCAGGTGGGACCTCCATAAAAAGCACTGTAACTTCACAGCAGGTATTGGAAGTCCAGTCACAATTCTTGTTTGTCAGTCACACAACTGCATCAAAAAGGCATGTTTCCAAAGAAATAGTTGTGCTAAAATTAATTGTGCAGAAGCTGGGAATATGA
>WEIV01028688.1:38845-56193 GCA_013390005.1 Calyptomena viridis | reverse complement strand
TCAAATCACTTTGTGCCTGTAGCTGTACAACCAATATAGAAAATTCAGCTTGAATATTAATAATATAAAATACTTTGCCTGATAGCATTTGCAAGAAGCTTGGAGTTTATGTAATGCCATGCAGTGAATTAAAAAGGGAGTGTTTGTAAAAAGGCATGGTCAGGGTTCAAGAAAGGACAGGATACTTTGAGTGGTTAACTCCATTACTATAAGAATATGCATGCTTTTTGTTCTAATAATTTCAGGTATCTCTCTTCATGCTTAAAATAGAAAAGCATTCAAATATCTCTGAATAAAAGAAGGAAAAAATTTCATTATAGATTTTTGCTGCTCTATAAAGATGCAAAAATATCTGCATACAGTAAGCTGTACTGACTATCTAAATCTTTTGCCATCATCTCTTTTAACAGATTAATGCTTGTTAATCATCAACACCTTCTACTGAATCCCTGGCTTCTGAGGAAACTAGCAATCCAATTAATATTCTGTGCTCCTGGGCATGAGATGACTCTGTTTGATCATAGTTAATATTATTCTATATTTAGCCTAAACAAATTCTTTGAGTTCACAAATCACACTGCCACAGGTCAAACATTATGAGCTTTATTGCCTTTATGCTTTAATTACCTCTTTTCCTGCATTATTTTTTTGCCTAGGTAACAGTTTTAGTTTTTAGTAATTAACCTTTTTAGTAATCTGTCTAAACATACAAGCAATGAATTTTTAAATATTTCTTAGTCTGAGTTTTAAATTTTAAGTGACTTTTAGCACTATATAATTCCAAAAATATCATTATTTCAAGCGTAAAAATACCACTGTTTTATCCTACAAGTATATTTATCTTTGTGAATCTATCTTTATATGTCTCAAGAATAAGGCAAAATCAACTGCAATGCAAATACAAGCATTGACAGCACATGATAAGCTGTCAAGATTTACAGAAGTTTTTAGTATCAAAGTTATTAATCCACTCAAAGCAGTGTTTCTTAAAGGATAGCTTATAAAACTTTGGCCTCATGCTTTTGCAACGTTTTGGGTTAGACAACCATATGTAGGAAAAGCTATGTGTCACTAACACTCATAGGACACAGCCACCTTGGCATTACCTGTGCATTTTAAAAGTTGCTTTTCTTTTGTATCTGTAGCTCTTTATTGTCATATCCCGCATTAGGAAACTTTCACAAAGTGTCATACTGAACACGGCTCAAACCAAGCTTGCTATTGAAACTCTGAACTGAATTTTGTAAACAGCAGTGAGCTGAGATCACTCAGGACTGTGGGTTCTGCTTTGCATTACATAACAAGCTTCTAGACATTCCATTCAGCTTGTGACAAATACTTGCTGTGGTTTATTATACACTAAAATGGTTCTTCTCAGACCACAGCACTATCTTTCTCCTTGCCATATCTACTCTTGCCATACTAGTTTATATTTTGATGGAAGACATGATTTGTGTGTGTGTTGCACTGAAAATTGTGCTGTATTAGGCATGGAAAAATTTCAGAGGCTTGCACATCATCTACAAGGAATTATAGGAACCATGGTTCTAATCTGTGGGAGGATAAATATGTTTACTCTTGAAAGAAACACCTGCAATTATTTTCTGCCTTTCTACAGATGTGCACTTTCTAGATGTCTTTTGGAAAGATGTGAGATTAATTTTGTTTTCCTATTTTCCCATACTATTTTACTTTCTGACTAAACAATGGATTTTTAAGAGTTCATACAGGTTTTATGGCTTAAATGTAGGGCAGGAATTGACATACTCTCTGGTTATATATATATAACCATGGTTATATACATGTAACTGGTTATGCTGGTTATACTCTGTGATTTCAAAACTTCATAAAACTAGGAATGGCATCACATCATAAAATTATTAATGTCATCTAGTACAGAGATTTTTAAAGTCCTGGATTTCCTTATGCTACTCTCATATTGTGATCTAAAACACATGTAGAAAAAAAAAGAAAAGGGTTTAATAAATTAAAGGGTCTTAAATGTTAATACTGAAACAAAAGTGTTACTGTAAATTCTTTTAATTCAATGTGAGAAAAAAGAACAAATTTTCATCTGTGGTGAAAAGTAGATACTAATCACTACATTTTTGCATTACTGTAGAAAGAAATGATCAAATAGAGGAACATATAAGGGCCAAATCTGTCTCCTCCCTGGATCTAATGCAGTTTGCATATATTGTACCTATAGTTGGGGAAGTAAATAAAAATGTGTTGACAATTACTTGTAAAAAACTCCTAAACTTCTTGCAAAATCTCCTTATGGAGATGTTTGGTCTCATGTTGACTATGTCCAGCTAGAAATTCCTCACACCCTCCCAATAAAACCACCAAGGATATCTTTTTGAGGAAATATTGTCTTCACCAATGCTTTAGCACTCTTGTATGTTCTGATACTCAAGGTTATACTTTGTCATTCATTAAGCATTCCTTTTGGGCCCCATTAATCTAATGTCTTTTCTGTCATAAAGACACTTTTTGGCAGAAAAGAAATTATTTTTTCTGAACACATCTACTGACATTTTTGTTGCAGTACTTTCAATAAATTTCTTCCCTTCTTTCCAATAGATTTTCAGTCTGGATATCATATTTCAAAAAGACCACTGGAATTTGTTTAATTTTAAAGCATTATTACATTACCATTGCTAGTTAATAGATAAATTATTACTGCCACAAATCCTCATATGTATGCAGACACATACATACAAAATTAGCAATTTCATGCGACAATTATTGTAAATGCGGCTGTCGGTAGTTCATGAATCTTACACAACAATCTTTGAAGCTTCAAATTTTATATATTTACATATACATATATAAACAGACAAGCACTCCCAGACATATATTTATGTTTAATGCAGGCATATATTTTTGTATTACTTGCATAGTTATATCTGTCTTTCCTAAGCATGCATTTCATCCAAAGAGTACTATATGTAGTCAGTCAAAAATGCAAGGCCTTACCTTTAGAATCTGGACTTCATTTCTTAGATCTGCTATATTTCACTTCCACAGCACACTCTGCCCTAAGGTCTCTGATCAGCACTACAGTCAGAATACAAGGCATGACCTCTATATATACACACAATTCAGTAATAGCAACTAGTGAATACTTAGATTCTTGTTTCAGTTCCACATTTATCAAATCATATTACTCTTAGAAAGAGATCCTTCAAGCAAATACTTAATCTGCATTGGTTTGGGAGTGATCTTGATGATAGATACACTTGGGGAAAAAAGAAGATTATTGTACAACACAGCAGATGAAAATACCCGCAGCCACTGCACGTACCACTCATTCTGTTAACCATGTAATATACATTGTCATTTTGACGTGTGGACTATTTCTCTTCCTCTATCACCTCCATGTCAATCCAATTCACTCATTCTTGCCAATGATGAAATGAAAAAAAAAAAGAAAGAAAAGGAAACAGGGAAAGATTGTTATCCGAGATCTGCATTTGTGGAACATTTTAAAGCCAGTTAGATTAACCATTGGGAAGATGTTAGTCTAGATAAGAGAATCCCCACTGGTTTTCTGTCTCCCTTGGACAATGAAATCATGCAGTTGTGTCTGTGCCTTTGTTTTGGATTGTTCTGTTTTAACACATAACAGATTGAGGTCTGCCTACGATTCCTAGTTAACTCAAGTTAAACTAATGAGAGAGAGGGTGGAGGGAGTGCCAGAAAAAGAAAAGAGATCATGAGTTGGAAGAGATTGAATTACAACTTCAAGGGGATGGAGAAACTAAAAGAAAAAGGAAGGAGGGGGAGGAGATGCAAATACAGTTAAGGCTGAAAAATAGGGGAAAAGAAGGGCCTGAGAACAGATTTTCCCTTCAATTCCAACAAAAGGCAAAGATGTCTTTAAAAAACACCAAAGAAATACAAACAATCCAACATTGTACTTATGTCAGATTCTTCCTTCTTGTTAGAAAATACTTCAGCACCCATTGGTTCTGCTCTCACACTGTGTTACCAGTAGGGTAATTGTTGAGCTTGATAGAATGACAACAGGAATCAGTTTTAAAGTGGAGCAAGTAAGAGTCACTTTTTCAGTGTGCATGTACTGTGCATAGTGCCATGTTTAGAAGGGTACCTTTTTGCCACAGGCCAAGAAGAAGACTGGCCAAAAATCCTATGTTTCTGTAACTGAAGTCTTCTCTCTCCAACTGAGATGGGGTGGGGATGAGAGCCTGTAGGATGCAGAGAGGGCAAAAGGAGTGTGTTTGCTGTGGTTGCAACTGAGGCTGTAGGACTTGGCAGGAGTGAGACCTCATCTCTTCAGTGAATGTCTCTGCTCCAGATTCAGGCTGGGCAGGAGAAAAGAGCGATGGTAAAAGCAATCTGAGAAGTGCAGGTGAAAGGGGATTATGTACATTATGACAGGGATGAGGGCATGCTGTGGGGGCAATCAAACAAATCAGGAAAATGAGGGGAACACTGGAAAAGCAGTGAGAAATGTCTGAAACAGAGTGGAGCTGAGTGAGAAGGAGTTTCAGCCAGCAGCGTGTTGTGGAAAGGAAACAGACAAAGGAGAGAGGTGGGAGAGGCAAGGACTGCAGATGTAGCCTAGTCCCCACCACTCTCATCCCAGAAGCAGAAGCTCTTGTTGGACTCCATGCCTTCAGGTGTCTGCACACACCTGTGCACAAGAACCCATATAGCACTTGCTTCTTTACTGTGGCCCAGATTTGCGTTAATAACAAGACTGACTAGTTTAGCAAAAGCCTAGGAGATGTGACAGGTAAGTAGGAAGAAAATAGCTGGCTTGTTTTGGCCAGCTGTGGTTATTTGCCTCTAACAAGGCCAGCTCGTCGCCAGGCTCTGTGCAGATGAAATGAAGCAATGGGCTGCAGCAGGGCAAAGGACGCGCCGTGTCCTGACAGGTCGAGGTGTGAGCTGATGAATCCTAAGTACCCTGGACATCTTTGGAACAGTAAGGAGAGGGACAGCATGAGCATAGGGTGCTGGGGCACAGCCTGGGTTTGGGCATAGGGGAGAAGGAACTGGGAAAGGAGGCCCTGCAATGCCTTGTTTCAGACTGAATAAAAAGACAAATTTAATTACCAATTAAGCCAAGGGAAGACAGAACATCACACCAAGGTTTACTTAGATTTTTTTTTCTTTTTCCAAGGAAATTATTTGACACTTCCATTTCATATAGGAAAAAATAACTTTAAAATTTCCAATGCCTTAATCTCATTAGCAACAGAGGGTTTGTTTGCTGGTTTGTTTGGTTTTTTGTTTGTTTTTCAGTTTGTGTCTTTTTTTTCTGAGAGCTGGGTGTGTCTTGTATAAGAAGGACACAAATATTAGCTTTCAAGACACATTTTACAATGCATGCAAATGATAAACAGCCTGATTGCTGTTCCCAAAGTATATAAGCACATATATCTTAGCAGTTTTGCATGAAAATTTTTAGGATAAGCTCTTGTAACCTGTGTCTAATTCTATTCATTTGACAAAGCAAAGAAAAAAAGAGAATGTGAATTGTAGTATTAAAATTAAAAATATTGGAAAGAAAAATCTGTCTACCTTTAAAGAGTTCCTCTCATGGAAACTACAGATCTACTGCCTCTGGGGTTTATAAGTTAGCAAACAGATCTCTGAAGGAACAGATATGTAGCTACAGGACAGCTGTGTTTTGTATCCCCTGCTATCATAGTTTCCCAAAACCAAGAGAAATAATATGAAAAAGTGATTACTGAAGAGAAAAAAAAGTACATATACTACAGTTTATTTCCCTTAGTAATGCAAAGCCAGTAGAATATACTTCTAGTCTGAGTAGGGTATATTTGACCCTAAAAGAGAGGAGAGGTCCCAGCTGACTGGAAGTTGGCAAATGTTGTCCCAGTTTTCAAAAAGGACAAAAAAGGGTGAGCCTGGAAACTACAGGCCTGTCAGCCTCACTTCAGTGCCTGGTCAACTTATGGAGAAGATTATTCTGGAAAGTACTGGAAACACCTGAAGGACAACACAGTCACTGGTCACAGCCAGCATCGATTAATGAGAGGAACGTCCTGCTTGTCTAACCTAATTTCCTTTCAAAACAAGGTAACCCACATAGTTGATCAAGGTTGATATCTCAGTAAAGCTTTTGATGCTCTCTCTCAAAGGATACTTCTGTACAAAATGTCCAGCATGCAGCTGGATAAACACATCATGTGGTGGGTGAGCACATGGGTCAGGCACAGAGGGTAATAGTGAATAGTGTGACGTCAGATCAGTGACTCCACAGGGCTCCATCTTGTGCCCTGTGCTGTTCAATTTCCTCATAAATTACTTGGACGTAGGACTGGAAGATGATAGGAAATTAGGAGGAGCTATTGACTACTACGAAGGCAGGGAGGTCCTGCAGAGGTACCTTGTTAAATCAGAGGACTGGACAATCACTAACCATATGAAGTTTAACAAGGGAACATGTCAGATTCTGCACGTGANACAGTCACTGGTCACAGCCAGCATCGATTAATGAGAGGAACGTCCTGCTTGTCTAACCTAATTTCCTTTCAAAACAAGGTAACCCACATAGTTGATCAAGGTTGATATCTCAGTAAAGCTTTTGATGCTCTCTCTCAAAGGATACTTCTGTACAAAATGTCCAGCATGCAGCTGGATAAACACATCATGTGGTGGGTGAGCACATGGGTCAGGCACAGAGGGTAATAGTGAATAGTGTGACGTCAGATCAGTGACTCCACAGGGCTCCATCTTGTGCCCTGTGCTGTTCAATTTCCTCATAAATTACTTGGACGTAGGACTGGAAGATGATAGGAAATTAGGAGGAGCTATTGACTACTACGAAGGCAGGGAGGTCCTGCAGAGGTACCTTGTTAAATCAGAGGACTGGACAATCACTAACCATATGAAGTTTAACAAGGGAACATGTCAGATTCTGCACGTGAGATGGGGCAACTCTGGATGTTTGCACAGGCCGGGGAATGAGATGCTGGAAAGTAGTACTACGGAAAGGGTCCTGGGGGTCCTGGTTGATGGCAAGTTGAATCTGAGTCAGCAGTGCCCTGGCAGCCAGGAGGGTCAACCATGTCCTGGAGGGCATCAGGCAAAGCATCACCAGCGGGTCAAGGGAGGAGATTGTCCTGCTCTGCTCTGTACTGGTGCAGCCTCACCATGAATATTGAGGCAGTTTTGGGCACCATAATATAAGAAAGATGTTAAGCTCTTAGAAAGTGTCCAAAGGAGGGCAATGTAGTTTGTGAAGGGCCTTAGGGGAAACTGTATGAAGAGCAGCTGAGCTCACTTGGTTTGTTCAGTTTGGAGAAGAGGAGACTGAGGGGAGACCTCATTACAGTTACAACTTCCTCATGAAGGGAAGAGGAGGGGCAGGCACTGATCCCTTCTCTGTGGTGACCAGTGACAGAACTCAAGAGAATGGCCTGAAGTTGTGTCAAGGTAGTTTTAGGTAGGATATAAAAAAGATTCTTCACCTAGAGAGTGGTTGTGCACTGGAACAGGCTCCCCAGGGAAGTGGTCACAGCATCAAGCCTGACAGAATTCAAGAAGCATTTAATAATGCTCTCAGGCATCTCAGGTGTGATTCTTGAGGATGTCCTGTGCAGATTTGGACTCAATTATCCTTGTGGATCCCTTCCAACTCAGAATATTCTGGATTCTGCCAATCTGTGACTTTCATTTCACAGTAACATTTCAAAAGTACAAGAATAAATTGTAACAGGATAGGTGTAGGTTGCTGCATTTCACCATGCAAATCTCACACGTGGGGTTACTACTTTACAGAACGCATACTATAATTAACATGCAGAGCTGATTGTAGTCAAAGGGTGGGTGCAGGATGCCAAAAAACTAACTGTTTTACAGCAGGGTGAGATCTATATAACGAGAGGTGGTTTACATTTTAGGTGTGATTTTGTTATTTGGATTGCATATGTTTTCACAACTGGGAAATATTAGTATACCTATTGTGTCTCCATTTCTTCTAGTGTGAATTCCTAAGAAACATAAATGTGATGAAACATTGTGCTCACAAAAGCTGAATATCTCCCAGTAGATATTCTCTCTGCAGAAGGGAAGTTATATGTTAACACGTGGAGAAACTGTCATATTACCCACCAACTTTTGATTCAACCATTTGCAGTGGAGGATGAAAGACTCTGGCTGTTGTCATCAGATTTGGTCTTTGCTCTGCTGTACAATGTACTAGCAGTCACCAAGTAAAACTAACAGGATGTTAGGGAATTCAGACAAGTCCATCCTCTAATGAATGTCTGACATGACTGAATCTTCTAGTGCATCACTTATTATGGGTTAATTTCAGACATATCTGTGTCCACCAGAGTAAAGCAATATATGTCAGTCTGGAAGAATACAATTGTATGATACAGTATACTATTGTTGCTGAACTTTTTTCAGAACAAAATAGGCTCTTACAGTGAATTACGTGTCCGTTATACCTCAGTATGTCACCTGTATGCAGCATAAAAAGTAAAGTTAATTTAACTTGATATATACTGGAAATTAATGTTAGCAGCAGAGAAAAGAAGTATTAAGCCTGCTGAGAAAGACTACATTTAGCATGTGCTCTCATGTTTCATTGAGTTTTATATTTTTCTGAAGACAGCTGCTTTGTCAGTAAAGTGTTGCTTGAGTGTGGCTATTCAAATCTGCTGTTGTCTATATTAAAAGAACTTTTGTATTGAAAGAACTTTTGCTGCTCCGGGGAACAAGTGTACTGATTTAATATTGATTGAGTGCAAAGAAGTTTTAAGACTGTGTACTCAGCTGACATGCATTGCTCTCTGATTGAAATTTTAACATGTTGTTCTTCATAATTAAATACCATTCTCAAATGTACTATGGAAATTTCATGATATTACTTAATTAATGTTTGAGGTATCAACAGCATAATTTTGGTGCATACATGCTCAACCCTAAGCACTTCTTGCATTTTATTTCCATCCAAACGGCATTAGCAAACTTTAAAACTAGACGAATTGTTAAAATGAATTGTCTTCCAGTCTTTTTTAACACACATTTATCTCTGAACACCTGGTAAACTAATTGATTGTCTACTATAAACATTACATACAGACTAGTACAAAATGTTCAATAAAACTACAAGTCTTTTGCTTCTTAGGAATTTACTATTTCCATTTATAAAATTTTGTTGATTTCAAAACCTAACTTCAATGGCTGAAATCCCTTCAACCTGAGGTAACTTGAACTACTTAAACACTGCAGTGGTAAACAATCTTATGCCACCAACTCATTGCTGTTTCTAGTGTACTTTCAACATTTTTAATGCTGTGCATGTGGTTAGGATTTGCCAGGGCATTATTTGTATATAATCTCTTTTGGAATAATGGAAAACATAGCAATCTAGGGCTCAGTTCTTATTCAATTTACATCTGTGTAAGCAAATCCAGACTAACAATGAAATAATTTGAATTTACAGGACGTGTAATTAAGATTAAGCCCTTAGGCTTTGCTGTAAGGAAGGCAGATGTCATAGGATTTTTATGCTGCATTGTCAAAAGTGTTGTAGTCAGATTCGCAAGTGTTACTATCTGCTTGTTTTTTTGGTTTCAGTTGGTTTTTTTTTTTTGTTTTTTTTTGACTGTTATCTGAGAAACTTCTTGCAGTTCAGTTTTCTGTGTAATAGTTACCAGTAGCATATTTCTAATGGAGTCTGAAGTGACTTCTCAATCCAATGGATATGATCATTATTTATTTTATTGATTAATAGTTGCAACTGTTTCTCTCTAAGGGTAATCTGTCTTTTCCTAAAATCCTCCTATTTTCCTACTTCAGGTATTGTTACTATCATTAACACCCCAGATATTCTAACAGTAGGTCAACCAAAGAAAGCACAGTGATTATTCCTGGTTAACTTTTGTGGTTTCTAATAAAAAACCTGTCAGTGAGAGCTGTTATAATTATAGGAGCAAGAGGAATGTGTGTGTAATGTTTTCAATCCTTTTACTGTCTATTATTCCTTTTTAGTGTTTTAAACTGGGTCTTAATCAGTTGTAAGTTCGTACATTCTCAGTGTGAGAATAGTGACAGTGTCAAATTGTGGGAGACCTAAGGGTGTTAAGTCCTGAATTGACATATACTTACTAAAGAGAATGCCAAAAGGCTTCAATTACCACTGTGCTGGTGGTGCTGTTACAGACACAACAAAGACTATGTGTTCATCTCTAATATTGATGGCTGATTAAGGAGTTTTAAAATTGTGACTAGGCATTAAAAAAAGCAAATCAAGACAGCAGAGGAAGAAAATCCTATAGTCGTTTTTAGAATTGTTAATATAAAATAAACCCATGGCAAAATAGAAATTAACTATATTATAGAAAATCAGTTAACATTTACAAAACTTGACCAGAAACAAGTTGCTCTTTTTTACGCCCAATAGCAGGACCTAAAGATTGGTTTGCAATTGTGTAGGATACAATTTAGAATGAACAGCTATTGCAGAAAGATTAAGAATGCTTGACTTACTGTAAGGTTTAATATCGTACTTAAAAATTAAGCCATTCCACTTTCTGGAAAATCCTACTTTAACTGACTTTCCTTGCTTGTTTCTTTGCTGAAGCTTTTCAACAGAAGTTGGGGTTAGTTCCTAGAACCACTTTTTTCTCCAGGTTTTAGTATATCCTAAAACTATTTATCACCTTAATGGAGAGGTTGCACCACCAGAGTTCTCTTCTTTTCTTTCTTCACACTGTAACACTCACATCTAACAAGCAACTAGAATGTAACTGCTTTATCAGACTACCCTTATTTTCATATTTAGTTATTAGAATGTCTCATGCTTTTTTAAATAATTTTCTCTTATTCACAATTGGGGTGACTGTTATATTCATAATAAAAATCTCTATTTGTTGTAAGTTTTATTTCATTCTATGAAACTTGTATATCCATATGAAGGTTTAAGGCACTATACTTTCCATTTCACCATTTTCTGTTTTCAAAAATTCCTGTGTACTAAGGCATGCAACACACTACAACTCCAGTAATTTCAATATCTTTGAAAAGTAATGGCAAAACTCAACTAGCCTGAGATCCAGGTTTTCTGAACATTTGTAGATAGATAGGTGGTATTGACTCATGTCACCAAGGTCTGGGAGACAAGGACACATAGTATTACAGAAGATAACAAACTGCTTCCTAATTTCCATTTCCACTCACACAGCCATTGCTACAACTTGAAGAATAAAATTTTCTGTTTTTCTTATTTCATGACCTTGGAGTCCCTGGAGAGACACAGTTGATTGAATGTCCTGTTCCTCCCAATTCTCAGTCTATTACTATTGAAATCCTTCATTCTGGAGTGAATGAAGGACTGAAACCTACCATCTCTGCTATAAGCAGATGTTTCTCTTCACGATAGAAACACATACTGCTTAAGGAGGACGATTCATAAAGTACTGAAGAATGTCTGAACTCAGGTTGCCATAATTTTTGTTACCATTAATTTGGAAGATTATTATTTGACTTTTTTTACAATCATTCTCTACTCAATACAGAAGATTAAAGTTAAATGAGAAAACTAGTATCTGTCATCGAACATGACAAAAAAGAAAGCACAAATTAGGGATTTAAAGTTATGGCTGTTTGTGTTATTTACTATTTTTCCAGTCTAAAGTGCTCCTATCATGCCTTACTCTACTGCTTGCAGCAATGCTTCTGAATGTTGTCGGCTCTTGGAATTCACTACCAGAGAGGGGAAGGAAGGGGAACTGTTGCATCATCAACAAAAGGTCCTACACAGCTTATTCATCAGAGCACCATATCTCTCATATTTGTGCCTATGTTTTCAATTTTGTTTAAAAATGCCAGTTTTTCACTACGATGATATCCTTAGCCATATAAGGGGCCATGGCAGGAGAAACCATGAGGAAGGCAATGAGGTGCTAATATAAATAAGCATGAACGTTACTCTTTCTCTCTTAAGAGTAAAATGTTACTAGAATTTTATGTGATCAACATCTAAAAGTTCCTTATTATTCTCATAAAGCAATTTCATAGTCACAGCCTATTAATGATTTAAACACCTTGCTGCACTCTCTTCTGTATCTTCTTTTTTATATAAAACTAGCAGCCATAAAGTTTTGCACTAATTTCAACTCACAGTATGGTACATTTCCAGACTCAAACTCAGTATAACACTTGCCTGTGTGTTCTTATTTTATATTTGTAAAATGGCTGTTATACAAGACTTCTAAAATTAAAAATTAGTTACAAATTAATAATATCACTCTGTCACCCTTTTTACTGAGCCTAGTGGTGGATTCAGTTAAAAATAGCACGACATTGTGGAAAATCAGAAACCTTAGAGGAGATTTGTATCAGAGCAAAGTACATAAGAAACTGAGATAATGAGATACTTAGAAGTCAATAGAAACTACAACACAGACTTTTTGAAGACATTGCCAGAGATTTCAAACAATCTATGCTTAAATGATAAAGTTAAATATCTATTACTAATTAACTGCAGCCATGCAACCTTGGATCTGCTCTGTGAACATTGCCAAAATTGAACAATGTTGGTGACTTCAGATGATTTCAAAGAGGAAAACTGGATTATTTCTTCTCTCCAAGAGTGATACAAAGTGGTCCATATGGAATTTTTATACTTTCTCTCTTGCATAGTGGCTTGGTGTAAACAGAATGTAAGGGCAAGAAATGCTTCATTTCTGTGATCTGTATTGCACAGAGATGAGGAATAATTGCAGTATGACTAGACATATTTGAATTAGAGAATAAGAACACCTTGGAATGCATCCACTTAGGATGTGTTAGAACAGAACTCAGTGAAGGTTGGGTGATGCAACACACTGTGTCCCTTTTACCAAGGTGGCTGTGGAACTAGGTAAAAATCTTTTGCTTACATTTTCAGAATCTGTTTCCAGTACAGTACAATAACATTTAAAGATGCAAAATAAGGTGCTAAGAAGTCATGGTTGACATGGGGGTGTTTGACTACACAGGAAGAAGTATAGCATGACTTATGGCATGAAGCATGAAGCACTTGAAACATTAGAGTTGCATTTATAGTTCAGGGTGTGGAACTTAGCCTGAGGCAAATTTCCTGCTAGGGAGTTCTGACAGCACTACACTGCCCTGATAGGGATTCCTTTTGTCAAAAGAAAGAGTGTAAATGAAAATGTTCTTTTAGCAAGGCAAAAGAAAGAAGAAAATCCTGCCTTGAGTCCTGATGCTGGCTAACTGGAGCACTGAGATTTCTCCCTGGACTGTATCTCAAAACACATCTGTAAAACCTAAGGAAATATATGGAGCTGTTAAAAAATCTGAAAACCATTGTTCTTGCAACTTCAGTCCAAGACTTCAGTCAGGAGGCTCAGTATTCCTTTTTAACTATTGTGTATTGTAGAAAATTTGAAGGATTGCCACTATTTCCTCTATTTTCCACTATTTCCTCCATCTTCCATTTGTATTCCATAATTTATTCTGACTGCAGATAGACTGAAGTAATTCGCACCATATTTCTCAATGACACAATCCATATAAAATTAAACTTCATTTTCCTAACTGTCATACTATGTTGTGACACCCTAGTTCATCTATTCCAGAGAAACTTTGGCCGCTGGGTTTGATATGATACAGATTGGCCTTTGAAATGCAAAGGCGCTTGAAACATCCAGTGATTGGTTCCCCAAGCCCTGAAGAGACATTTGGTATGCATGCACATTCAGTTCAAACTTCTTGAAGTAATGAAATGTTGTTTTCCTCTCCTAGACAGATAATTGCTGAGATGAGATGGAGCCTGCTAGGATTTTGAAGAAAATATGGTTTCTTCACAGGTCTACAAAGTTTTTCCCTGAAGGAGGTATTCTCAGATGGATTTTTTTTGTCAGAAGCTGCTCAGTAGTTTTGTCAGAAGAGAAACTGAAAACAAACTTAAAAAGTACAGTGGCCTGGCATCTCCCAGTAAATGAGAGCTCCTTGGCTGTGCAGTTGTACTTAAAGCGTTTCACAGAATCACACAGTGGGTAGAGTTGGAAGGGACCACAATGGATCATCTGAGCTAACCTCCCTGCTCAAGCAGGGTCATCCTAGAGCACATGGAACATGTGTCCAGGCAGTTCTCGAGTATTTCCAGTGTTGGAGACTCCACAGCCTCTCTGCGCAATCTGTTCCAGTGTGTGGTCATCTACATAATAAAGTAGTTCTTCCTCATATTCAGATGGAGTTTCCTGTGCACCAGTTTCTTCCCCTTGCCTCTTGTCCTATTGCTTAGCACTACCAAGAAAACTCTGGCTCTATGCTTTTGACACTCTCCTTTCAGATACTTACAGACATTGATAAGGTCCCTTTCAGTTGTCTCTTTTTGATGTGGAGCAGGCCCATTTTCCTCAGCCTTTCCTCATAAGAGAGATGTTCCAGGCCCTTGACAAACTTTTTCGGCCTCTGCTGGACCTGCTCCAGGAGCTCCATGTCTCTCTTGGCCTGAGAAACCCAGTACTGGACACAGCACTCCAGACATGGCTTCACCAGAGCTGCATAGAGGGGCAGGTTCATTTCCCCCAAACTGCTGGTAATGCCCTTCCTAATGCACCCCAGGATTCTATTGGCCTTATTGGACACACTGGTGCCTCATGGGCAATTTGCTGTCCTTCTTTCTGAACGACTGGTATTCCTGAACTGAATCTGCTTAATATGAACTTCATATGTCTCCTACTTANGCAATCTGTTCTAGTGTGTGCATATCTACATAATAAAGTAGTTCTTCCTCATATTCAGATGGAGTGTCCTGTGCCCCAGTTTCTTCCCCTTGCCTCTTGTCCTATTGCTTAGCACTACCAAGAAAACTCTGGCTCTATGCTTTTGACACTCTCCTTTCAGATACTTACAGACATTGATAAGGTCCCTTTCAGTTGTCTCTTTTTGATGTGGAGCAGGCCCATNTTTTTTTTTTTTTTAATATTACACAGAAGGACTTATTTCGAAACATTAAACCCATACCTCAGAATAATTTACCCCTGAAGACTGGACTTTTCATAAGCTGGTTAATCTGTCTGGTTTCTCATTGTCTATAATCTTTTAATGAACTGATTGTCATTCACTCATTAAGTTTTAAGAGAGAAGAAAAAATTAGCATCTATTTGAATTGGTTAAAAAAATTATTACGTCGTAAATGTGAGGGCTACTGAAGAGCTAAAACTACCACTTATTTCCCCAACTCTTTTCACAGAACATGCCTGCATAAGCAATGATTCTAACCAGCAGCAGCAGATGGGGTACCTCCCCTGATAGTTGCAGCTCCTAGCTCTGTACAGGAAGGGGCACCACTGAAATGGCATTCAGTGAGCACTACTTCTCAGATGCTTTGGTATGCAGATGTACTACATGTCTCACCAAAGGTGACGGTTTTGGTGTTCACTTTTGAACAGAGGAATTGCAAGCAAAACCCTGAAACAAAGTAGCAGAGGTTCTGTTTTGTTGTGGTGATCCAGTTGTTTTGAAGCTGAGATATTGAATGCAAGCATAAATTCATCTTCAACTTTTTGCAAAACATACTATTTTCATTTTTTTGGGTAGTAAATGAGCACAAACATTGCTGGTGAGATGTTCTTTCTTTGCAGGACAAAGTGATCACTGCAATGATTACTAACAATTGTCACTCCTAGGGAGTAGTTGAGATTTGCACTGATTTTTAGGACAGATTAGTCAGCTCAACTTGTCATACAAGTGCAGATAATAAGGATGGATCCAGCATTGCTGCCTAGAAATAGAATAAATAAATGGTATCCAAAAGAGAATTCTTTGGACTGTCACTTATGGAGAAGCAGGGAAAAAAGTTACACCAACAAGATTGCAGTTCTTGCTAAGGTTGCAGTTCTTGTGCCATATTTACCAGAAAAATACTGAAATTTTTGTTGTGTCCAGGATCTCAACATATGACATAAAAACACAATTAAGAATTCGTATTTCTTCTAAATACATTTCTGTCTTTGAGGATTAGAAAATTAAAAATGTGACCAGCTTTACTTAGGTTTTTTATAAACCAACAGATAAAATTTGGAAACAGTGGGATACTATAAATTTTTTCCCATCACAGGGGGACAAATTAATAGAGTCTATTAATCTAAGGAAGGTTAGTAATAAGCAAATTGTGACATATGCAAGGAAAAAATGAGAATATAGCTTTATTGTATAGAAAGGCTGAAGGAAAAGTCACAGAGCAATGTAATCATGCCTTTTCACACAGGGTGAGAAGAAACTATGAAGCTCAGTTGTCAGAACAGATAGCTGAAACAATGAAAGCCATTACACTCCAAACATGTGGAGAGGTGTGAGCGGAAATCAAGTAATGTGACCTGAACACTGATACAAAAAACAATAGCTAAGGCTATAATAATACACAACTTAATAGCTGTTTAAGGGAGCTTTGGAGCAAAGATATTACTATCTCAGTCAGATTAGTCTTGTTAGTGTTTCTTTAAACGAGCTAAGAAAGAGATGCAGGATAAAGTACTGACCAGAAGAAGCAAGGGACTGTAAGAAGAAGAACATTGCTTAAATTCTCAGGGGAACAGCACATCCATGCAGCTTTTGTAGATACGCTCAAGGAATGTCTTTGTAGCAGTCCTGCTTCTCTCTTCAGGTTTCTCACCTACAGGAAAACAATGGCAAAATAACTAATAATTGCTGAATCATGAGGACTAAGTAACTGTTTAGATTGAAAGGAGGCAATACTTTTCCACGGAAAAGAAATAGAAAGTGAGTTTAACAGTGAGGATTCCCAGCAGTCAGCAGAAAAAAGCTGAAAAAATAGCAACTGTGCATCAACATGAAAAGCTGACTGTCAGTAACAGCACAAAATCTGACATGATCATGAAGTCTGTAAAGTGTTTGGTGTATTTGGCTTCAACTCTATTGGTGTTGCTATTAGCAGCAAATATTTGGGGACATTATATTTTAGCCTTGGATTTTCCATGTTCACAGCATCATGAATGTTACACAAAATTCAGGAAACAGCTAAGTTTCAGCTATTCCTGCTTCATAAGATGAATTATAGAAATACAATTAAATACAATATGACTGATTTTGTTTGATAGGTTAAAACAAGATTTTTATGTATAAGTACTGCTCAAATATGCTGAATCAGACAAGTAGTTGATTGCACTGGAATAATGTAGATTATAAACACTACCAAGGTCAAAAATGCACTTTTTAAATTTTTTTTTCCCTTTTATCAAAGAGAAAGATGACTGACAATTGATCTAATATATATATTGCAGATTTTTATCAATAACTTCAACAAAACTGAGCCAGAAATGCCCTTCACACTGAACTAGTACTTTCTGCTTATAGTGCAGAAA
>WEIV01028688.1:0-31629 GCA_013390005.1 Calyptomena viridis | reverse complement strand
CTGGGCAGGGCACGTTTCCAGGATGGAGGATCACTGACTCCCTAAGATTGTGCTTTATGGTGAACTCACCACAAGCTGCCGCAATAGAGGAGCCCCAAAGAGGAGATACAAGGACTCCTTGAAACAACACTTCAGTCTTGGCCATATTGACCACCATCCGTGGTCCACTTTGCCCTCAAATTGGGAATCATGGAGACATGCTACCTGTAACACTGCTGCCTCCTTTGAAAACTCACGTAGAATTAGCCTTGAGGAGAAAAGACAATGCAGAAAGAACCACGCCTTGTCAATACCACCTAAGGAGACTTTTAGCTGTGCCTTTTGTTCCCAGATTTGTCTATCCCACATTGGCCTTTTTAGCCACCAGTGCGCTTGTAGCAAACGTGGGTAGAGCCCTTCCCATATCTTCGTTTGCAAAGCTTAGCCATGGAATGAAAAGCATGGATATATTGGTAGACAAAAGGCTAGAAGCCAGAGGGTCCAACCAGCCATACCTACTGCTGCAGTGGGGAACAGCTATCAGTATGAAAAGCTGTGTCAGTTAAAATCACCACCCAAAAACTTAATAGCCTTGGTTGCTGTTCAATTATTTATTAGTGCTTATGATTAGTCAGGACTTGGCTGGATGAGGTTGCTGGTCTTTTGGTAACCTTTCTGTTTTTTAAATGACATCTGCTGCAATATGAATTGGGAAAGCTGTAGTACTGGGTAAGGACAAATAAATTTTATATGAAAATGTCTCTAACTTTTATTCAGGGTGCAAAGATTGTTGGTGGTACAAGTGGTGTGTGCAAAGTAACTGCAGATACTCATAGCAAATGACTGAATTTTCATCTGCTTTGGAAACAGATTCTCCATATTATATCTCTATATTTGTCCTAGATTGAATGTTCATAAGGACTTGAGGTTGCTACTTATCCAGCTAACTCATGAGACTGAACACTGTTCCAGTCACATTGCCCTAGACATCTTTTGGATGGAATCATTCTTATGGTTTTCAGTCACAGTTTGGACATAAAAGAAAAACATGGAGGAGTTCAGCCATAATTGATTGATTTTTCTGCAATCTTATCAGAGTTTGTCCCCACTGATCAACTAATTTTTTTCTGGAAGACACTTCTGTATCTATGAACATCTGCATAAATGAAAGCTGATGAGGTCAAACCAGAAGAGACCAGACTCTTCCTGTAAAGAACAAATACTTGCTAAGCAATCAAACTGGTTCTAATGAAGAGAGTCTTTTGGTTGTCAGTGGCAATTTAAATTACTCTAAATATAAGTTCTTATGCTTGTACTTCAGGTCTAAGAGAAGCATTGAATTTGCAATGGCTGTTCTCAAACTGAAAAGCCTGAACAGCACCTTTGCCTCTGGTTTAAGTAATGTCATCCTTGGCAGACTTTTCCCTGAGGTGATGGATCAGATGAGCTCGTGTGTTGTTTTCTTTCCCTTTAAAAAGAAAAGGTTTCAGTATTTAGTGGAATACATAAGTATAGACACTGGGTGAGTGTGCTTAGTTTCAAATTCAAGTGGTTAAAATGTGAAGTGCACACTATCCATTCATTCCCAATGAAGTACAAAAAAATTGACATTAGAATGAGCTGTAGCCTTCCTGAAAGTGGTTCTTATGCAGTTGGATCAACAGAGCAGTACACAAACAGGCCATGGTTTAATTTGCCATCAAATACACATTGATCTATTTCTTACGGTTTGAAAGGTAGAGTTTGTTTGGGGTTTTTTAAAGAGACTAATTTCTGCCACAAAGGTAAACTAAAAGCACATATTTTGACTGTGTCCAATTTTAAAATTACCCCAGCTGGGCTTCAAGAAGTTAAAACACCTCTTTGGGTGAATGAGACTCCACCTGACTGGAGTGAAGTACTGTTCAGATGCTATCTATAACTTACGTGATTTTCCTGCCCTCCAGTGTCTCTTGGCACACTGGCTTCAATTCAGATATACTGTACATAGCTCTGTTGCTGCAAAGGATCCCTGAGTCTTTGTAGCTCTTTTGTCATGCCCTGTTTTTGTATTTGCCCTATGCCTGTAGATTGACTCATTAAGCATTTAGACTAGGGATTTTTCAAAGTCAACACTCTTTTAAATATAGAAGGGAAAAAAATGAGCAAACTAAACAAGGAAATACATTAGTCTATATTTTCATTCTTGCTGTAAAGGAAGGTTTAACATGGTTTGTTTGTCTAGAATTATATTTGTAAAGCAGTATGTTGTTGAGGTGTGTGTACATATTTGTCTTGAATGAGCAGTTTCTGGTCACTCAAAGAATCACCATCAAAGGTATTAGCAAAAATGGTTTTAACATGAATTTGTAAAAATGCAACTTAACAATTTGATGGCAAAGTTCATTCTATTACTAAATACATGGATGAAACACACAATGAAAATTGAATCAGAATTGAATTAGAATGATTTACACTGAGATTGAAGATGCATAAAGGTAAGTGGGACATTCCCACTGAACCATGATTTTCACAGTGGACCCTTTGCTTTCTAAACTCCTGATAGAGCTCAGATGCAGCTAGGCGCAGCCTTAGTCTCACAGTTGAACAATGGTTTATGTCTAAAGGAATCAACTACATGGATTTCTACATTAATATTTATTTAGCAAGTTATCAGTCACTTACCAAGGATCTGTTCCAAAGAAGGAGTTTCCTCCACCTTGGGTAAGAAAGGATATCTCAGTCTCAGGCAAGGAATCTCAGACCTTGAGAGGCATGCCAGCTCTAGGGGAAAATCACTAGAATGCTGTCCAGTCTTAATTTTCGAAAGAGCTTGGATTGGACTCATTCATTGTTCTGTTGTTAGTAGAAATTTTCTCAGCCTTGAGAAGCAACCTTCAGAGGTGTCCCAGCTCAAGGAGAAATCACAGAGCCATGCTGTCTAGCAGGGACAGCTCAAAGAATTCTCACTAAGGTTGTCACTTCCATAGGATAAAATGTTCGGTTTATAGCAAAAATGCATGCAATGGGAAAGGTATGCACAAGAGTCCCTGTAACCACAACTTTCTTTGTTCCTTGACAGATGAACCTAGGAGAAACCACATACGATTCATATTAATTGTATGATTAGTGTTCTAAGCTCATATACATTGGTGTTCACTGTGTCACTCTGTCCCTTTGTGGGTTTCCTGGGGAAGATCTTGTCCTGGCTATAGATCAAATTTTACCTCCTTTGGGACCCATACCAAACTATTGCTAGTGTGATTTAGAGGGCCAAGTGCAGCTGTTGTGCTGCTCTAGCTGAGGTTGAGGCCCTCCAGCCGGTGAATTGTGATTGACTAGAGTATGTAATGCTGGCCTCAGTCATGTAGCACTGACCGGTCCCTGTGCGGACTGACCTCACCACATTGGCATGGTGGCTGCAGAAGGACGGAAGGTCAGACCTTCTCAGACAATGATGTGACTGTACTAAACACAGACCAGATTTAACTAAGGAAGTTACATCAGAGGGCCTCTTGGGTCAGTCCTCCTCTCATCAGTGGGTCTGCAGTTGAGAACTCTCCCCTTGAGTCAGGAGGCCACCCAAGGGTACTCCTCAAGCTTGAGAGTCCTTGTCTTCCTAAGAGAGTATTGTGCATTCTGGATTGCCCTTCTAAATCCTGAGAATTCTCTAGTGAGCTGTGTAGTAGCAATTACATTTGACATCCTGGATCTGTAATCAGCTAATGGAGGGAGATTTAACTGGTTTTGTAATATAATTTTTTTTTAGTTTAGTATTTGTCTCAAATCATGAGCCTCTGTGACGGTTGTACATGCAGGCAGTGGAGGTGAAGGCTGAGCATGGCTGTCAGAACTGAAGTGATGCTTCTGTTGAATACATTTCCTGAAGCAGAAAAGAATCAAGAGTGACATGTTTTCACTCTCAAAAAATTAATAATCATAATTTTCAAAGAGAATACAGACTGTCTTTAAAATACTGAAGTTTTTCAGGTATTAGACTGGGTAAGATAAGGTGTTTATGTAAAGAATTGTGTATATACGCATAATATATTCCTATTTCTACAATTATTTCTTTTTAACAACTTGTTATCTCTGCATAAACTTTTGATATATATATCAAACATAGTTTATATAGTCAATATAGATATTAAATGCTATGCAATTATATAATTTCACTTGTTTTGTGTTAGTATATTAATTAAGAAATATTTATACAAAAACTATTCATTCAGTTAGAAAAAAGGAGGTTTCAGGAAATCTCGTTTATATTTTTTAAAGCTTAACTCTGTAATGACATGCTATTTTAAAAGATTTTTTTTTACTGCAAGATCATATAATAATACAAAATCTATACAATCTAGCATATGCCAAAAGTGTTTTTGATAAGCAAGGTATTATGATAGCAGTGAATAGCAATTTCAGTTAATTTTTTTTTAAAAAGAAGAAAAATCAAAAATATGTGGTATGTCTTTTGGTGGTCAATAGTCTATAGGAACTTCTATAGGAGTATAGGAACTACTCTAGGAAGTCCATAGGAAGTCTATAGGACTTGTGCATTTCAAAGTCACACAATGGAAAAAGATAAGTTCAGTAATAAATGGATATTTTGTTCCATCAACAAGATCTTTAGATGTGAGGGCAGATGAAAATACTTAAAAATATGTTACTGACTGAGGATCAATTTTTCTGTTTGAGGTGCTTGCATAATCCTGCAGTTTTTCACCTGACACAAGTGAAAGAAACAGGCGATATATATGTAAACAGCTATTACTTTAAATCTCCAAGACACATGTACTTAATGGTACTATCTGCTGCGTTTCCTTCTCCAAAAATAAAAACTTCAAATTTTATACTTCTGTTAAGCTTGTGTTTCTGCTGAAGTATCTTGAAAGCTGCAAGTTTCCAAAAAACGGAATGTATTTTTTGTGTTGTTAAGAATGTAATATTCACCTTAAGCAAATTCAGAACAATATACAATATCAAATATGAAATTTTCTTCTTTATCTACTAGTTTGTGCACCATGGAATGTAACAGCCACAGTAGCAAAAAATATCTCAAACACCTTTTATCTTCAGGCTGGAAGAAGCATATAATTATGAATATTTACGTCTTCATATTGAGCTCAGAAAAGTTGTCTAAGTTTGTAGTAAACAGAGCTTTCACCTATTAAGCCCACTGACACAAAGCATGGTAATGATAACACAGATTCTGTTTCTGGCATCTTAGATACTTTCCTGCTAAACAGTGCTTCTAAAAAGCTCAACTTCTCCAAAAGACACTGTCATGGTTTGACTCTGGTTAAAAGCCGAGAGCCCACACATAGATCTAAAATTCTCAGAGAAGGAAAAAAAAACCTCCGACTTTTGTGATAAGGATTACAAGCAACTGTTTATTAACTACTTCACACAAGCAAAACAGGCTCTAACTTAGAATGTTAAGAGTTTACTACTACAACTACTACTAAAATCAGAGCTTAAGAGTTTAAGGGTGAGCAGTTTGATAGTTGTTACAGACACCTTTCTCCCCCCCCCACCCCTCCCTTTTAAGATCCTTCACCTTCCCCCAACAGCTCGGGAAGGCAGGTGTGTGTGTGGGGGGGGTTACAATCAGAGATTTCCTTTGCTGCTGTTCAGAAGAGTGAGAGAGTCCCACCCCAGCTTTCCTCATGGGGTCTTCTCCACGGAAACAGTCTGTTGCAAACTGCTTCTTAGTGGATTCATTACTAACAACAGTTTTCCTGGTACTGTCGTCATGTAAATCACTTTACCATAGGTGCAGTCATTTCAGGTGCCGGCTGCTCAGCTGCTTTCAGTGCTTCATGTGCTTCTCACGGCCATCAATTGTCCCAAGAAATGCGGCTCTGCTGCCCAGCATCTCTTCTTCTCACGGCCCACGGGGTTCCACCAGGCCCCTCTGCTCCAAACACAGGATCACAGCCTCTCTTTTCCGGCATGTCTCTGTTCCGGCGTGGAAAAATCTCCCACTTTTTCCACGGGTTCACAGGCTGAAGAATCTTTGCCCCTATGATTCCTCACAGATTGCTGGGGCCCTATTCCAGTGTTTAAGGCATCTTCTCTTTCTCCTCTCTCTGACCTTGGTGCTAATCAAGCTCCGCACCCTCCTGTCTCTTAAGCGGCCATGATGTTCTGCGCAGACTTTCTTTCTCTACTCCTTCTTAAATATGTTATCACAGAGGCGTTGTTGCCTGACCTTGGCTAGCTTAGAGCAGAGAAAAACTCTAGCAGCTTCTTAAAGAAGCCTCTCTCCTAGCCCCCCCAGCTAATAAAAAACTCTGGTTACTTAAAACCACAACAGACACACTACAAGATTATTTGGAACCAGGTTCAATGGTCCTGAGCTAGAAAAAAATTGCACCATAGAAGGAACATATGTTTAATAAAATATGGATCTAAACTCTTCTTTAACTACGTCACATGTTTTAGGTTTCAGAAGGAGCAGATTTTATGAGAGAATGGAGCAGAATATAAAATCAGTTCTTTCCTGATGTTCAGAGTCCATAGGGTCATTATTCAGTCTGGACCCATTTATACACAGAACATGGGCAAATAGCTTTGGATAGTGGTCTGAAATGCACTAACTAAATTAAAGAGCTACTAATGACACATGCATGTATCATGGAAGAAAGCATCCTGTTCTTCAAAAAGGGCAAGAAGGAGGACCCAGGGAACCACTGGCCAGTAAGCCCTGCCTCAGTCCCTGGAAAGGTGATGATAGTGAGGCTCTTGCTGGAGGCCATCTTTAAGGGCATAGAGGATGAGGAGTAGTCAACATGGATTCACCAAAGGGAAGTCATGCTTGACCAACCTGATTGCCTTGTACAATGAGATGACTGTCTGGATAGATGAGGGGCAAGCAGCAGCTGCTGTGTACCTAGAATTAAGGCATAACATCTCATGGGAAAATCAGAAATGCAGGCTGGATGAGAGGACAGAGACCTGGATTGAAAACTGGCTGAATGGTAGAGCTCAGGGTGTTGTGATCAGTGGCGCTGAGTGTACTTGGAGGCCCGTAGCTAGTGATGCTACCCAGGGGTCAGCACTGGCTGGACCCAGTTTAAATGTCTTGTTTAAATCATTTGTCAGAGACACAGTGCCTCCTCAGCAAGGTCACTGATGACACTGATACCACTGAGATAGTCAGAGATGAACATTCTGAAATTCAAAAGGAGCAAATACAGGGTCCTTCACCTGGGGAGGAATAACCCCATGCACCAGCACAGGCTCAGGGCTGACCTGCTGAAAAGGATCTCTGTGGAGAAGGACTTGAGAGTCTTGGTAGACGACAAGTTGTCCATGAGCCAGTAGTGTGCCCTTGTGGCCAAAAAAGCTAATAGTATCCCGGGGTGCTGTAGGAAAAGCACTGCCAGCAGGTCTTGGGAGGTGATCCTGCTCCTTGCTCAGCCCTGGTGAATCCACATCTGGAGTGCTGTATCCAGTTCTGGGCTCCTAAGGCCAAGAAAGACATGAGCTCCTGTAGTGTGTGCAGTGGAGGGCAATGAAGACGGTCAGGAAATTGAAGCATTTCACTGATGCGGAAAGGGTTAGTGGTTTGACTCAACCACTCTAGAAGCTTTTTCCTACCTAGATGATTCTATTATTCTGTGGAAGGTGGAGGCTTGTTTAGCCTCCAGAAGAGAAGACTTAGAGGATACTCTTTCAACGTCTGTAAATATCCAAAGAGAGAGTGTCAATAAAACAGAACCAGACTCTTTTCGGTGGTGGTGAGCAACAGAAGAGGCAATGGGCAGAAACTGATTCACAGGAACTTACATCTTAACAGGAGGATGAACTCCTCTACTGTGCTATGTATTCTCTATCAAGATCTTGTTTTCAATCTAAAAATCTATCTACATGCTAAACATCCAAGTTGTTTATTTTATCCATACTCATAAATTAGAATTTGGAGAGTAAAGTTTCAGCATAAAGTCATTTAAAAGGAGAAATTTCTTCTCCTCCTCATTCCTCTTTCTTCTTCCTCTTCTTCATTCTTCCTCTTCTTCTTCTTCCCCTTCCTCTTCTTCCCTTCATCTTCCCCTACCCCTTCTTCTTCCCTTTTCCCCCTTCCCTTTCACTTTCCCCTTCCCCATCCTCTATATTTGCATTGCACAGCTAACATAAATGTGCCTGAAATTTGAATTATTTTTCTTGTATGTGTTGGGCCTTGCTGATACCCATGAAGCTAATTTCTGTCTCATTAGCCAAATAAAATCTTTTTTACAGAATAATTGCATTGATGGATCTAAGGTAAAATATAGTGCTTGATTTTATATGTTTACAGCTGTATTGCTCTGGTGTTTAATTTAATTTTCTAAATTCAGAGGACTATGAAGCAGGAAACTGGAAAATGGTCTGAAAATTTGTCTATATAAAACTATTTTAGACATAAATGAGATGTAATCTCTTTAATTTGAGAACTTTACTTGGATTTAAGATTTAAATATGCAGCAAGGTCCTTCTGAAGCATGTACCTCTTTTTTCTTGCTGTTAATGGAGAAAAGCTGTCAGTTTTAAAGGATTCAAGAGGCAGAACTAGTTCACTGAAGTGAGTTTTTGTGTCCATGTCGATCTCACCTACAGTTACAAAAATGTGATTTTCCCTTTTTTTTTTTGAAGTTTTTTTTGAGTAGGTAACTGAATAGAGAATAGACAATGTAAGTAAGGGACTTATGTTATGTTCCAGCATCCCAAAGAATCTAATCTAGAATATTCTGCTTTTCCATTGTAGTGATACTGCTCACCTTCTTAACCAAATGTAGGCAAATAGCACTATTATTCTAGGCATATATGCTATTAACATAATTTGCAATTATTCTAAAACAAAATCATAGTGAAGTACCCCTAAAAATTGTAAGACTGTCAAAGCATGACAACTTGGCAGTTACCCAAAAATTTCAGTATCAAATGTACCACAGTAATTGTTGCTTACTTACCTGTGCTGCAGTATATATAATTTTTCTGATATTAAAAGAATGAAGCTAGCAACATTTCACTTTCTGATTTTTTCAATAAAAATTAAGATAAAAGCAAGTTCCTCATCATCTAGTTTCATCCATCATTCATAGCTCCTATTTTAGCTATTGAATCTGGATTTTCTTGGAAAACATGTTGAAAGAAAAAAAGTATTCAGGGTTTAGTTTTAAGCTTCACTGTGGTATACTTAAATTCTAAAAGTGTAAGTATTTTCTAGAAAGTAAAATTTCTTTGTTTCTGAACTATCAAATTGATACTAGATCTTACCATAGGATGAGAAAAAATAGGCAAACACACACCCTTACTATGTTTATATTTAGAACATCATATGTGAACCCAGAACTATTCAAACTTGCAAAATTTCTGCATGATAACAGTCCAATAAACAAGGACCTAACTGAAAAATAATGACTTTTGTACTTGGCAAAAGAAGATACTTGGAATACCACTTTGCTCATATTGAAATCATCTCAACGATGTTGCTACATTGAATATCAACATTTCACATGGCCAGAATTTAGGTTTCTCCCAAGATTTTGGACTAACAATGAAACCTATGCAATTTAAAATTTCGGTCTCATTGAGAACATAAATTTCAATGTGTTGAGGCCCAACATTTTACAAAGACACAGACACATGTATCTTTGCAAATCTCTGACTATGAAAAGCAAGAGACTTTTCAACTTGGTATCAAATGACCTTCTGGGGTTTTTTTAGAAAAATGGGGGTGTTACCCTTCGAATTTGGTTTTATAATTTAACACTAGTGTGATAAATGTAACATCATACAGAGTGCTGTATTTTGTTCTGACAATTTTCTGGTTTCCTATTCCACAATGCATAGAAGCTTGCTTTCAGCAGCATAAATAGTAGTCCATAAACAGAAAAGTAATAACAATCTTAGCTTTTAAATGTTCAAAAAAAAAAGATTATGAAACATTCTTTTTAGAACTTGTCTGTGTCTTGTTTGTGTCTTGTCCATGGCTTTTGTGAAATAGGTTCATAAGAACAGAAGAAAAATGAGGAATTAAATGTGTGTCCTGCATATGATGCTGTGGATGTGGTCAAAAGTTTATGTGCTCTTATACTAGTATGAAAGTACTTAAGAATACAGTAAAAAAAAGAGAGCTTCATTTGATGAAGCTGTGTATCTAGCAGAGGCAATCAAAGGTACTTAAAAGGGCAAGAGAGATACTAAAAGTCGGCAAAAAATGCAATTGTCACAGTAAGAGGCTCCTCATTTAGAACTGAGGTATGCTTATCTCTTGAGGCATCCAAGAAAGTTTCACCAGGAATGCTCTGTTTGTCTCATGGAGGATTTGTTTGCCTTGCAGAGCATGCCATTAATGTCCTCATATACTAATGGGATGGGATGGGATGGGATGGGTTTAACCGTCAAGTACCTCTAGCCAATTTCAAATTATTGGGTTAAGTTTTGTATGTTTCAATGAATTAAACATGATTCATAGTGACAAGGGTGCAGATATGGCTTTTGCCATAGTGATAGTGAAATGCAGGAGCAGAGGAATAAAACGGTTGCTGGAAATAAAATGGAGTCAACACTAGGGATTTGGTAAGTAGGAGAAGGCAAAGAGATGAGGTGCTGAAATAAAGAGATCAAGAGAGAAGGTAATGGTGGGAGCAGGGGGTTCCATTGCACTCAGTTTAGAGTTGCTGCATAGTGGAGGGATGGGAGGATGCATCTCTGGCATTGACCTTGAACATGCCAAAAAATTGCCAGAAGCACAGAGTCTTTTCTTGGTAAGCAGCAACCTCACTCACATTAAAGCTACAGAGAACTTGAAGACCGTCCTGTCATCTAGACACTTGAGGGCCGAGGTCATGCTTCAGTCTCATCCCACAGCCACACTGTCACATCACGCCACTAGCAGAGAGGGACCTGGCATGGGATAGCCTGAGCTGTGCCCGAAATATGGTGGGAATGCAACTGGCTGCTCCGTTTCTTAAGCCTCAGCCCCGTGCTGGGGACACTGCGATGTCCCCAGATATAGCCAGAATCTGCATCATCAGGACCACTGCTGCCCATGGGCACAGAGTGAGGCTAAAAGATGCCACTCACTTTAGGATTGTATTTGTAATAATGAAAATATAATGCATGCAATATTTGGACAAAATAATCTGTCTGATAATAATTTTCAGTTTTTCTTCTGTGTCTGCAGCTGCTATTACGAGAGTAGATAAGGAAATAGTAGTGTACTTATAAAACATTACATGACACTACTGAGAAATGTAACCTGTGAAATTATTCTTTTAATTATGACTTGAATTTCATGGGAAGCAAAAGATTTGGCTGTGCTGAAACAAACAAGGAGGCTAGGCTTTCTCACTTACTAGAAATCTGGGATTTCAATATTTATTTCGTGTCATAACTCAGTAACGATTTAATAATTATCTCCTTTTCTACCCTAAAAATAAGTATTTGCTAATTTATTCATCTTAGAGAATCCTACACAAAGCAGCAAAGGTCAAGCATTGTAAAAAATATGTTTTAATATTAGTAAAGATAAAGATGACCTGGATTAGGCTATATTGATGATATATTAATAAGAACAATTGCTATTATTTACAATATGAAATTTCTATCACAAGATTAAATGAAAGAAAATACATCTAAATTATTCTGAAATATTTGTCTTAAATTGATCAGTAGTACTAAATGAATAAGTTCACAAGAAAAAAAAATTGAAACATAAATTACCAAAATATAATTGTTCATTAGTGATAGGAAGATAAAAATATATAAAATATAGCAAAGGGCATGTTTCCAAAAATTAGCCAAGGAAGTAAATACCATTACTAGGCACAGACAAAAAAATATTAATGACGTTAAAAAAAAAGTCAAGAATTGAAAAAAGATAGAGAAAAAATATGAAAAATTAAGAAAAAGAAAAAAAGTAGGTACTGCAAAGGGGGACAAATGTTTTCAGCCAGATTCTGAATGTAAATTTTCCTCAGGGACGGCAGTTTCATTATCACCTGAAACTGCTTTACTTTAACTCAGATATATTTAGGTGCAGGAAAATTGAATACTTGTAAAGTTTCCCCTAAGGGGTTAAATTTTAGAATGAATGCTCTGAAAGCTTTCTTTGCAATTGATGTTTCCATCCAAAGCTATATATGCCACTTTCAAGAGTGGAACACACACCACACAGAACTTTGCTGTGCAAACACCAGAGCTAGTGTCATTTTCTCTTCACAATGCCATTTCTTCTAATTATTCACAGGTCAATAGAGCAGTCCTTCCAGTTCTCACCCTCTGGAGAAGCACAGAGGGTAGAAGGCTGCTTCTTCTCCATCACCATGTAGATATGCAATCATAAGTCCCATGGAAGATTAAATACAGTTTCAAACATATTTTTTACTCTCTACAGAAAAATATTTTGAAGCCTATCAGAGAAGAGAAATTTAAAACCTCACTTGTATTTTAACAAGATGAAAAAAATATCTATTAATTAGGTCAATTCTAACATTTCACAACTAACAAGAAATTATCATATTAATTTCTAACGACCCAGCAAACAACATGTGGGATGTGTGTCAAGTCTTAGCTCAGGAACTGCAAAGCAAGGACAATTTTCTTCTAAATTACTAGGGAAATAGAATGGAATAAAACTTGGGACTGGCAATTTTTTAAAATTGTGCTCTACCTAAGTTTATGATCATTAAAGTAAGTAGACAAGTAAGAAAACCAGACTCATAACCAGACAGATTAAATTGCATCACAATTTTCTATGCTCTTATATCAATATTTAACCAGTGACAACAGGAAGAAAAATATTTTTTATTAGCTTTATCTGATTTCTTTTCATTAATATGGGACCAAACAAATAAATAGGGAGCAGCTGTCAACAAAGTCCATACTACCACATGGCATCACTGTATGGCTAACTGACTACATTTAATAGGAAAATATATCTGTTACCAGCAGTCTTGAATTCCACTGGCAATAAAACAGAAAACGTCCTCCAGAGCCTATCCACAATTTCCTCAGAGAGTGACCAGAACTTCTGAAGGCACAGTCATTCAACAGGAAGTGTGGGAAGCAGAGAGTTCTTCCTGTGCAGCCAGGCCTTGCTCTAAAATTTCAGCAGAGTCATAGAACAGCTCAGGTTGGAAAGGACATTGAAAGATCAATTGGTCCAACCTTTCATGAGAAAGAGAGCTTGGATGAAACAGTCTACCACCCTGTCCCATCTTATCCTGACAATCTCTGGTGATGGGGACTTCACTCCTTGTTAAAAACAAAGAAAAATTGATCTACTGAATCAATCTGTACTTGTTTCCATTGTCTTCTCCATGTGGCTTCTTATGAAAGGAGAGTCTCTGTCCTTTCGCTGCTGGCTCTTAAGTAGAGGAACACTGTGATGAACACACTCCGCCTCTAAACTTGCTCTTCTACAGCTTGAGGTGATTTTCAGTTTGAGTATTGGTGATAAATTTCTCTGGGAATGTTCTGTGGAATATGAGAAGGGGCAAAAACTTAGTGAAATGTGCCTTTAATGTTTTAAAAATCATAAACGAATGCCTTCATTGTTTGGAAAACCTTTGTCTGAATTTCAGCAGTCCAAAATCATGGTGACAACGCTGGTATAACTACTCATGTCATAGGTAGTGTTTTTCCTCCTCTCTTTTTGCAAAAGGTGTGAGCACAGGGAAAAGAAGATTTTATCTGTCATAAGATTAAAAACTTCAGTACTTTCTAAACCAAAACACACTTCCCCCATATGTTTTGTCAATCCATCTTTCTTTTGCATCATTCTGTCACTACATTGCATTCTTTCTGTGATCCCCTCCTTTTAAAAATTCATTATTTTGATATGTTCTCCTTCACAATGTATATGGAATAACATTAAAACACATACAGAAAAACAAAGATCCAAAACTGTAGACCTAAAACAAGCAACAGACAGAAAGCTGTAAAACTAAGACTGTATTACAAGTGGAATAGTAATAGTTTCTTTAAAGGAAAATATTCCTTTTTTCCCTGATTTTCATGATTGCTTTTTACATCTGCTCAAATGAGTACAGCAAAAATAAATTAGTCTGATAAGACTGAGATTTCCATGCTAACTAAAAGTTAATTTAGTGGCAGATTTCACATGATGGAGAAAGCATGTGAGACTAAGAAAAGTTAATGTGAGAGCTGCAGATATCTGAAAAGCATAAAATCTTCAGAATTGGAAGGGGCCTACAAGGATCATTAAGTCTGACTCTTAAGTGAATGGCCCATACAGGGATTGAATTCACAGCTTTGGTGTTACTAGCACTGTGCTCTAACCCACTGAGATAACATGAAAATATTGAGAACTGCACACAGGAATACTGCTTTTATTTTATATACAACCTACCTTGTGCTACAGAGTCATACCTGCAAAGTATCTCTGTGCTGTAATGTAAAGAGATCTGGCCTAGTGCATTAGACTCTGCTGTGGAAATTGCACAGTAAAATATGCAAAAATTAGCAGTGTATCAAAGAGCAGCAGAGAGGAGGCCTGCAGGTGCGTGAAGGCTTGCATGCACCTCCTTGATTGGACGAAGGTACACCAAAGAAGCACCCGATATGTATCCTGCCAAGATGATTGGACCCGGGGTTGGAAATCCCGAATGAAGTAATGTCAGAACAATAAAGCTATACTATATACTATATATACTATACTATATACTAATACTATGTATTAGTTAGCCATAGGGGTATAAGGCAAGATAGTATGTGACCATACTAACTGTCTCTCGCCCTGCCCCGTAATAAACTGCCTGTTTTGCATCTAATCAAGAGTCTGTGGATTTCCCTCATTACAGTAATGATGCAAAGTATGTTGTGTTTCTGCTGGAACAGTGACATCAAAAAAGATACACAAAGAATTACCAGACTTTTATCACTAAGATAATGAGATAGACATTACAAAAGTGCACATTCTAACCATCCTAGGAATTGTTGTGTTTTAGGTCAGGTGTCCTGGAGGGCTAAGCAGCACACCTGCACACACCCTAAATCAGTAAAGCTGTGCCTCTTAGGTTGGAACAAGGAAGAGAGATGCTGGAAAGATCCACAATAAAAGTTTAATTTCTTTCAGCTATTTTTTCCCCTAATCATAGAGTAAAACAAAAACAATATGCTATAGTAATGAAGCTGATTAGTGTTTTGTCATAACTAGTTAAAATATCATTTAACCAAAAATGGTTTTGATTATTACATGTACTAATTAATTACTAAATTTAAACTTTGTGACTAAGCTGATGTGAACTGCAGATATGCCTAGGAACTGATGATTTACTGGTTTAGGATGTTTTTCTCTGTGTAAATACTGTCAGAATCCAAAACATAAATTAAAAATATGTTGCAAATTTTTGCTAATAATCTTCCCTTCTGAAAAGNNNNATTTCCCTTTTTAAAAAAAATATTTTTTTTTTTTTTTTTTTTGGGAATTTTTTTGTCAAAATTGATGTAAAGAAGGCTTTGTGCTTGTAACTGTCAGAGCTGTTTCATCTGCTTTTCAGAATGGTTTTAGATGAGGTCCAGATTTGCAAAAATTGGTAAAAAGAATATTATTAATAAATGGAAGATAAATGATAGTATTCACCTCAGGAAACCACACATTTCTTACCCACTAATTTGACAAGAACACAGGGAACATCTTGGATATTTACTTATTTTGGGCTATGGTCTGAGGAGAGACTGTTTCAGGCTAATACAGCACTGTTTTGATACTGGTGTTCTTCTGCTTACTCTTTGCATAATCAGTACAGTTTTGTTCCCAGAGCTCCTGTCTATATTCTGTCTTTAAGTTAGACCTCTTCCTGCTTCCTCACTGGCAAACAAGAGATGCACACACTGGCAATGCACAGATTTTGCCTTCATGGTTTTCAAACTAGAAATTTTAAAGGCAAACAGCTCCATTTTTTTCTAAGAAAACTCAAAATTTAATAAACTCTTAATATCCATTTCTGTTTCTGTGAATCTGCTCTGAATTAGTAAGGCCATGTTCTTTCCTGAAGAAGGCAAGAATACTTTTCTCAGAAAAATGTGCTAAAGTAAACCTGGAAAAAAAATCTTATGGGGCTGCTTCTTGTTTCAAGAAGTAGTTTGTACATTTGTATCGCAAAATCTGCAAGAAACAATTTATTAAACAAATGTTCAGGCAAATGAAATTGTCTATGCCTTTACATTTTGGCTGTGACGAAATCTCAAAACCATTTAGTTTCTCTTAGTGAAAATCACTGCAGAAAACAATTGACAGATGCTTAGTTCCAATTTGTAACGTAACAGTGTACCATCAGTTGTTACTCAGGACTGAATTGATTGACTGTCTTCCCATATAATTGGCTATAATTCAGTAATATATCTGTAAGAAAGTATTAATTTCACTTGAAGGAATTATTCTAATAAGGAATGTCTAGGGCACTTGCAGCCGCAGGTCCCGTATCTCTCAGATTGAAGTCAAGTCTATTACTTACGATATTTAAGATGTCATGAGAAAGGTTTTTGGATGAAAATATATCTGTTTTTTTGTTTGTTTATTTAATTTTGAAATATTTTCAGAGACATTTCTAGTGTTCTAAGTATAAGCAATCATTATTACTGCATAATAAACCAGAACTAATATAAAAGTTCCGGACTTTTAAAAGTAATATAATAAGTAGCAGTAATGACATCTTTTGAGCTGGTGGGTGTTAATAAAGTCACTCTAAGCTTTTAATTTATCAGAAATGTCAGAGCATTTTAGAATAAGGCATTTAAATTGATCACAGGCCTACTTGTTTTTTTTCTATATGGGAATGTTTTGTAATTCAACCTCTTTGTCTTCCCCAGTAGAAAACTGACAACACACATATCTACATTAAAATACAATTTCAATAAGAAATTGATACAATCCTATTTTACTCAAAAAGAATTTTATGTTCAGCATTTTATGAACAAGATGAAATGTTTCTATTTGATTTTTTTCAGGTCAAAAGAACAGCTATAATATACAGGAGTTTTCCTAAAGATTCCTCGGCTCCTACAACACAAACTCCTCCCTGGTGGGAGAAAATGATTTTTAAATTAAGCTTCTGCATAATGTAATTTTTCTAAATAATCACTATTTGTTCTTTCATTACACTGGTTTTTAATTTGGTTGCATTATTTTTAATCTTTTGTTTCTGTGTACCAGAGGAATAGTAAAGTAAAAGTATCAGGGATTTATAATGCTGTTGTGATGAACCATGACCTTTAAAAGAACAAATGAGGAGAACATTTTCACCTTATAGTAACAATCAGAATTTCTTGGGAATAAAGTGCCTCTTTTTGTTCAGTTTTATCATATGAGGATGATATAATTACCCTTCTTTCAGCCTTCACATTTAAGACCTAATTTTTGTCTTTTTTCAAACTAAAGTCTCCTTTGTGTGTGTGTGTGTGTGTGTGTGTGTGTGTGTGTGTGTAAAAATGCACTAAAATACATTCATCCCTTCCAAACCATAAATCAACTTGGGCTCTAATAAGAGAAAATCTGGTTTTCTCTTCAATTTGAAAAAAAAAATATGCAGAGAAGTATGGTAGCTACTGAAAAAATGCCCCAGATAATTAGTCATCTGTTCTCTAAGACATTAGAAAACAAAAATTACTCTGCAGAATTTACATTTTACAGTTCTTTCTATAGGACATAGACACCAGAATCATAGAATGTTAAGGGGTTGGAATGGACCTTAAAGATCATCCATTCCTAATCCTGTCCACCATGGGCAGGGACACCTCCCACCAGACCAGGCTGCTCAAGGTCTTATCCAACCTAGCTTTGAACAGTGCCATGGCTGGGGCATTGAAAACTCCCTGGGCAACCTGTTTCAGTGTTTCAGCACACATACAGTAAAAAACTTCTTCCCAATATCTAACGTAAATTTCTCCTCTTTACTTTTTCCCCATTACTCCTTGTCCTATCACTATAGTTCCTGACAAAAACTCCCTCTCCTTCTTCCCTATAGGCCTCTTTCAGATGCTGGAAGGTTGCTATGAGGTCTCAATGCAACCTTCTCTTCTCCAGGCTGAACAGCCCCAACTTTATAAGGCTTCATAAACTCTAGTCCCCATATCAGCTTCACGGCCCTCCTTTAGACTTGCTCCAACAGTTCCATGTCCTTTTGTTGGGGACACCATACTGAATGCAGTACTTGAAGTGAGGTCTCATGAGAGCAGAGTAGAGGGGGAGAATCACCTCCTTCAACCTGCTGGCCACACACCTTTTGACCCATCCCAGGATTTGATTTGCTTCCTGGACTGTGAGTGCACATTGCCAGCTCACAGCAAGTTTTTTGTTAACCATCACTCCCAAGTCTTTCTCCCCAGGGCTGCTCTCAATCACTACTCCACCCAACCTGTAGGTTTGCCTGAGATTGCCACAACCCGGGTGTAGGACCTTGCACTTCCTTTTGTTGCACTTCATGAGGTTCACACAGACCCATCTTTCAAGCCTGTCCAGGTCCCTCTGGACAGCAAACCTTCCCTCCAGTGTGTTGACTGCATCACACAGCCTGGTATCATCAGCGAACTATTGATACATGGCTGAAAGCAGCCACAGACTGCATGACAAAGTATGCGTGTGGAGTCAAAACATGGAGTTGCAAAAGTTGCGAGAATCCTAATCAGCTAACAGGTGCTGTTTTATGAATTATTGCTGCCCCCTCAGCAAGCCCCAGCTCCTTCTTCAGCCTGGGCTTGGTCTGCCTCGGAGCACACAATAGGAGGGGGTACCTGTAGGTGAAAAGCCTCCGTGTCGCAGAAGGTCCAGCTCAGAGGTGCTTAAAGGCTGCAAGGTCTGTGTAGCCCCTTGCAAGCCCTCGAGGGTTAAGCCAGTAAACGGAGGAGGAGGAAGATGTGGGCAGCTCTTCTTTGTTGAGAATATTTTAAATTTATTTCACTCTGGTGGCAATGTGCCCCCCAGAGGGTCCTAAGTTTAAGGAGGCAACCAAGGAAAGCCAAAACTACTTCCTGTGTGCAGATTCTTATAGGGGAATTTAGCCAATGAGAAGGGAGGGGACAAACTATTTGGAGAAGGGCCAGGGGGTTTATCAGAACATTCCAACTTCAGGGGGTAACAGAACTATATAATACAGAAATACATATTAAAGAATAATATATTAATTACACACTATAACAATGAATGAGCATAATAATAGGGGATGCAGAGCAGGGGCTCAAGAAAGAAAAGTGCATGTGGAATCCCCAGTTCAACTTCTTCGTGTGCAGTCTCATTCATCCATCGCTGATAGATAATTAATTTTATGGATAATTAATTACCCCAATAATTAGTGACCCTGATAGTGCACTGCTGAGGATGCACCAATCCCACTGTCCATGTTACTGACAAAGACACTGAATAGTATCAGCCCCAGTACTGACTGCTGGGGAACACCACTCATTACTGGTCTCCACATGGACAATGAACTGTTGACCACAACTCCTTATATGCAGCCATCCAGCCAGTTCTTTATCCACCAAGTGGTCTATCCATCAAATCCATGTATCTTCAATTTGAAGACAAGGATGTCATGTAGCGCTGTATAGGTCCAGGTAGACGATGTCAGTTGCTCTGCCACCATCCACCAATGCTGTAGCGCCGTCATTGAAGGTCACTAAATTTGTCAGAGGTTATTTCTGCTTTGTAAAACCATGTTGGCTGTTACTAATTACCTCATTGTTTTCCATGTGCCTTAGCAGAGTTTCCAGGAGAATCTTACTGGCACAGAAGTGAGACTGTAGTCTGTGAAGTCTGTAGCTCCCTGGGTCTTCCACTTCCTCCTTTTTAAAAATGGGGATTACATTCCCTTTTTCCAGTTTTCAAGGACTTCACTTGACTGTCGCAATTTTTCAAAAATGATGGATAGTGGCTTAGCAAATTCATCTGTCAGCCCCCTCAGTTCCTGCAGATGCATCTCATCAGGTCCCATGGACTTATACACCTTTAGATTTTTTGGACCTGATCCTCTACTACAGTGGGCATAGGGTCTTCATTCTCCCAGTCCTTGCATTTGCCTTTCTTTACTTTTGTACTGTGGCTGGAGCATTTGCTGTTGAAGGCTGAGGCATTGTAGTCATCGAGAACCTCAGCCTTCTCTTTGCCCAAGGCAGCCAGGCCTCCTCTTTCCTTCTGGAAAGGGCTCACATTATCCCTAGCCTTTCTCTTGCTTGCAACACATCTACAGAAGCCTTTCCTGTTATCCTGAGTATCCTTGGCCAGATTCAGTTCTAGGTTGGTCTTGGCTTTCCTAACCTTATCCCTAGCATCCTGTACATATTCCCTATATTCCTCCCAGGCCACCCAACCTTGTTTCCACTTCCTGAAAGTTTCTTTTTTTGTACTCTGAGTTTGCTCAGCAGCTCCTTATCCATCTATGAAGGTGTCCTGGGATTTTTGGCTGATTTCCTCTTTGTTGGGATGCAATCTTCCTGAACGATGACTCTAAAATAAAATCATACTGTTTCCTTTTTACCACTTATGGCATACTGGTAATTTAAACAAGTTTAAAGTGTGTAACAGCTGCTATTTAAAATGCTGTCTGATTAATAATTTTAATTAAGTTTAATTCCCAGCCTTAATGTTGACATCACAATTAAAAATCAATTGCCTAGTAGAGAAATTATTCCTTTTCTCTCTGTTACAGAATTAAAAACATATGTAAAAGCAAACACCTTGCATAAGAAGCTATAGCATTGCTTCAGTAAACTTGAATAGACATGAGATTAAGTGAAGGAAGGAGTTAAACTATAAGTCTTGAAATCAGACATTCAAAGAAGTTAGAAAAAATAAGAATAGTGTCAAAACATCTTTACAGAAATAAATCTTTCCATGTGAGGATTTTAAATAGCTAACAAAGCTAAATAATTAAATTAAATATCTCTTTTTTGATATTTTATTTTATTTTACACTTCTATCTATAAAATGATTTATTACTTTACACTATACAGATTGAAAGCTGAACCACAATTCAAAAATTTCCTTTGGCTTATAATGGAGCTCTGGCTTACTATATGACTTCCATTCTTTAAAGCTGATTTAAAACTGCTCTTAAGTGTCTCTCGCCAAAGCATCAAAATTCTAACTGCAACAGAAAATCAAATGGGGGTCTATGTGTACATTCTGCATATAGATTCTATGTAGTTTTTATAAATATTTAGGGTTTTTCTCTCCCTGTGGTGGACTGGAACTGGTCCAGTTCTGTCTAAGGCTTGGACTTCTGATCAATGTTTCTGCATCCTGGAGTGATATGTTCATCACAAAGCATTCTCAATCACCCTCTTTATCCACTCTAGTTGTTTTTCTCTTGAGCATCATCATCATAATGCATCTATATTTTGGTGACATCTATGTCCTACTTTCTTTTCTCTTGAATTCTCTTCCAATTGTCTTAGAGTGTACTCTAAGACTCAATTGAAAAATGCCATTAAGTACACTAATGGCACTCTGGAACAGATGTTGTGTTCCCAGCAGTATAGTGGTAAGTACACTCATCAATTTGTTGCATAAAAACAGTGTCATAGGGATGCTTCATCTGTACAGAATGTTCTTTCTGGATGAGTCATTGAGACCTAGGAGAAGCATATAATGAAACAGACATGCAGTTAAAAAAAATAAAGCCTGTGGATATTACCTTCTGAATGACAGGTCAATGCTGGAATAAAACTTCCTTTCAATTTAGCATATAGTTGGTAACATTAGGGACTTGACTCAGTTGGCTAACTCAAATAAAACACTCAGTCCCAGGTCCGCATGCTCAGCAGATGAAAAAAATCCCCACAACTCTAAAAGCGCATATCTGGTATTTATATTTGCAGTCTGCGTTTTCTTCCAGGAACTTAGCATTATCATCTTCAACAACCACTTGTTACAGGCAACAACAAGTTGTTGCTGTCTTCAACAACAACCATCATCTTCACATTCATTTATTCTTTATTAAAACTATGATTTCAAAGTTTATAGCTTTAAGCTTTTCCTCCTATCTATGATTTCTTCAAATTCATTTTTTATAAAAAAAAAAAAAAAGGGGGTGTAAAGCTGAAATACATACTATGTTATAAGACCCAGAACTTAAAAAAACCCAGTCAATAATTTGAAGTGGAACAGAGAGAAATAAATTTTTGAGGTTGTGGAGGTGGGAGTGAAAGTTTCAGATAAAGTCTATTAGAAAAGCCCTTCCACTGAGTCATGAGGTGCTGAAAGGACCCCCTTGCTTTTTAAACTCCTAAGTCTAAGGAATTCTAGAAGTGTGATTGAATTTTGGAAAACTTTGTCTTGCAGGATTAAAGATGGCAAATCAGATATATTTATATAAAATGAATTATTTATTACAACAAATGATTAGACAAAAAGATCTTAAACAGAACTACTTACTATACAGCATAGAAGCTAAAACTACTAGTATAATATGATATAGTATAGTGCACTATATCAAAGCAGTTATATTAGAGAAATTATATTAAAGCTAGCAAAAAGGAAAGAAACAGTTATTAACTAAAGATAGATATAACTCACCCATACCGACAACTGTGGACGTATCTCCTTCACTCTGCCTTAAGAAGTAACCTTGAAGCAAGTCTCCACTTAGGGGAGAATCTCCACACACACTCCCAGAAGGGGTGTGTTAGAAGAACCTGCCAGATGATAGTGAACTGGACTTTCATATTGTAAAGTGATTGACTGGCAGTCATATGTCTCTGGTCCAGCTGTGTCAGCCTATCTGGCAAATCTTTTCCTCACTGTCAGAATGTTAACTTGAGGGTTGATGTGTCAGACTGGTTTTAGCACAATCCAACGCCAAAAGTAGCATGATACACCCTTTCTCATGCCCCCAGTGAGAGCCTTGCAAATAGGGCATTGTTAGAGTTGCTTGATGACATTGCCAGGGCAAAGTATCCTGCTACAGAGGCTTGTGCTTCACAGAGGAAAATTACCCATTGGAGCTACCTCTCTGCATATATTGCTTGTAGAGACATGTTAAATGCCCCATTTTAGACAGCAAAAAATTATTAAGATACATCCCATGTACCTGGAAGCGGATCTATACCTGTTTAACTCAAAGACTACTTTGTTCAGTCAGAGTCTTTAGGTTATTCTTATGCTGGCTTTTTGTTTTTTTCTCTCTGAAGATTAAAAAAAAATATTTATTAAAAAGCATAAAATTTTCAAAACACTTAAATCCTGTGTAAGTTTTCTAGCATTTGGAGAGCCTTGAGTCTTTAATACTTCTAGATCTTTGTCCACTCAACAGACACTGCAGAAACTTCTTTCACTTCAAGTTTTCTCTCCATTGCCCCTCTCTAAAGCAGGGACCTTGTTTCAGTGTTGGTATCTCTCTTACTATTCTCTTCTTATTTGGTAAACATAAAAGCTCAAAACTAAGCCAGAGAGGAAATACAACCAATGATATAATCAAAAATTACCAACAAAAATATTTTATATATTTTACTCATTACTTACCAATGAAGAATATAAAAAATGTGTGATCATACTCTGGTTTTCAATGAATTTTGATGTCTGTGTCAATTTCAGCAGAGAATTAATTATAGAATCACAGTATGGGTATGGTTGGAAAGGACCACAATGGGTCATCTGATCCAACCTCCCTGCTCAAGCAGGTTCATCCCAGAGCACATTGCACAGGATTGATGGTTCTTTAATACCTCCAGTGAGAGAGACTCCACAACCTCTCTGGACAATCTGTTCTGGTGTATGGTCACTTGTCCCGGAAAAATGTTCTTCCTTCTTCTTCCTGTGAGGCATATTCATGTGTGATTTTCTGCGTATGAGTTTCTGTCCATTGCCTCTTGTCCTATTGCTTAGCACTATCAAGAAGAGCCTGACAGCATCCTCTTGACACATTCCCTTCAGATGTTTACAGACACTGTTGAGGTCACTTCTCAGTTATCTCTTCACAAGGCTGAACAGGCCCAGCTCTCATAGCTTATTCTCTTGAGATGCTGCAGTCCCTTTGCCACTCTTCTCTGGACATGCTTCAGCAGCTCCATGTCTCTCTTAGCCTGAGGAGCCCAGAACTGGTGTAATGCACATCAGATGCAATCTGACTAGGGTTGGGTAGAAGAGCAGGATCACCTCCCTTGACTTGCTGACAATGCTCTTCCTGAGGCACCCTCGGATATCATTGGCCTTCTTGTCCACAAGGACATGCTGCTGGCTCACGGACAGCTTGCTGTCCACCAGGACCTCCAAGTCCTCCTCCACAAAGCTGTTTTCCAGCAGCTTCCAGCCTGTACCAGTGCCTGGCGTTTTTCCTCTCCAGGCACTAGATCCTGCATTTGCCTTTGTAGAACTTCAGACAGTTGTTCTCCACTCATCTCTTCAATCTGTTGAAGTCCTTCTGAAGGGTTGCACAGCACTTGGGGTTATTGGCCACTCCTTCCAGATCTGTGTCATCAGCAAACTTGCTGAGGAGACATTTTTCCCCTTCATCCAAGTAACTAATTGATGAATAAGTTAAACAATACTGGCCCAGTATTGAACCTTGGGAGACATCATTAGTGACAGGTCTCTAACTAGACTCTGTGCCAATGATTATGACCCACTGATCATGACCCTCTGCCATTCAGCCAGTTCTCAATCCACCTCACTGCTCACTCACCCAGTCCACACTTCCTGAGTTTGCCTTTGAAGTTGTTGTGAGAGACAGTATACAATACTCACTTGTCTTCCTTCATCCATTCAGGTAGTTGTTTCATCATAAAAGGCAATCAGTTTGGTCAAGCGTGATTTACCTGTAGTGAATCCATGCTGACTACTCCTTCTGGTCATCCATGTGGACAGGCATGGCCTCCAGGACGAGGCAATCTAACACCAATCCAGGGATTGAGATGACTGGTAATTCTCTGTGTATTCCTTCTTGCCCTTTTTGAAAACTGGGGTGACATTTGCTTTCTTCCAGTCCTCAGGCATTTCTCCTGATTGCCATATGCTTTCAAAGAAGATCATGAATGTCTCTCAGTACTTGTGGATGTATCTGGTCAGGGTTCAAGGACTTGTGGGTGTCATTTGCTAGTTTGAGAAAATTCAATTCAAGCAGTTATTTTTTTCAGTTATTTATTCTGATGTAAATTCAGATGAGGCAATAATTAATTTGTAACCTGTTAGTAAACAGTGAATCATGCATTCCAAGTCATTAGATATATGAACACATGAGGTGCTGGAGCATGTTCAGAGAAGGGCAACAAAGCTGGTGAAAGGGCTGGAACACAAATCTTATAAGAAGTGGCTGAGGGAACTGAGGGTGTTCAGTCTGGAGAAAAGGAGTCTCAGGGCTTGCACTCTGCAACTACATGAAGAGAAGTTGGAGTGTGATGGGAGTCAGTCTCTTCCCCAAAGTAACAAGTAACAGGATCAGAGGAAATGGTCTCAAGTTGAGCCAGTGGCAGTTTAGATTGGCTGTTGGGAATAATTTCTTTACATAGAGGGTTGCCAAGCATTGGAACAGATTGCCCAGGGAAGTGGTTGAGTCACCATGCCTCAAGTTATTTTAAGAAACGTGTAGATGTGGAACTTAGGTATATGGTCTAGCTTTCGACTTAACAGTGCTGGGTTAGTGGTCGGACTGAATGATCTTAAGAGTCTTTTCCAGCCTAAAGGATTCTATAATTTTGATATACTTTACTTGTATATCAAGGGCCACCAAAATGAATAAAGAGTTGCATGTAAAGTTGATATACAGTCAAAAATAGAACATGGTAATCTTTTTGTACATACAAATGTGTGACCATGTAATTCACTAGTTAGCAAAGCTTTGTTATCCTTGGATGTAAACACACTTAGGGGATACAGATACATAACTTCAGGTTTCTGTACATAATTCCCACTGAAATTTGCTTTTTAGAAAATGATGCAAATACGGACTTCACAGGGTATATTCCAGAGCAATTCTTGAATGCCTTAAAAATACTTAGGAAAATGAGTGCATTTTAATAACTTCTTTGAAACCATGTGGGGTGATACATTGTAATGTATTACCTTGATTTCCATTTTAAGCTTCTGCATGAGTTCCTTGGGGTGGTGACTCTGTCTCCTTAGAGCATGTTGCAGGGTCTTCTGCAGAGTTCCAACAATTATATAGTTACATATAATGAACATATAATCCAGTAAATAATGTAAATTAGAAGCAGTCATTCTCTCAAACAAAAGCACACATCCACCTTCCTTTCCCCAACTAAATTGCCAACACCAGGCTTTGTGTTGCAGAATCATAGAAAAAGTAAATTAAATGTTTGAAGAAAGGTTGAATTTATGCAGTTTATTTATTTATTTATAAATGCAATTTATGCAATAGATTGTGAGCCATCGGACTATAAATTTTGTGGGAATATCCTGTCCCACATGCCAGCCCCTGCAAGGCTCATGAGGCAGCCCTGTGGCAGCTGCCAGTCATAAAAGCTCTGGAACACTTCAATACACACTGCACATCCTGGAACCCCTAACCCAGCCTTGGATTGGTTGAGACAGTGGGAATGCTGCTCCCCACCCTTCCCCAGAGCCCCCAGATGGCCAGTGGGCCATGGAGAGAGGTGGTCACAAGGATCAGAGCAGATAAAGTGGAGGTATATTATCTCCATGCTGTCATGGCCCTGGCATCTGGACATGTGAGAGCTGGTCTTCCACAAGGCTTCCATGGTAGTTACATAATCTGTGTCTCCCTCTTTCTCCTCCTCTCCTCTTGCTCCCTCTCCTCTTCTTTTACTTCTCTCTTCATGTGTTGTGTAGTTTGAAGCTGGACGGATTGGGTTTTCGTTGAGTCTGTGGGTTCACATATGCTGGATCGATACTTCCGTGGAATATTTTGTCAGATTGTATGATATCCTTTTGAACTTTTTGACAAGTTCTTTTATTTACTCCCCTACATTATCAGAAAAGTACCTCTTGAGGAACAGTCTGTGGCTTCACTACCCTATATATATTTTTTAAAGTAGAACTCCTGGCTGAGCCTGTGAGCTTGTGACCTTGGGGCTGGGGTGCTACATGGATATTTTTAAGCTTTCCTAAAGAAGCAGTTACTTCCTTCTGAATTCTGTATATTTTATTGTGATCGGTGCATAGCTGCCAAATTTGGGGAGATTCTGAGCACATCTGTCTTGGACATGCACCGAGATATTTAGACACAATATAAAAAAAATGTCCATTTTCAAAACAAGAAAGATACCAAAGAAAAGATGAACAGTGGGGTATAAATTTGGAAACCATATGTTTACAAGCCATGACTCAGTATTAGAATTCATATAATAATTTACTACACAATGCATATAGTGGAAGATGTGTCATTGGGAAACATTATAGCATGGCACTAACATGAATCTAAATGCTTTTTACTGCTGTATTGTTATTTCCTATATTCAAAAGCAAGTTTGCTGAGGATAGTTAGGCTTCCACGAATGGACAAGAGGATTTCTCACCTGTCGAGGTCAGATAAAGACAGTCCCTTTTAATCCAGTTGGGGATTTCTCCTGTCTGGATACAATTAAACACAATTTTCTCTGTTTCAATATATTCTAAATCAGATTTTGCTTTTCCAAGGTTTCTGATAAGCTTCATTGGAAGGTGTGTCCTATCAAAAAAAAAACCCCAAAACTTGTAAGGAACTTCCTGTAGAAAAGTAGGAAAGAAAAGTAGGAAGAAAAGATCTTGATGTTGTAGTAGAAGGCTGCCAAATAAGCTTATTTCAGCATATTTTATAATACAATGGATAAAACTTGCATAAGCCAGTTAAGGTTAAATGTTTTTCTGCTTTTTATAGATGGTGTTTCTAAGTTCCTTGATTTTTTTTCATACTATAAATGTAGACTCTACTTTGATATTTTTACATTTTTCCTCCCATAACTACACATAAAAATTATAATAGCATCCTTCAAAATGTATTTTCTCTCTGTAAAAAGGGACTATTTTTCAATATTATTTCCATCTTTTTTTATTAACTATTTGGTATACCTTTTGTCATCCATAGGTTCATGACCATAAAACACTTCATAGGACAGAACGTCAGCCTGAGCTTTATTAAAGGCTTCTTTCCGATCAGCTCTTTCATCCTCATTCTTCTTGATAAGCTCACTGATGCATTGTTGTGCCTCAGGGACATCACAATATATGGTGTGAACCTACCATGGATCAAAAATTAGATCATATTTCTTGTAAGGCTGGTACGTACACTTGTTTGTAATTCATGCAGTTCACATAACTGAAAGGATAGAAAAACATGGGTTTTTCCATGATGCCATTCTCATGCTTCATTAATTTGTCTTTTAAAATTATGTCAATTAGAGAGTGTTCAAGTTGGTCTAATCAGTTTTCCATAAGGTGACTTCCAGTGGGTACTCACAGTTCTTTAATTCCATGTGTCTTTCTGAAGATCTTGCCTGTAAACATTTTGCATTTTTTTAAGAGTATAACAATAATAAAAAAAACTGCAATTTTTTCCTTACTGAACGTTTTGAAAACAGATTAAAGAAATTTTTGTCTTTGCAATAACTGTGTTCTTACCTTCTTGACAAGAGATTTCAAGAATATTAGCAAGTTCATTTGAGGTTTCATTGCCTTGTTACATCTTTGTTCACTTTGCAGGAGATCAGTGACTTCCCTCTCTAATTTTTGTAAAGATTCTTGTATCTTTTGAAGGATGTTGTGTCCTCGCCAAAGACATCCCTTTTCCATTGACCATTCAGTCTTCTCTTCTTCATTAACTCTCTGGGGGCAACAAAGATAACTCATTTACACTAAGCCAGGATCTAGATTTTCATGGCTTTCATATGAATTTACCAAAATTTTAATGAGCAAGGTAGAGGGGAAAAGGAAAAGGAAATATTGAATAAGAAGGTCTATTTGGTTCTGACATTCAAAACATAGTTTTTATAATTCAAAGAAGTAGATATTGAAGAGATTTTTGTAGCAAAGTTTCTGCTATCAAATATTATAATGAGAGCAATAGCACACTATCAGTGATTCCTGAAGCAATGAATTCACTTCATTAATGTGAAAATTTAATCATTCTTCACAGATTTATCATTTTCAATCCATATATATTTGCACACAATTTTTACTATCAGTTAATCCCATGGTTTACTTCAGTTTATGCTAGAATCATCCTGATTGCCTTTGAAATACTTGCAATATTCCCATAAACAACCAGTTACATTTCCATTTTTGTGCTCACTTGTTCTGTTCTTAATCCTGAAACCTCTGACACTTCTGATATTTTTCCTTCTGCCTTTTCAGACTTTTGCTGAAGAATTTTTGTCTGGAAATTCATGAGGTCACGCAATCTTTCCACAAGTCGACTGATGTTGTGCAGTTGCTGCAAAGCTGAATTGGAAACAATAGAAAACTAGGTAAGAATTTAAGCATTTCTAATCTGCTGTTTCCACAATATTGTCTATGCCAAATTGTCTCCCTTTAGAAATCAAGAATTTATCACTAACTAGTAATGTTTGATAATTACTAATTCACTTCAATTTATTAAAACTCAAAGAATTATAAAGAGATGATGCTTTACTTCATTTCAAAAGGGAAGGTCAAAACAGCTGAAGTAAACCTACTAATAAATTATGCTGACTAACAAATTGGTAACAAACCAGTTGTGCTAAGGAGTTTGGAGTCATGACTGACATTATTTTTTATTTTTAGCTTCAACATTCTTTTATTATTCCATCTGCACATACAGTATTGCAGTGGAAAAGCTTATACTGACTTCAATTGGTATGCAGCTCAGTGTAAATAAAAAAAGCAAACAGGAAAGGAATTAGATCAAGAAACTGAATCTGAAACACAAAACTCACTCAGTGTATGCTGGGTATAAAGATAATCTAGGTTTTTACACAAATTTTCTAGAATCCAGACCTGCAAGAAATGAAAAGATAGCAGGAAATCAATGCTCTACCTTTTTCCATTGTATTTCCTTGGAATAACAGTAACAATGGTTAATATTGTTGTTGCCACCAATAGATACAATTTGCACAAATGGGCTATTGAGCAGTAATTGGCTTATACTTAAAATAAAATACTAAAATAAACCAGAGATTGCTCAGACCCTAGTGTTTTCACAAGTGCCTGAAACATGCTGTCCTATGCTTACACTTTCTAAAGCATTTGTCCATAGTACTGGAATGATAACAGACACAAAAATAGTTGATTCTCCTGAAATAGTTGAATAATAAGAGCATTTTTGAAGCATTCCTAAGACAGCCCTGAAGAAAAGTTTGTGTGCACCAAATCTTGCCAGCATTATTTGGCCTAATAGAAAGCATTCCTTCTTCCTATAAGCCTTAGAACATTGTATCCTCATCACTTCTTACTGTTTATTGTAATACTTTTGCTACATTTCCTTGATATATGATAATTAGGTTAAAGGACTTCTAAATCCCACGATTTTTCAGTTTATCAATAAGGCATAGGGTATTGTAGCAGTATGCATGGCTCAAAGCGTTTGAAAAGTGAAAACCTAAATTTTAAATACTAGTGCCATGCAAAACTTAAACAGAAGGTGGGGCTACATCGCTTGAAAAAGAAACAAAAAAAGTTGCCTGAGATCTTTTCTCAGAAATCCTACAGTGCATTCAGATTCATAAATGCGAAAAAGAATCTGGCTCACAGACTCACCCTCCTGCCCCCACTCCCCACCACAGAGTTGGGTAGGATCTTCCAGAATATATGCCTTGGACTAGTGCAATGAAAATTGGCAATAACAAAGTGATGTTGATGATCTGCAAATTACAAGAAGACTTCCCATATTGGACAGAATAGAACACTATGCAGAAAATAACAAATATCAGATCATGCTTAGAGATGTTATCCATTAAAAGAAAAAATTATTTTTTTACGCTTATGAAGTCAGCTGAAATCTTTAGTAAACTAACGTTGCATTATTACAGAAGTATTTGGAAAACCTGAGGAACTTTAAGTAATTTTCCCTAGGAACTACCAAATGAGGTAGCATTGCTGCTATGTCAGCCAGTTGATAAGTAGTATTGCAATAGCTTAGATGAGGAGAAGTTTTTGTTGTTTTTTAATGCTACTTGCTGAATGACAAAGAACAAATGTGCTCTACTTTGATTTTAAAAATCTTCAAAAAGATATGAAATGTGAAGTGAGAGAGGAGTAACAATCTAATAGATTTTAGTGGAAAGAATAACATAGTAAGACATTGCTGTGCAAGGCAAAAAACTAGATGGACACTCTAAAAAAGATGGCAAGTGCACAGCACTAAGTCTTCGCTGATTTAGATGTACATATCTAAAGACAGACAGCCGGGCAAACAGCACACACTGGAAACAGTAACAAGAACAGTCTGACTCCAGAAAGAAAATACAAACTTGCTTTGTTTACCTTTTCTTCTTCCCAGTTCTCTGTTTGTTGTTTCATTTGGTGAAGAAGACCTTTCTTATCTTCGATCATTAGCCTGTTTCTTTCCCTCAGACTCTGAAGAGAGTAAAATAAGGCAAAAGGGGTTTACTATTTTGACACTGTTTTCAGAAAGGTCTACAGTTTCAGGTTTTTCAGTTCCACACAGATTGTTAAGTCATAACATTTGACCCAGGCTGCTAAGACCTGGGGATCTTGCACAAAAATAATCAAAAATCACCATTTTGCAGAGACCACATGTGGCCAGAGGTAGTATGATTGTAAAGATCCTCTCTAAAGGTTTG
>WEIV01028687.1:62244-99206 GCA_013390005.1 Calyptomena viridis | reverse complement strand
CCTGAGCCAGACACAACGTCGACTAAATCTACAGTTATTACTGCAATCTCCTGGAAAAATTTCAAGTCACATTCTTAGAAGTCATTTGGGAGGAATTAAGGTCCTAAGGGACTTTTTTTCCTAAAGTTATGTGAAATATAAAAAAATAAAAAAAAAAAAAAAATCACTAGTTTAAGCATTAACTTTGAACTGAAAAAAAAAAAAGAATGTTAAAAAGACAACAGCATTCATTACAGTGGATTCATAGAAACAGACAAAAGTATTTGTGCAGGAAAATAGTACTAATAATTCCAACCTTCAGTGTGTCTCTGTTTGCTTCAGGTAGAAGGAGAACCAAAAGATTCAAAGCTTGCAGTTGCTGTTTCCTCGTTGGAAGATCTGCCGGTGAAGCACATGAAACTCAGTATTTTGAAATTGTTATTTGTACTCTTCAAAAAGCATGATTCCTAAGTGGAAACCTCTTGCAAAAAGCTGAATGCATACACATGGCTATTGTCATAGTATGAGAAAGGACTGGCAGATCCTGGTTTTCTGATGTTCATTTCTAAATGTTCTTTTAGGAATCCGTGGCTGTATGACTCAGCAATTTTCTAGCAATGTTTTCTAGATGCCTTGTGATTCCTTATTTTGCAACCTTACAAGAAGAAAGTCAGCTAACGGTTCCTCCCTTTTTGAGCCTGTGCCCCAACATATGAAAGAGTATATTCAAAACTGCTTTCACAGTTTCTCTGATTGCCTTCACAGTTGCACGGTCTCCCAAGTCACCCACACAGAATGAATACCACATGTTACTGAATCAGGCAGGTCTTCAGCGACATAAGCAGCAGCAGCTGCAATGGCAAACGCGCGGGGATAAAGCCAAGAGCAGAGAAGCTTAACACACATCTACAGCAGTGCGTGCTGCACCAAATGACACAAACTATGATTAAAGTAACATTGGTGCTGCCTTTTACCAATTTCTCAGTGGTGCGTCATTCCCCCAAGAAGCACAATGAGTGCATCCCTACACTCCTCCACCTCTTGGAAGAACTCCCATGTTCTGGAAGTATTGAGGAGCAGAAAGCCCCAACTCTCACATTTGTCACTTGTGATAAACTTCCTCCCATCATGCTTTAAAGGACATGCTCTGGCAGTTCTTCTCAGCAGACTCCTAACGAATCAGGCCATACATAAAACAAGTGAAGAAGGAGGTACCTGCACTTGACATAGTTTTATCACACTATTTCAAAATTCAATAGGGCCATTCTCATGCATCCTGCTGGGATTCCAACTGAATTGATATTTCAAATACATTTAATCCAAATCAATTTGGGAGACACCACTAAAAAATAAAGTTCATTGATGAAATAAAAAAAAACCAAACCCAAACTATTTTATACCACAATAAAAATTTAAGATCTGAATAAATGAATGACAAATTGTATAGCCATTTAAAACATCAAGTAGTGAGAACAGTGTATCTACCTGCTCTAGAAAGATATATATTAAAAGTAAGGCTTAGATTCAGTTTCAAAACAGCATATGTTACAGTGTTCCAAAAACAATGAGAATCAACCTTTTCCTAGGAAAGTAAGCAAAAATACAATTGCAAAAAAATTAAAATTAATTACTTAAACTGCAGTTTTTTGTCTGCTTACCTAGATAAGAACTGAGTTTTAGTTGCTTACGTCACTTAAATTAACAAATTTTTTAAGTTATGCTGTTTAAATATTTAATTCTAACCACACTACTTAGTCATGGTATGATGAAAAACACTGATTTACTGTCACAAAGATGGTCCTTTTCCTCTCCCACTTACTATTATTACATGTAACCAACAAAACAGGCAGACAATTTAAACAATGGGAGGTTATGAAGTGCTGTGTCTGTTTTTAATCAAATCCTTTGGTTCAATGTAGAAAGGGGTTTGGATTCTGGCACCTGAGTATTTCTGGGTAAGTAAAACCACATAAGCCTTCAGACAGATCAGAAGCGAGAAGCAGAAACCCTCTTGGCTCCAGTCGCTATCCAGTAAAAGGAACAACCTTGTGGAGCCGTTTGCTGCCAGCATCATCTGAAAGCATTCTTGCCAGTTTTAACTTGCCAGTCAGTACTGCAGAATGAACAACACTATGCAGCAGGCCAAAGCACCAGTCCCCTACTCGCACCAACCTAAAGGCATTGAAAGGCAGATCACAACTGGGAGACTGACATAGTCCACAGTTTTTAAAAATATTCATCTGTCTGCCTGACCTGGTAATTTCCTGACCCTGAGACTAACTCAGTTGGTTAGAGTACGATGCTAATAATGCCAAGGTCATGCATTTGATCCCCATATGGGCCATTCACCTATGAGTCAGACTTCATGACCCTTGTGGGTCCCTTCCAATTTAGAATATTCTGTAATTCTGTGAAAGTGTCTCTTAGTAATGAGCCATTTCTCTGCCTGCAGAAAAGGAGAATAAAACTTGCGTGCCTGTCTTGACTGGGGAGTTAATGCATGTGAGTTCTCACTCCTGATTCATTATCACCAAGCCAGTCTCTTTCAATTACAGCTGGTATGTTTGCTGTCTTGGTGACCAGTTGGCAAGGAGGACATTTTCGCAAGAACTTGCCGATCTCAAGGGACCATGAATGATCAGCAGTTCTGACTATTCTGCTTTAACTTCTCCTTTGTAAATGGATAGAAGTCCCTAAACAGTGTAAATTATAATTTGTTATATTTTCTGCAGAACTATTATCTTGGCTACGGTTTTCTTTTGAAGCAGCCGCTACTTATAAAATGATGCTGTCATACACAATTTCCTAATAACCTTTCTACACCTCCCAACAACCATCAGAAACATCATAAAGTGGCAATGTGCTTTCAGTGTATGTGTAAACTACTAAAATAGTTGTCACATGAAAAATGTTATTCGTACATTAGCAAAAATATGGCCAGTCTTTTCTCAGGAAAATTCATATTGTTGTTATTCAATTTGTTCCTCAGTTTCACATATTAGTAGTGAAAATACTGATACAGCATAGAGGCATTTATCTGCATGGGTATCAATTCTTTCAGCTGAGACAGAAAGGTCACTACTCACTCTGTACATCTTGGAAAGCTTTGAGATACTCTACAGTGAGAAGTGGCTGAGGCAGTTCACGGATGAAGAGTTTTAAAAGACTTGCTGCATCATGTTGTTTTACGTTTTCCCAGTTGAAAGTCCCTTCATAGAATTTTGCTTCCAGTTCTTGGCAAAGACTCTGAAAGGCAGAGAGCACCAGTAACATTTGACTGCTGGAAGTCATGTGTCGTACACACAGTAATACTTTCCATACTTTGAAAGAGGGGGGAAAAAAGGACATCTGAAAGACCACTTAACTCCAGCTGCCACTGATCTTTTGCTACAAAAAAGATAAATTGAGGATCAGAAGTACTGCAAGCAAACACAGCAGCAGTCAAATGATATAGGAAGAATCCCAGTGGCCTGCCTCAGGGCCATATGTAATATACAAAAAGAAACTGATATTACACTCAAGCACATAAAGATTATGACTTCCCTTCCCACAAAAATTAAGACATGTCTGATACATATAGCAATTCTGAAACTACTACCAAAAGTGGTGCTGTAAAGCATGGATGGCCATTTTCATTAAAAAATATGGCAATTACATGGATTGACACATAGTTTCCTATCAAAATATACACTAAGGTGAGGCTGGTTCTTTTTTAAACCACAGGGAAAAGATTCATGTGACTGAATAACTGGGTATCTTGCCATCTACAGGGAACTCCATGTTTCTGGGCACCCACAGCTTTGCCTAGCACTGCATATCAAACGTGCCCTCTATGGAAGGGGACTGTCATACTACAAATCACACAGAAATTATGCAGCAGAATAAACAGTACTGAAAGTCTCAGTGGTACATCCTAACTCTGGGGTTGGAAAAGGGTGCAATACTGTTGCCAGCAGACATTACCCTATACCTGCCCTGCTCCCATGGCAGTGCTACAACTGGGCTTTCAGAGATGTACAAATGGGAACATGCTGCAAAGACCAAGTCGTTCACAGTCTATTGATAAGCATCAGTCCAGGCCTCACATCCACTTCATTTATTTCCTAGACTGTAAGAGTGAGAAACAGCCTCAGCAGAGGGTCAGTGGCCCTGAAGCGCCTCTCACAGGTCCCTCCCTTCCTTTAGCCTCAGCTGGACAGAAAAGGAGGACAGAGACACTGGCTTCTTTCGTAAAGTATGTGATATGGAAAAATATGGCCATAATAATTTATCTAGACAAGAAGGGTAGATAGGAGAGAGGATACTAGATACATTTTTAAGATACTGCTCTCAGTAAATTTAACTTTGTCAAAACGGAAAATGGATCTGTTTCCAAAGAAAATGCGAACACTTCGGTTGATATAAAAGTTGGATGCTCTCAACTGCCCTCATGAGAGATCTTCTGTCTCCATTGACTATGGTGGGGGTTCAAAGGTGGAACAAATCATAACTCAGATGTCTAAAGTAAAGTGGTATCAAAAAAACCCAGCTTTAGAAATAGAGATGAAAATTCTCCCCCCAAGGCTCATCAGCTCCTCCATTCATATTCAGACCAAATCTGCAGCAAATGCAGTATTAAACATATAGATAAAATGAATTGTTTTATATGAGAGGCAAGAGTGGAAATTTCAACTAAGAGTCCTAGTGCTCAGATGTTTAGATTTTAAAGTAAATATATTTAACTCTTGCATATATCCAGTGTATTTTTTAATAATAACTGTAAAATCTATAGAATACGATAGCAAATTACTTTTTCTGTGTCTTTCTACAAAACTACATAATGAGGAAAATAATTTCTTTTTCCAGTTTAAGAAAATAAAGAGAAAACATCATGATAAATTCTTTGTTTTTTTAAAAATTTTATATTTGAATAAGTAAAAGAATGTAACATATTTGCTATTAAAACAATTGCTTAATTAAAAGAAGCAGTTTCTGCAAATAAAGTTAATGAAAGCTAAGTAGGGAATTATCCCCTCCCTGGGAAATTGTATTAAGCTAATAAAATCAAAGAATAAACAAATAAACAAAATCCCTCAGAAATCATTCCAGTTTGTGGAACTGATGAGAAGTGGAAAATAAAGAATGAAGAAAAAAAATAGTATCTTAGCTACTAGTAAATAAACAAAACCATTTTCCATAATATTCCCTTCTTTTAGTTGTTTCTAATGAACCAGCTGCTGGACCAAGTTCTAAACAACAGAGGTTGGCAGATGTCTTTGGACGGCTGAATCCACTTAAATGGTCCTTTCTGTTAAGAATTTAAGGCCTGTTCAGACTGTCTTTTTAACACATTGACTCTTGGCATGAATCATACTGTGTTCTTCATTTCCTGCATTAAGGCAAATACTGGGGAAGAGTCTGCATGTAATTGGCACTCACTCTGCAAAGTGTTGGTGTGCACAGACGTGCCTAACAAGATTGTGCTTAGTGAGCCGAGTAGTTATATTGCTGTTCATAAAAATAAATGTGAGAGGTTCTTCAGTGCACGCTGGCTGCCTTGCCCTATAACATAGGTTAAGTCTAGCTATTAAAATAGGCTCACAATGCCAGAGAAAAGCTTCCTCCTGGGACAGAAAGATTGTGTATGAACTGTTCAGATGATTAAGCCGGTCCAGGGAAAAAACCAAAATACTGGCAAGCTCATGCCAAGAATTAATGATATTTAGGCACAACTGAATTTTAAATGTAGCTTGAACTCTCCTTCAAACTTGAACACCAGTCTTTCCCTCAAGAATACATGGGGTGAAACCATCAGCTCTCTAGCTAATGTAACTCAGTTTTCTTTGTAAAGAGTTTTTGCTTTCTGCTTTTGAAGATTTTCATAACAATATGATGTTAGAATATATTTGTATGATAAAAAAAAATCAGTAAATACAGATACATTTTGGGGAATGTTAAGAATATGTGCAATGTTTTACCTTTACTCTTGTTGCAACTCCTGGTATTCTAAGAAGTCCTTCTGTTTCCAGAGTTGTCTCTTCTATCTGGGCAATCAGCTGTCAAACACAAACCAAATTGCATCAAAGAAAGCGCCAATCAAAAACTACTGGCAGACAGTTCTGATGCATTGGAGCCTTCATGCTTGTATCTCTGTGTGCATATGTGTATGCATGCATTTGTGCACACAGATGTAACAAGTGACACCACAAACACAGTCTGCAAATGGATTACAGTTGTTGTAGAAGAAAACTTTAATATGGTTCTTATCTTTTTTAATGAACACTCTTGAAGAAGAGTTTGTCTATTTTATTAAAAAAAGAAAACTGTATGTTTTTTACCTCTTTCAAGTCTCCTCTAAAGAGTGAATAATTTTTTTCAAAAATTACTTTGGCTTCAAAATTAAATCCCAATTACTACTCTTGTAAAATGTCTCCAAATCAAACCAATTAAGATAAAACAATATTAGAGATGCAGTACTAACTTTCTCACAAATACTCTTCTTGAGGACTCTCCTAGAGAAGAACTAAGAATTTCTAGGCTTTGAAGAAACCTCTGATTTGCAAATTCTGACGTTCTCCTAACCAACTCAACAGTTTGCAATCCTACACATGGATAAAATTGCAGAAATTCTGTAAAAGTACCTAAAACATGTGTCATAAATCCTTTTTCTCTTAAAGATATGCCTAGAAGTAGTCACTGAAGGATGGATTTAAGAGTATTCAGAAGAAATTGGTAAACATCAAAAGCTGATGACATCATTTTAACACAAATAGTTTTCATGATGTTTAACTAGGGCAGTGCCTTTCTTACATGTCTTCCTGTGACAGTCCTTGAGTAAGAAAAATTATGCAACACAGCTGTGTTTTTCTCCAGTAGCAGAAATTAAAGGGGGTTTACCTACCATTGTATTTATGCAACAGATAAATGTCATACAAAAGATCAGACAGAAAAAAACACAAAGTTAGAAAACAGCACTAAAATTGTCACCCTGGTATATTTTCCATGGTTAAAAAAAAAAAAAAAGCGTTAACTGGCCCCATCCAACTCACTGTATCTGGCTTATACCAGGTCAGTGCCTTATCATCACTCACATCTGTTGGACATGAAGACACTCTGGGTGTTGTGTGATTTGCCATCATCACTGCCTCTGGGGGAGGCAAGGTCTGGTGGCATTGCTGGTGCCCATGACACCACACACACTCAAAAGTGTCCCCTTGGCCCACAGCAAGAGGTGGCTGCTGGCAACCACCAGCCTCCTACCTATGGGAAACCCCCTCTTGATCTCTCTCAGGACTGCTTTGCATGGCTTCATTAGCAGGCCAGCAGATCTGAATTACTGTCAGCAGAGACTTCTGATGGAGATACATGGATTGTTATTAACCTCAGCTTTTGCAGCTGAAAAATGCCTAGGTTAAATTATGTCATGATTTTTAACTGAAATTCCTCAATTAAATAAAAATTATGGGTATTTTTGGTTTTAATTAAGCAGCATTCCTATTTGTTTGCCAAATTAGTTTCATTGCAGTGATAAACAAGGTACATTTAAAAAAGCAGAATGCACAAAAATGTTCTTTCTTGCACTTTATACAAATCCCCCATTCTTGGAAAGCATGTTCTACAGGCAACAGCCAGAAGAAATGGGAAACTTTTTATTTTCATATTCTCATTTAAAGTAAAACTTAAATGCTGACATCCAAATGATGTCTGCATCCTGCAAAACAAATTACATCTATAAACTATTAATGTTTATGTAGAATTTTCTTCCTGAAGAACTATGCTTATGATGTTGCTAGGATAGCACAGTGATCAATCACTTTTTGCAATTTGATTTCTTATTTTCTTGATAGCCTCTTTTCCAGAAATGTATTTTTATGATCCCGAGGAAGGAATTTCTGGCATGGGTGACACAGCAATAGTTTTCAGAGAATGAAGCAAAACTACTTTGAGTTTTCTGTTTCTCAGCACATCCATAAACATACTGAAATGGTGACGAGACAGCATTGGGTTTCTGTCAGTGTTAGGACAGGTAAACAAACTGTGGTCTCTTTTCTTCTCATGAGAAGAGACCTGCTATGCATGGGCAGTAAATCCAGAGTCTTCATAATCTTTCCCTTTATTCTCCCCATTACCATAAGGTGATATAGGTCAAAGCATACCCCCATGAACTAAAACAACAACTCTTCTGGAAAAGGACTGCTGCCACCCCCCAAGGCGGTTATCCAGCATGACTCCCACTCCTATAACACCTGCCCTGTGGCCCAAATCAATTCTGAAAAGATAAAACCACTTCCTAGAAGTATGGATTCAGCCTGCGAGACTCAGAATTTCTACAGAATTTCAAGTTTGTCCTCAGGGTAGTAGGGAAAGAGTGCAACCTTACTGATGACGGAAGTTATGCCACCTTGTGAAATGGAATTTGGCTGCAGTGGGTTCGTATATTGACTGTCAGTTTCCACAGGCTTATTTAGTAAGCTCGTCTAAATCATGGAGATCAGTTGTAATAAAGAATGAAATTTATTCCACTGATTCAAAATATGTTGATACAAAGCAAATTATCACATTTACTAAATTAGTAAGTAAAGTTGAAAATAAAAGTTACAATAACTTCGATGGATTAGAGTATTATATTGGAAACGGCTACAGGAAGTAAATAAATCCAGGAAAAAATGCCATGTGTTTGTCATTTGCAGACATGGAACAAATTGACTTGTTCATGCCTATTTACCTTTTGAAAAATCAGTGGGATCTTGGTTCCTGGAACCTTCTTCTGATCATGTTCCAGTAAAATTGACAGCGGGACACCGAACAAACCAGAGTCTGAAGAATAAAGCAAAAGAAACTGAGATATTATCCACATCTCTCCCAGTACATGTGACAAAGGCACACTTCTGAAGCAGTAAGTCTATTCAATACACTCAGAGCTATTGACTTTTTCTTCAAAGTGTTTTAATGTCTTTGTCAATCAAGTTATTACACAAAACATTCTGGCTAAAAGGATTCATTCATCTCTTCCTCAGGAGTCTTGTTTGGACTTCAAATTGCCATCTACATATTCTGCAGCATAGTGAAGCAAACTGCATAAATGAACCATCCGCATGGTTCTGGTTTGCAGAATGGGTGTGATGACCCTGCAATGCAGATCTTCATCAGTCAATGCAAGTTATTATAGTTAAGATGCAAATGGCATGAGTAAAATATCCAGAACTTGGCTAGTTAAACGCAACACAATAGACACAAATATCAAAATAACCAACTCACAAAAGGTTTGGGTTTGGGGGATTTTTTAAAATGCAAAAGGACAGCTAATTCTGGTAAGAAAATAGCCTTTACAATAGTGCTAAGGCATGTAAATTGAAAAAAAAAGAAAAAGGAATCTAGTCCCGTTAATCAAACCCTGATGCAAAACCAATCTTATTCTTCAAGTAAATGGCACGTGTTTATGGCCCAGAAGTGAATGTCCATTAAAAGAGAGCTATACTAGTAATGACTAACCCAAGGTCTGCTGACATAGAACTCCTCTATCAGAAGTACTGATAATTGCTGTATGTGCAATTTTTCTGAAACAGCATATAGCACTACATGTAGTTAAAAACTGCTGCTTGGTACGATGCCATGCCAATACTAAACATAGAACAGCTGCAATTACTGAAAAAAAATTCCAGCCCTTGGGGAAATATGATAGACATCAAAGAAAGATCAGTTTCAGTGTCAAATCAAGAAGATCTTATATCTCTGTCAGCATACAAGATCTACTTATAAAATATAAGGGACTCACACATACAGTCAATAACCATAGCTTTATTATCTTGAAGATCTTATCAATAATAAAAGTTTCCATTAATATGAAGTTGAAAAAACAAACTACAGGAGGTCAATAGGAAGTCAGGGCTGTGCTCCCCAGAAGAATTATGTTTTCTTCATCTTTTACATACTCAAGCACAAAGGGGAACAGCCAATAGACCTACCACTGTATGAATCAATTGGCCAAACAACACTTCAGTGGTGATGAGGTGAGGGTCAGGTAGAGCAACAAGGCACTGAAGGCAGTACACTGCAAAAGCAGATTTGCTTGGCAGAAAAGGTGACATGTCATTGTCTATTTCTATGAGTCTAGGCCATCTTTTTTATCTTTTAAAAGTTTTTAATCAATTCAGCATCTTATGAATGCCTGCCATTCAGATAATAATGCTGAGTGGAATTCAATTAACAAGAAATTTTATAAGAAGAAGCAGTTAAAACTACAATCCAAAATACAAGAGAAGAAAGTGTTTTGTCTCTACTAGTGACAGCACAAGCATTTCTGCAAGAAGAAAATGCATTTAAGGGATCAAGTTCTTGTAGATGTTTCTGTGTACACTTTTTGCCTTTAAAAAATGATTTTCTACTACTGTAAAGTGAAGAGCGTATTCTGAAGAATCTACTGTACCTTGCTGTATATCTCTCAACACCCTCTGTTGCTTTCAATTATTTAAAGTGAGCTATTGCACTGTAACATTCACTGAACCTTGACAACAGAGTTATGGCCATAGCAGGCCTGTGATTAACTGGTAACACATTTCAAGCTCTTGTAAAGCAATTAGCAGAAGCCAAAAATACAAAAACCAAAAAAAAGCACTGAAAATATCTAGTATCTTGAAATTGGTTTCCATATTTTCTATTTTCCCAAGAAAAGCACTGTGATTATGCATACGCTCCAATCACTTGCAGAGCAAAATCACATGTTGCAGCTGTCCCTGTATCTTCCACTACAGCTTAGATCTTCCACTTAAAATTATGCTATTCAGCATAAAAACTCCATTATAGCCTAAGTAAATACTGGATGAGCAAGGCATATATGACTCAGGGAAGTTTGTGCCAGGCAGAATACGCAAGTAGGTGACAAAGGCTCCCAGCATCTCCTGTCAAGGACATTGAAAGCAAAAAAGTCAGATAGACTCAGAATGACAGATTTGGATTGGAAAGTATCTTTATGATCATTGAGTCTTAACTGTGAAGGAAGCCAGTACCTACCTTCAGGAAAGCTGGAAAAGAGTACATATACATGTTCTTTGGGAACAAATCAACACATACAAACTTCAGTGAAGCAATTCTTGCTGCAGAGTATACTGCTAAGACAGTTACCCTTTTTCACTCCTTTGTTTATCTTCTCAATGACTGATTTGAATTTTAACTTTAGATAAAGAGCAAGGGTCCAGTAGCTGGAGAGACTATGTCAGTGAACTCGTTTAAAGAGTGCCTGGAGTTAAGATGTAAAATTAAATGCTCCTCAGGACCTATATTACTGTTTATATATTAAATATAAATTCTCTTATCCTCTGAACTGGGTGCATTTGTTTTGTTGGATTAAAACAGATGCATTTGGTTCAGCATATAGAACACTGACTCACCTTTGGTTTTGATTTTTACAGCTTTTTGCTGCTTGAATTCTGTTCCAAGCACGTCATAGAGAGCAGTTAATTCAATCAGTGCTAAAGAATAGACTTTCTTCATGTCCTGAGGGGCCAAGTCACCAATTTTTGTGGTACCTGTTTTGTCCTTTGGCAGTCTGTAATTCTAAAAGCAGAGATGAGCAGCAAGGTGAATAATCCAAGTCATGATAAATTACTTAATTCAAAGGTTGTGCTTCCTTCAGATCATAACCTTTTATCATGAAGCCTGCTGTTACTGACTAAATCACAGGAGAATCCCCCAAATAGGTTGAAAAGCAAGATGATCTTAAAATGATAGGAAGAGTTAGGTTCCTGGTGACTTCTGGAGGTCATCCAATTCAACTGCTTTGCTCAAAGCAAGGCTAAATTCAAAGTCTGATTGGTTGCTTGTTGCGCTGTTCAAACGAATTTTGAAAACTCACAATAACCTCTGTGGGCACCTATTTCAGAGTTGAATGCTTTCATGGGGACTTTATTTTGCAAAACAAAATTTCCCCACTAATCACTTATATCCATTATCTCTTGTCCTTTTGCTTGGCATCTACAAGGAAAGTCTGGCTTTGTTCTGCTTGTAACTACCTATCTGCCCCTCCAACTTCATCATCCTTTCTAATTTATAGTGGTAGAAATGTCTGTCCATGAACAATCCTACGCATGTACAATTGGGATAGAAATCCCTCTGTACTTGTGCACACAAAATATTTGGCTGCCATATAAATACTAATAAAGAGGTTCTCTTCTTAGGGAAGGAGGATACTGAATTATGGCTCATTTCTACTGCACTAAATGCTCAGAAGTTGCATTCGAAGATCAGTATAGGGAATTCAGCTGAAAGGGTGAGGGAGATGGACTTCCCAGCTCATTGAGCTTTCTAACTCCATCTCTCACTGGCAGGCTTCTAAGTAAGACTCTTGCCTGTGCCTGACTATAAGCAGGAAGGTTGACAAGACTTTCTTCAATTTGGAAAAATATACTATACTCCAGAATTATTTTCTTGTCCTGTACAAACCCAGCAATAGCACAGATTAATTGGTGGCTATGGTACATGACTACAGGGACACATACCGAACCAGAAACATGATTTACAAACGGCAAATATGTAGCTGTTTCCCACCCTGAGCTTTCATTGACTTGCACAAACATGTCTGCTTAAAAATAGCTGCCAATGACAAAGGTGCAATCAATAAATACAAATCGTAGATTTAAATAGGTAACTCCCTTCATTTTCTGATAATTTTGCAGCTCCTCTTGTCACTGAAGAAACCCCATAGCCATGTCTTTGAGCAATCCTTCACAAGCCTAGCTAGAAATAGAACTAATGTATGTATTATGCATATATACAGAAGTTAGAGTATAGCTTTCATCTCCTTGTTATAGGCTGCAGTAGAGAAACATGACTCAAACACTTTAAAATCCATTTCTAAATATCCTTTAGTGTCTGGTTTATAATGTTTAAACTAGGATATATGGGGTAATTACTACTTGAAGAACTGCATATGTCCTTATCTAAATTCAGTGTTTGAAGAATTGCGAAACATTACTTCAGAAACTGTGTTTACTCAGACATGTTTGCATACAATGTTGCAAAAAAAACCCCAAACCAAACAACCCAAACCAAACAGGATTTTAATATCAGTCATCAGTTTACAGGTCACACATAACTGCATGTTTATGAACTGTTAGGCAGAGAGATTTCCAAGGATCAACAACAAAAGCCTTTTGAGGACTTTCTTTTATATTTATATGGATTCATTCAGAAAGAGCCAATTTTTATTATGGGTTGGGGAAAACAAAGTAAATTCAAAGTAATCCTTAATTTCTTGCCATTTGATCTCCTAGACCATTCTGTTCTTTTCATCCCTCACCTACCTGCATTGGTAGTTACAGTAACACAAGGTTTCTACAGGCAAACCTTTTTAAATGACAACAGAGCTTTTTATTACAGAGGTAAAGCATCTCACCTCAGGTTACAGGAAAAAGGACTGTAAACAAATGAAGTAAGGACACAATTCGTGTACAACTACCACTAAGCCACTACTCCAGCTTAATATTAGCAGTTTGTAATTGCTTACATAAAGAGTGCATTTTGTCAGACAATGACATAAATAGGCATAAAAGTAGTTATTTCCATGTTATTGAGAATACTGTTCCCAAAAATGAATTATCTTGAGAAATTATATCTCCACAAACCTGAGTTGGACAACATTCTTCTAAATCTAATTCACTCACTGTCAGATAAATATCACCCAAACAGTACCTCTAGTGAAAACAAAGAGGGAAAAATAGGAAACACCTACCGGGAGAAGTGTGTCACCCCCTCCACCCTTGTACACATTGCCTACTGAGCCATCCTTGAGATTAGCTGCCTGTTCTGCAAATGGTATCTCCAAATTGATGTCAGTGTCCGAAGATGGCATGTCTTCAAGCGGGCTCTTCTGCTCATCTGCTCCAAGATTGAACTTTGAACCTAAAAACACCATAAAAAAACCCTAAAAATCAACACAAGTGAGCACCATTCAGTGTATGAGAGTAAGTTTTAAACCAAGTACAAGTAAATGCTGTATAAGGGATGGACTTTCTGGTTGCAAATTCACTGTTTTCTGCATTTTTTATGTCAATTGAAAATTTAGCTTCTGACAAGCGTTCTGCTTTTGTAGACTTTCTTTAATAATTTTGCAAAGGCATGGAGTTTTCTCCTATTTATCTATTATGAAAAGATAGAGCAATCCATCTCAAACAAACAGCAGATTCCCATAATCTTGCAAAGTCAGAGCTTTGGCCTTAGACGTGTCTTGCCATTAAACACTTTCCAGCCTCAAAGACTGTAACATCCTGCAGCCAAATCAGCAAATATTTCTGCTCTTAAAATTTCAAAAGCAAAATAGAATGTGTCCTCTGTGATCCAAAGCATTAACATCTGGGAATAACAGCAATTACACAGATCATGTCTCTGTTCCATCATTCCTGTCCTCACCTCAGTCTGTAGAGTTGTGAGATCCTGGAACTGAATCTCACTTCACTAATCATCATCTGTGTCAGAACAAACCAGCCTGGGGAGGGGGATGAGGAGGGGTGGGCAGGGCCAGAAACCTGCAGCCGCGTGGTTCAGCCTGGAGCGCATGGCAGACCCGCTGCTGTGACCAGGCTGCCCACAGGGCACACGCCCCAAGACGGCCAAGTCACACGGCTGAGGGACATCTGCTGGCCTGTCCATCCAGGAAGGCCTGCCCACACCACACCCCCTGGAGCTCCTGCTTGGCTGTGGCACCCATCACTTTGGCTAGGACTGCATTGAGCTGTCAGTGGAGCAGATGTCCCACCTGGAGACAGCGGCCATGGCAGCCGAAATACATATAAACACGCACAGCCGCCATTTGGTGTTCAACTCTGAAGACCTGGCAACATGGTAACTATTTGGTGGCAAGTATTTTTTTCTCTTTTCTCTCTTGTGGGTAACTTAAAACCAAAGGAACTTGTATTGTACTAAGCTGGGTTACGATGGGCTTTAGATCGGGTGTTTTTGTGGACTGTGTCTTTGTTTGCTAATATGCTAGTGTAATGCTTTTAATGATACTCTCACTAAATTGTATGGGGTTGGTGTTTAATAATGCTTTAGTGTAATGCTTTTCCTTGGTTGTATGTTATTCCTGTAAACCCTTTTGCCAAAACACTTATTTTCTCTCTAAATTAAAAGAAATTCTCTTAGAAAAAGTGTGGTGCCATTTTCTCTGAATGCAAATTCATAGATAACAAGGAACCAAAGGCTTTAAAATCTTTTAAAGCCTTAAATAAAAGTAATATTCTTGGTTTAGGATATATAGCCTCCAAACCAGATTGTTACAGGAGCCTAGAGCCCTCAAAACTGTTTGGGCATGTTCCCATGATACAGGGAAGGGCTAAGTACACAACAATGGCCTTACTTCTCTTTCTTTGTTCCTTAAAGGAATCAAACACTAGATGAATTTAGAATATTTTTTGTTAAAAAAAATAATCAAAAAAAGGGAGAGGCCGTTCTGCTTTTAGAAAAAGAAGTTGCCCAATTTCAAAGTAAATCAACCATTGCTTTTCAGTCTGAAGTTAAAATATTTCATGAAAGAAGAAAGAAGAAAATTATGTTGTAAATAACACTATTTAAAAGTATCAAAGAAAATTTAGCACAAGAAAATTTCAATCTCTCTGCCATCTCTTTTGTGATGTGGTACTCCTAAAAGGATACACCAAGGACTAGGTTCCTTGTACAAGACATTACTGAATCACAGAAGGTTTTCAGGCTTCAGTACTACAAAAACAAAGTCATAGAATCAATTCGAGGTCGTGGATTCCAACCTATGATTGAATGCCACCTTGTCAACTAGACTGTGGCACGTCCAGTCTTTCCTTAAACACCTCCAGGGGCAGTGACTCCACCACCTCTCTGGGCAGTCCACTCCACTATCTAATCACCCTTTCTGTGAAGAATTTCCTTCTAATGTCCAACCTAAACATTTCCTGGTGCAGCTTAAGACTGGGCATACACCTTCCTTTTTTTGCCTTATCTCCAAGAGAAGATTCTTGTTCAGCCAAGCCAGCTTTCTGCCTCACCTGCTTGACTCCTGACATTTTGGAATTTCCTGCTCTGCCCTTAGGAGGTGAAATGAAAAGTGACCAGCATTGATGGACCCCAGCACCCGCAAAAACATTTTCCCAGGGAACCTTACTAATTCCCTGACCAGTCTGAAGTCTGCTCTCCTTACATCCAGAGTTGACATATTTCTCACTCTTTTACACTTGTCAACAGAGAATTTAAACTTGATCATGGTCAACCATGGCTTAATGGTCACTGTGGCCAAGACGGCCACCAATCTCCACTTCTCTCACAAGGTCCGCTCTGTTGACAAGCAGCAGATCATGAAGGGCATCTTTCTGAGTCAGTTCCCTTAGGATTTGTTCTATAAAGTTGTCAACCAGGTTTTCCAGGAATCTTCTGACCTGGGTTGTACCAGCTGTGTGACGCTCCCAGTTAAATTTCTGGCATGTTGAAGTCCCCCATAAGGAGAAGAGTAGTTGACTTGGAAGTGTCCCTTAGTTTCTCAAAGAATAATTCATCATCGGCATCATCCTGGCCAGGAGGTCTATACTAGACTCCCATCATGACATCTGCATTACTTGCTTGCTCCTTGAAGCAGATTGAGGGATCCCATTAGTGCTAGTTTCTTTAAGTTTTGGCACACCATCCCACCATTCATCACAGGCAAATCTGGTTTTGTCCCTTTGCCCCTTCCAAGCTAGCTTAAAGCTCTGCGTTTGTATGGCCTGGAACAGCTACAATAAGCCAAGAGAGGAAAAAAAGTTTCCAGAAAATAGTTACAAGTACAAAAAGCTGATACTGCAGCAGGGGAAAGCCTGCAGATGGGCTGATTAAGACAGGGAATCAGGAAACTGCTGCTCTACAGTGATAGTTTCAGTGGTCTGCAAAAGAGCTGAGCTGCAAGCATGCAACCCAAACATCGTAAGAAGCACCAAGTTTAAAAAAAAAAATTACTTGAAAAATTTTCTTAATTATGTCTGCATCTCACTGAAAGACAAAAAACTAAGACCAGTCTCTGACACTCTTTAGAGTGAGTTCTGAAAATAAGCTCAGTCACCCAGGGCCAAACTCAGGGAACCTGATAGATGGGCAAATGGCTGAAGCCACCCCAGCCACTTTCTAGTAAGACACAGTGCTTTACACTACCACTCGCATGTCAATACACTTACCTAGAATTGAGACACTTTCAGAGAGAGAAGGTGGATTTGAGTTAATACCTTGACGCTACTTACATGCAAGCAATTCTGTGAGAAGCAGAATAAAATATTTTCGGATTTTGCCTTTTGTGTGTGTTGCTCATTACTTGCTTTTCTCAGAGTGGCTTCTGCTCCCTTTCCACAGATCCGCAAATGCCTAGGGCATATACTAAAGATTAAGCTGATCCTGAAACTAGAGCTGTTCCTTTTGGTAAAGAGATATGTGAGTCCTCAGTTAGCAAACACATTCAAGGTCAAATTCATCCCTGACTCTGATCTATGTATTTCATAAACTGTTTAGTGCATCTGAACTGAATGACAACAGTTCCCTGTCTCTTCAAGACTTTTGTTACACTAATGTGGCCTATACACAACCTATATACTTCCTACCAGCCTAGGAGGGATTTGGTGTTAACAAACCAAAAAAGCAGTAGCTCCTGTTTCAGCCCTCTGCTCATACGAAGGTGCCATGTAAAGCAGATGTCTTGGTAATGCTGTGCACATTTTAGAGATCTGGAAATGCTGCTGTTGGGGGAAGTTTCCTCTTGGTCGTACAGCCTTGCTTCTATTGTTGTGCTTTCTTTAACTAGGCAGCAGCTGTAAGAGGAAGTAGCTTTGGTGTTCTGCCAACCTGCCAACTACACGCAATATTTCATGAGAGAGATGCAAATGTGATACATAAAATGTAAATATTGCCTGTGAGGATGTGGAAACCCTATTTTACACTATTTTGCATAGTTCTGTTACCCTTTCTGTGGTTCACAGAGCTATTTAAAGATCACATAAAATGATGGGAATTCTTCAGGAATAAGACAAGGAAACATTGCAAGTGTCAACCCTGCTATTTCCCAGTTTTGCTAGAGAAACTAGAGTACACCTCAGTGGAGCTATGCTGAGAGATGTTAATTTATAATTGGAAATGTAGAACAATTTTTTCTTTGACTGATAAAGCATTTCTCTAAAATGCTATTTCATAGATGATTATAAATATAAAATAAAAAACTTTGTAATGATTTCACTGACACTATCATTTCGGCTACAGGTTCCTCATTTATCATGTAAAATGAAAAGCAAAAATAAACTGTTCAATTAAAAAACTCTATAACATTTCAGTCTTTTTCCCTATCAAGAAGCAGACACTACTGCTCTTTACCCTCTTATTACACACAATACACACAATTCCTTCATGCATTTTCTAGATCGTTATGCTTTGAAGTTGCCCTTATATAGAGGTTTTATGTATCATTCTTTCTAGGAGTTAATCCTGTGTTCAGAAAGACAACTGCAGTCTCACAGTAAACTAACTTTTGCTGCTATCCTATTTAACCTGATGAATATTTAGCTTTTTATCTGTTTTATTCTTTCATTTTTATTTCTTGACAGGTCTCAACCAAGATGGTTACATTTCTTTTGTGTCTGTTGAACATATTGCTAGCTTGCAGGCCTTTAGTTAGTGTCATGGATTGTTAAAATGATAATGTCCTTTGAGAGCTTTATATATGATTCTGAATTTTCCTGTTATTTCCTGTAGACATACTCTATACCTACATGAAACAAAGGCACTTAAAGCCAGTAAGCGACAGTCCTTCTAAAAAACCTCAGATACGCATCTACAAACAAAAAAAATCTTATGAACTCATTAAACTGTTGCGTTTGAGCAGGATTAGGCAGAAAAGAATAAAAATGTAATGGTTTTGTATTATTCTGTGAGTTTGCATATATAATTTTGTCAAGAAACAAGGTGTGTCACACTAGTAAGAAAGGAGAAGTGAGCACAGGTTCACACAGCCTGGGTGAGCTCTTAGGGCAAACAACTAACACCTTCAGTCTGGCAGAAGCAATTGGGAACACAGTATTCAAATATCAGATTAGGAACAGAGTCATCACCCTTGGAGTATGGCCAAAAAGAGTCATTTACAATAAAACAGTTTTAAGAAATCTCAATTTAAGGTTTTCTTAATAATGTCTGAGATGATGTTCATATTTTTCCAGGAAAAAAATGGAACTACTTCTCTGCCAAAGAGCATTTCTATTTTAAAATAATGCCTTTGGATTTCATAAATATTTAGTACCTCTGAAACATCAGGCACTGTTTAATTTTTGCCTTAAATTCATTTGCTGTTTGTATAACACTAATTTGCTCATCATTCTGGAGGAAAGATCACAGCACAGCACTGAAACAGGTGTAGTGCTTTTAACACCACCAAACTTCCATGGTATGACTGCAAATTGAACTGACTTTTCCTTCCTGCTCCAACCTTGGGAGCAGAGGCCACTTTAGCATGTTAACAAGCACAGAAGTGTATCAGGATGTAAGCAGGCTGCATTTGCCATCCACATCACAATCTGTGCTGAGAAGAGCTAGTGTATGGGACTCTCCTCTCAGAATTTCCCATTTCGGAAGGGTTCATCAGGGCCACTGGGGAAAAAAGAACCAGATGTGATAAAAACTCTGTAATAATTGCTTGGTAATTTTCCAGCTCTGAATCCTACAGTGAAGTTTCTTGACACAAGCATCAAGCATCTCTTCCTTCCCTTGTGCTGAACTAGCAGTCTGGCAGTCCTCCCAATTTTTTACTGTTCTTATTGGAATGGAGTTTGTTGAGAGGGAGGGAAACACACACTTCTGGAAACACATAGATTTGGTATTATTCAGGACTGGTTTATATTCATCTCTCTCACTTCAACTTTCATGCACATCCTATATTGTCCATTGCTGTTTTCCAAGTCTAATCCTAAAGCAAAAATTTTTCCAAAATACTTCTGGTCAGTATTCTAGATCAGGAGCAGAATTTTATTTGATGGCTTAATTACAGATAACTAACTTGCAGTGGGGAACTTGATCTGCCTGCTTTAAGTGGCTAATAAGCTATCCAGTCTCCTGAAGAAGAAAAACACAATATATAAACAAAGCAGAATAACTATGCAGTATCTTAAAGCTTAAATGTCTGCCAGTAAATATCCTGATCTCTACAGTGATGGGCATAGGGGTATAACAGACAAAGTGTAACCCCTACTTTGGAGAAACCTAAGGTGATGCAGGGCAGACACCTTTTTATTATTGGATCAGAAAAACGGCAGAAAGCTCTGTCAAAGTCTTTCATAGAAATTCATACTCTCAAAACAGAAACTATGAAATCAGCTAAGGACCTCTGTGATGCTCTATCCTGGCAGTGAGAGGAAGGGGTCTTCCATGGATACTACACCCCTCTTGTGTGATCACATGCCTTTGAACACAACACGCAGAATGCTATTTCCTTTCCATTTTCCTCATAAAGGTAAGCAACCTTTTTTTTCCCACTTGTTTTTCTTTTAATTTGAGTTGCAGCTATATAGTAATTTCTCACTTTTTTTGGATGTTTATAGTTCATTTGGGTTTATTCTCTTGTATGCACTGATGACCTTATGTATAATGCTTCATTTCCTGTACCGTACAGCAGAGAGACCAGAATGGATAAATTAGGGATCAGGAAAGACCTAAGCATAAGCTATGAGAGGAGTCTTCTCCCAGACCTTCTCCCAGATTTCTCAGATAGCTCAAAGCACACCATCTACAGCCACACTCAAAATTTTACATCCCAACAATGCAGTCCAGAACAGGTTTCTCATTAGAATTTAATTTTATTTTGCTGAAAAGTTACTTGAAATACTGACCTATGTAGTAGCTATGCAGTTGAAAACCTACAAACCAAAAGAAAAAAGAAACAAAGAAGAAAGTAATTCGTCATAACCTTTTGTTCCATCTTGTGTCTCATTTTTGTTTTCACTTGTTCTCGCAGTTGAGGGTTCACTTCCGTCACAGACCTAAGAAAGGGACGATAAATAAGCATGTCTAAAAAACCAAATGCATGGTTGTAGATACTTCTTTGACTCTGTGCAGGATTAAAACACACACTCCTCCAATTCATGAGTATGCAGAAGCACACCTGTGTGTTTCAGTAGAAAAGTCTTTGCCAAAGTCTAAGGGGATATGAAATCTAGGTAATTAAAGAAGAAGTAATTAAGTCAATCCTTCTCTTGCTAGAATGCTAAGTGCATGACAGACGTCATTTTCCAGAGTGGCAAAGAATTAAAAAACGCAATCTTTGACCTGAAGCCATAGTTTACATTGGAAAGGCTATAGAAAGAGAATCTGGAGGAGACATTTTGACTGACTTGGTCCAAATTCCTTTCTCTTGCAAAATCTTACATGGTTGCCTCTCCTAGAGAGCAATCCTATTCCTTTTGCAGGGTGGCCTGACATTAATATCTATGCTTTCAGCTTAGATTTCCAGCAGCAAAACCAGGACACTTTGAAGAGACCACAAAACAGGTAAGGATTTGAATCATCCTTTGCTTTCTACAATGCTGTGTCATCCAGTCTCAAGATGTGTCACATTCCATGTACTGGATGACACCTACTAGAGACAAAAATATTTCAGAACAATTAGAAACTATGCCCATATATATGGGTATACATATACCTATATACATTTTTTACCCACATATTATTTTTATTATCTTTTTGGCAAGTCAAATTAACAATGTATGTTTAGCACTCTGGATTTCTAATTGTATTTTACTCAAGCAGTTCATAACTTCAATACTTACTGAGAAATAAAATTCAAGTTTTAAAGATTTCGCCTACTGGCACACATATTAACTTTTTTTTTTTTTAAATCAGGGATCTTGAGAGGAGGAAGAAGATAGCGTGACTGCCCAAAAAATTATTATTGTTTCACAAAGCAGCAGAAGCAGATTGGAAAACTGTCAAGGCACCAAATGTCTAGCGTCTCTTTGGCAATATGGCAGGAAATTTAAGAGAAACATCAACACAGTTGTGTTGATGCAAAACATCAGCACTATTGTTTTACCTTTCCTCCTGCTCTCCTCCAAATGAAGGGAGGTTACAGGATTTTCGGAAGCTATTATTAAACTGGAATGACTTCATACAGCTGCAGATGGCTTCAGTCCTCTTTTGTTACATAAGAAACTTTCTAATGATGAGAAAGTAACAAAATACTAAGACAAGTTACCTAGAGAGGTTGTGGAAGCTACTTCACTACAGGCTTTCTGTGACAGATTAGATGAATAACCACAAGAAATGATTTCTGAATAATTACCTTCCTTCAGAGAGAGGAATGCATTACAGGTTTGAGGGCCTATACTTGTATTACTTTATTTCTGTCAAGGAGACAGGTTTAGAAGGATTTTTTCCATTATTTCTATATTTAAGAAATATTTTAACCATCTGTTTCATGCTTCTTAAATGGCTACCATCATTTGCCTGTTTGCATTACTTCTCACTAACATCTTCAATATCAAAACGTGCAGTTTAAGAGACACAGAAGTTTACTGAACACTGTGACAAAGGATTTTCAAACATTACAGTGTGTAGCTTAAATACAGGAGCATGAGTTTATCTTGTGCTTTCCTGAAATAACATCCTTGAAAGAGAAATTATACTGCTTTAAGCTATATGATATTTTACCTAAATTGCTCTGCTATTAGATCTTATAATTTTGGGGCAGAGTCAATTACAAATCAGATCCCAGATAGCTTTTATGGAGTTAATATCCCTTCTGTAACCACATGCAAAGTGAAGGGGAAGTTGTACCTCCAGAACGTGCATTTGAGCTTACAAACTCACCCCACTGCATTTCACTTTGACTGAGTTTAAAGAAGTTGGTGAAGGAGCAGAAGCTGTTGAGGGAAGGAGGAAGTTAAATCCCCTCAAAATTCATGGTGCTTTCCACCACCAGTACTACTGCACTGAATGGCAGCAGTGAGAACAAGGGACAGAGCTGAGATCAGGTAAACTCGTCATGCACATCCATCAGGTCATATTCATCTTGTGGCTGAAGATCTCGGTGTTCTGAGGGAGCAGACAGGACATATACCCTTCTACAGAAAAGGAATTTTCATCACAGTCTCCATTTCTATACTCTTCCTTTCCTGCATATGGGAAAGGAACTCTCTGTTCAACATCCCATGAGAGGAAACTGGGATCTTTCAGGACCTTTCAGAGCAACTTCCCATACACAGTTTAACAACACATACAGGCCCTGGGAGTTAGTATGGGCTGATAGGAATAAATACCTAGTCAGTGCAGAGGAGGTTAAGTTGATGTTCCTTTTTTTGCCTCTTTTTTTAAAAAAAAAGCAAACCAGAGCACTGAAAAGTAAGAGCTACCACCATGCAAAGGTAAAAGTGGGCTTTTGGTAGCTCTTCGGGTGATTCTTGTCATGAGTTTTGCATTTACACAAAAATTAATTCAGATTAATATCTTGACTATGGAGCGGTTGTTTTATTCATCACCTTTAAGTAATATGAGGCCAGTATGTATACTTCTTTTTACATACTAAAACCACTTAATGCAATGTCAAGTATGGATGAACACCAATCCTGTAAATTTAGTGAAAAATTCCCTTGGAAATCAGTGAAAAGTTAGACACAAATCTTCCGGAAATATCCCTCTTGTGTGTCACTCTCCTCTCCCCCCACTCCTACATGTCCCTCTTCTCTCTGCCAGAATCAAACAAAACAACAGACAGGAACTTACTTTTCCCTTTGAGTCATTTTGTATCCTGAAGATATCTCTGACATCAGGAATCTGATGCTGTTTGTTTTTTTTCCTCATGGTTTGTGTGACAGTCTCTATTCGCTTTTCCACTGCTGCTTTCTGGGTTCGGGTCAGTGTGGATAGAAACACCATGCTTTCCTGGGAGTCACCAGAGCTCTCTCCAAACAGATTAGACAGACCTGCCTCCTTCAGCCATTCTTCTTCCAGTTCTCCTTCTGAGCAAGTTGAAGAGAAAAAGGCATAAGCATTGGCTTTCAAGTACTGCCAAGCCCATTGGATGTTAATGACATGATGTAGTTAATACAACACACAGAGAAAGTACTATGGGGATACACAATTAAGAATAATTACTTACACTACCATGACTTGGAAAAAAGCTTGTTTCTAAAGAGCTTCAAGAAGTATAATATATGATATCAGGGCTTTTAAAATACTTAATCCAATACAGATTGCTATGTGGCATAGAAGTGCTGTAGATACAGTGCTTCTGTTAAATCATATACCATTTTATAAATGTACCTAGATATAAATTTGTATGGGGAAGTCTGAAAGCCTCTGATCATCACTGCTTCATTGATTTTTCAATACTCAATCTTTTTCTCTCCCTTACTGACATAGTTTTGCCCAATTTTCTTGATACATTAATCCTACAGCCCTTCACTAGCCCTTCACTAGCTCAATTTAATGAAGGACAAACCAGGCTACAGGAGTCACCTTAATGCTATTTTTCCACCAGTTCTAAAGACGTGGTCTCCAGTCTGCTGACAGCCCACAAAACAATTTTTGCTTTAGTCTTATAGCTGATAAGGTATCCTTTATTGACACATCACTGCACATGAAAGAGGAGGAAGCTGTTGAATATTGTCAATGATGGCAAAACCTCTGTTCTGAATCCCGTATCTCTTTAATGATATTTTCTTTAAAACACTAAGTTCTGTCTGTGGCAGCTGAAGTTGTGCTGAATACCAACAACCCTCTCTAACGTTCAAGCAAGATTTCCATTTATCAGACATCTAAAAGTACTCCAAATCTGGCATGTCTATTTCATTATTGACTGCTGTTTCCCACTGTGCTCAGTGCACATTCAAGTGAGCACCTGAATATTAACAGCGTTCAGAAAACAGACAACAAATTTTAAATATGGATTTTGCTATTGCTGTGCAACCAAATTCCAAGCCTCTGAAAAAACTCTCTCAGATTTTATCAGGGCTGGAAAGAAGGACTACATCCATTCTCCAGAACAGCTGCAAGCAAGGTACATCTCTCTCCCCTGCCTTGCCTTTGCATGGCCACGTTTCAAGCAATCTCGCACCCAGCAAGGCCCATCAGCATCCCACACATTCAGGAGTACTTAGACCCAAGTGAGATGCTGCACATTAGGCAAAGTGTGGGGCACAGCAACACATGCTTGAACTAATAGCTCAGCTACTCTGATCCACATAGGCTTCATGCCAGAGTCAGCTGCAGTAACTAGGCAGAAGAAGGCTATATTTAAAAAAAAGGGGGGAATGGTGGGGTCTGGGGTGCAGAGCCTAAAGGCATAGCTGCACCAGTGAGCTGGGGTAAGAGAAGAGGCTCGTGCACTGCAGAACAATGGGCTCGTTGCTCTGGAGAAAGCCTTGCAAACTCCCTCAGATGCCCTGATTCCTGGACACAAGGGCTGGGAGTCTTACTGCTTTCTCTAGGGGCCAGAGAAAGTGCTCTTCAGAGCACTTGTAAATAGCAGTGACATTTCAAAATGCTTAGGGAGGCAGAAGTGCAAATCCCTTTGAAAGCTCATGGAGCACATTCTTCTCACTCATGTGGAGGCCATACCAAAATGCAAAATTCACTATTTTAATTTACTGAGACTGTGAATCTCTTGTAAGAATGAGAGAGAGGCCAATACTGCTCTGCTAAAAAATAATTTTTGAGAGAAGATTGGAATTAAGGATATTACTCCTCTTTTGTTTGAGAGGACAAAAAAAAAAAAAAAAGAAAAAAGAAAAAAGAAATTGCTCAACCTCTAAAATCATGCCCTAAGGAGTGGCCCATAATTGATGCTTCTGAGAAACAAAATAACACAACTGAACAATCACAATAGTTACAAGCGTAGAAAGTTACTCACTAAACTTAAACCGGTTAATCATTGGCTTGTCTTCTAAAGCGTGGGGTTTCTATCCACAATAGCTACAATAACGAACAACATACACAAAGAGTGAGAGGGTAAGTTAGTGTAACAGTGAACCGCAAATACAGCTTCAATTGCGATTTGCAAGTACAGGCACCTTTCTGATATTCTGCAAACACCATTCGAAGGAAAATCATCCTTTTCCTTATGTCCAGTAAAATTCTCATTCAGAGCACTGCCTGTTTCTGGCGATATGCATCAGAAGCAACAGAGTTTTCAAAGCAGATACTCAGGAAGGTGATCTTTTTTATTGATTTTTATTTGGTGGGTGCAATCTCTTGAAATAAGACTTGAAGAAAAAACCCTAAATCAGCAAACTGATGATCATTCATAGGAACAGATTTCATTACCATCTGGCTCTTTCACTACAAGTGCTAGTCCTTCCTCATGATTATTTCCTCTGGTTTCATGGATGTTTTCAAGTTCTTTCCAGTAGTCATCCATAGACAGTTCATCCAGGGAGTCCTGGGATCCTGAGCGGTCAAACGATGCTCCATCAGGGATCTTCTTGGAATGGTCATGGTTCATTGTATACTGGCCAGACCGACGGCTATAAACACAAACCAAAAAGCAATTCTTGGTTAGCATCTTAAGATACAGGATGTATTAATATCTGTGAAGGCAATTAGTGATGAATTCTGCCAAGGTATCAAAGTAAACCACTGCCAACAAGCAAACCAAGATATTAAAAATTACTTTTAATATCTGGAATATATTTTTAATTTAATATTTCTTTTATATGTATCTCTCAATCTGGAATGGCACAGGAATCAGTCTTAAAAAGGAAATAGTGAATCCAAGGCCTAGTAATCCTGGTTACACCAAACCTTTAATTCAACTCACAGCAGTCAGTACCACAAACTTCATGGTACTTGTCTTCCTTGCATCACCACTTAAATAATTTTTCAAAGGTGCCTTTCTGACAGAGAAAGGCTTTTTCTTATAGCTTACAAGACAATTACTGTTTCCTTTTGCTATTCTGCCTTTGTTTTTTATTAATATTTACTCTGGTATCTATCACCTTAATTACAGCTAGGAAAGAACAATGTAGAATTACTGCAGTTACAGTTTGCGAAGTAAACTGACAAATTCAAATGCTTAATAAAGATCATAGAAACTATTTGTTTTTATCTTGATACGTCTTAGACCGAAAGCTTACCATTTTTATAGTTTGATGTTAGCAGCTCTTGGTTCACCCTGACCAACATATATTGCTAAGGCTTCCAAAAGGTATTGTTCATCTTAAGTATAGCTTCAGCTAAAAAAAAACAAGCCAATAAGCTGAAACATCCAGGTCTCATCCTGACCTCTTTAATTTATTGGCAAAAATGACCACTGATCTAGTAAAGAATTCATCTTAAAAAGGGCAAAGGTTGTAATGATATCACTGAAACTACAGGTCACCCTTACAGTTAAATATAACAAATCAAAGATTGCAAACTGATTCAGAGTATCGGTGGATTACATGAGTAGCGACCTGATTTAACTTTAGAGTTGGTCCTACTTTGACTGAAGGTTAGACTGAACATGATGATCTCCAGTGACCTTTTTCTAAACTAAGTTACTTTACTATTGTAACAGTATATCAAAATTCTTCCTTGTATTAAAAAATAGTAAGTTCTTAGTATTTCAAGAAGAGCTTCAGAATCTTTTATGTCTGAATTTGTCTCCATATTCTAAAAAAGAAGGCATGGTTTGGGGTTTAATAATAAATATCACTTATTCCAAAAGAAAAACATATCAGAGATCAAGCATTGTGGATTTATCACAGTGTAAACACAGTAAATTAAGTCCTACCTTCCCATTGGCTGACTTGGCAAGTTCAAATAGTATTAAAACAAAAGTCTCTTGTCCTTGCATTTTATCTCGGGACAACTGATGCTTATTAGCTGCTCCTAAGTAAAAAAGCCATGCTTTTCTCTCTGAAGATAAGCCCCTTGTGTGTCCAAGTCACAAATCCTTTCACACCATACACGCTTGATTCTCTGATAAGATATACTAACCATATGGACTTTGCCTTTAAAGGTAAAGAGCCTTATGCAAGGACTATGAGTTTACACCTGCCCTGCCTCTCTGCTCCAAGTGCAAGTTAATAAATGACAATTAATTACCAAGCTAATATGCACCTCAACACCATTCCTTAACCTCCCCTTATTTGAAAGCACTGGGAAAAAAAACAACACATCAAGGAGTGTTTAGTTTCTGCATCAATGGCAGTAACACCGTCATGCTAGTAGTGCATGTAACCCAATAAACACAATTTGTCTGTGTAGCTGCCTCAGTTCTTAAACTTCTCCTGGCAGGTATGTCCCAGTGTGACATGTGCTGGTTGGGAATCCAACAGTAATCACTGCAGAAAGATGTTCATGGAGACACAGAAGAAGCTGCCCCAGCAGGCAATGTGGGTGCTGAGTATGGCCAAAGTAGGTCAGACTTCCCAGCCCTTTCCCAGGCTTCCCTCCTCCTTCAGCTGGAGGTCTCTCCCCCACAGATTCTGGACACTTGAACTCCTCTAATTTCATCTCATTGTCACTCGGTTTAACTCTCTGGAGCTGCTCAGCAGTTCTTGGGTGGCCTTTTACCTTTGGAACAACCTGCTCTCACTGACCCACCTCAGCTGAAATTTAACCACCACAACACACCGCGAAAAAAAAAAAAAAAAAAGCCTAACAGACTGGATACATTAAAAGCATGCACTTTGGGGGGGTTCTGGCAGGCTGAGGTGGGATACACTGCAACATGTCATGACTCTGTGCCACACTGAGAGAGCAGAGCTCCTCCAACCCCTCTATAAAAGCCAGCTTGTCACCTTCCCTAGATTAGGTTTTAAGAAGGAGAGAAGCCTGTCTCCCAAAATGCACAGTTGACACTCACATAGAGCACTCAGGGCCATTTTCAAAGTCCTATGAGCATTTGCTGTGCATTATAACCATGCCATTAACTCTCAGAGACAGCGCCCTGCCCTACAGTCTCTGGTCACAGGGCTGTTCTACTCAACCAAACATAAAGCAGTTTTTCCTGTCAGGCTCCTCCCAGCCTGACCTTTCCATCCCCCATTAATGAACCAATACAGGAACTTCCATTTTTGAGTGGGCAGTGAGGCCACGTCTTCTTGTGAAAGCCCTCAGAAACAGAAGGACACGACTGACCAGGAATCCTGACAAGAAATAGTCACACAAAACCTCCACCTCCCTGCTGTGATTCTTCGAATCTCTTCTTCAACATGTTGCTTTAGGCCCATTCTCAGCTGCCAGCCTCAGCCCCAGCAGTGTTTGGGCTCCTCAGGAGTGGAGTATCACACCACTCCCGCTCCACTCACCAATTCTTTACTTGTCTTCCCTCATCAGACTCAACCAACCCCTATCATCAGTTTTTGTTCAGACTGCAAACCCTTTCAAAGCCATCTGCATTTGTCCACAGCCACAATTTGTATTTCTGTGGGCTAGGACAGAGAGGCTCTGGCTGAGAGAGAATAACTGCTAAAGCTCTAGCTGACAGAGCAGATTGGATCTTATTTTCACTTCACTTGGTTCAAGGTTTCTTGCCTTGCATACTCCACCAGAGAAAGACATTGGTAAAGCACTATTTGGTACATAATCTGCACAGAAGTGGCTCCAGGCATCTTCATCTCTACTATGAACCCCTCCCTGTGCACAAAAAGGCACAAACAAGAAAGACCTTTTGAGCACAATGAGGACAGTCTTGATACCCTAGGCTTGGCATACATAAGAAAAATAAAAATTCATAGTATATGGAAAAATAGGTTGCAAATTAAGATTTTTATTTTTAGATATCTGTTGACAAGAGCAAGAACATGGGTTTTCTGCTGTGGCTTTCCAATAAATCCAATTCTTCTCCAAACTTATGCTCAGTAAGCACTATTTGCGTATTACACAATAAAAACGAACAGGTGGAAACACATTAGGGCCAAGAAGAACAGAGAGGAGAAGGGGAAAGGCAGTCAGTCTCAGTAATAATATTATAAGGAATCTGGACAAAAGAGATGTTTTTAAAAATCCACATTTATAGACTCATAAAATTTTTTTTAGGTATTTCGAATGCCCCATGTTGCAAGCTTTAAAATGTTGAAGAAGATTGCTTTCCAAAAAACTATCTGTAGGGAATAAATACACCTCATTACAAAAAAAAAGCTATTACTGTAGTTGTAGAAAATGGGTTACTTCTCCAGTTCATTGTTAAATTACCAGATGTCCAGCTTATCTATTTAAAATTTGAAAAATGCAGCTGCTTTTCACAAGTATCTTAAAGGAGATCTCTTTTCTTTCCCCAGAAAATTTAAGGTACTGCTAACACACACAGTTACTTGAAGTAATTTTCAAGCATTTTGGATTACTAAATGGTAAGTTTACTCTCCAGCAGTTTCTTTCCCTCATAGAAACTCATATTTCTATTACGATCTTCACTAACAACATTCTCAAAGTCTATTAAAATTCTTCTTAACATCTATTTCCAATCATTAATAAATAGTTTACTTTCCAAATAGCTTTACAGGGAGCAGTGCAATACTGTCATTTCCAAATGACACAGTCAGTTCTTCTGACACAGTGTCCTTTGCAGCTGATGAGATTTTGGCCTATTTATCTCAGTATAAAACTGAGCCCCCAGGTAAAAACCCATACTTCAATATTATTGCAGTGTTAACAAGACTTAATCATCTTGTCCCACCCATCAGAGATGCATTTGTTTATCAGAAACATCAAGGATGTAAGACAAAGCACACCAGCTCTTCCAACAGGGAGCCATTAAAAACAATTCTTGTAATGAACAGCATTCATGACATTCACAAGGAAAGAAATGAGATTTAGGTTATTTCACTAAGTCCTGATGTCCTTCATGTTGTGTCAAGCATTTAATGGAGAAGAACTGCATGCAAATGTTTTCTTCAGCCTTGCCTTTTGTGACCAATGGTGTCCTTTCTCAGCCTCTAAGAAAATACAACTCTTTACATTAATCTCTGGTTAATAATAATAAACTGGCCATAATAAAAACATAGTTTTCAGGCTGTGTCAATCTGATTTTGATTACATCAACAGTCATTTTATAATAGTGCAGTTGTCTTTATTCCTTATTTTCTTTCTTGTGAAAACTAAATCTCCTTGTCTGTTTCAGTGCCCTTTTAGCAGTTCATAACTGGTATTTGTCACATGTAAACTACAAAAGCTAAAGATTAATCAGTTAATAAGGTGCACTTCCACTCACAATTCAGATAAATTCACTTTGCAGAAAGCTCATTTTGCCCTTCCATTTTTCTGACTTAAGAATAAAGGGCCATGTTGTGTTCTAAAACAGTGAGTGATGAGAAAAAATACGGTATTTGTCATTTTTGTAGTGATAGCGACTAATTTCAGATCTGAATATGATCTTTCTACAGCACCATACAAACATCATAATTGTGTATGTACCATAACTGTATATGTAGCATAACTGTATAGTATTCTTATATACTATACATGGGTATGCATGTATTAGATGTATAAAGGCAGAAACACTAAATCCTTGGTCATAAAAACTACGAAATATAAATACACTGTTAAATCAAACATAAAGTTTAATAGGATCCTCTAACAGGATTATTACAGGAGAGCTCATTGACTCTAGGAAAGGACAAAGTCCAGCTACTAAATACTGTATAAGCATAAAGCAAAAAGACACCAGTTTCTATAATGTTATCTTCTTCTCAAAAGAAATGCACCAATGGATGAAACACAGGTGAAAGGGAGGAATGGGAAACACATTTTCAGCTTACAATTTAGGAATTTCTGTATAGGATCCTTTTTTATACTCACTTTTGCCAAATTTTGGAATTCAAAATTCAGGCCTGGATCTTTCTTGAATAAAAACTTGCACAACTATAACCAGTGTCATAAGTGCAACAAGGGAAGAGGCCATCTTGCTTAAATACTGGGTCTAACCTCAATGTGGATTCAACTCTTTAAGTTAAACGACTATGGTCCTTTTTCCACAGCTGCCAAACAAAATCTACAGGAGTTTTAAACATTGTCTTTAATTCAATGTTCTACAAGACAAAGAGCTTTCCAAACATTTGTTTGTATCAGCCAATTTCCAATGTTGACAACGGTATACAAAAAGCACTGCATTATCAAGTGTGCTGTGTTTAGGGTAGAGTTAATTTTTTTCACAGTGGCTAGTATGGGGCTGTGTTCTGGATTTGTGCTGAACACACAAAAATGTTTCTGTTATTGCTATTTTGTTATTGTTATTTTGTTATGGCCTCTTCTGCTTTTCATACTGCTATGATGATGAGGATGTTGGGGGTGGTTGGGAAGCTCGGAGGAGAAACAGCTGGGACAGCTGACCCCAACTGACACATGGAATATTCCATACCATATGTCATCATGCCCCATATATAAAGTGAAGGGAAGAAGGAAGAAGTGGGGGACGTCTGGAGTGATGGTGTTTGTCTTCCCAAGTAATGATTATGTGCGATGGGGCCCTGCTCTCCTGGAGATGGCTGAACACCTGCCTGCCCACGGGAAGCAGTGAATTAATTCCTTGCTTTGCTTGCACGCACAGCTTTTTCTTTCTCTTTTAAACTGTCTTTATCTGAATCCATGAGTTTTCTAGCCTTTACCCTTCTGATTCCCTTCCCCGTGCCACTGATGGGGAGTGAGTGGTTTCATTATAATAGTTGTTTGCTGGCTGGGGTTAAACCACAACATCAAGTGATATAATTACTCATCAATCTGAACTATTACACGTCCTTAAGTTGCACACTGAAAATACAATGTTTGGCCTTAAAAGCTTCTTTAAATCCTAGCCAATAACCACTGCTATTGGAATTCTTGTACAAGCAATGTCTTGAGCACTGCTGCCCCTTCAGATACACTCTCTGGCATCCCAATAAACTAGCACTTTACTTCCATAGTTATACGAACTGACAAAAATATATCTGACTATAGCTACATACAGCAGCACTTTCTGAGATGCCTGTGCAAAAGGAGTCATTGCTCCCAAAGCTAGTCTACATTTGGTCATTTACATAAAAGCTATTAGCAGTATTATTGCAGCCACACCACAGCTGATACTGAGGCTCACTGATTCTGGGCATCACACTAACACGTGGTTAGATGTGTTAAACTGATAAGTCACACAAAGACTGTCAGAAGGAGGGGAAAAGTGAGTGGGTAGTTGGCTCACAGAGGGGTTCAAACTCATTGTGTAAATCAGTGACAGAACCAAGAATAATTCTCAGATCTCTGGAGTCTTTCAACACTGGACCACTGAGTGTTAAAGACTGAGATCTGATTCCATACCATACTGCAAGGCAGATAAAAGGAAGTTCTGCTGTTGAGGGCTTGTGATAGACTCCAGCACTGTGGCTATAAATAGAGTAGCACTCTTAAAGCAGAATTATCTTGTTGACACAGGAGTTACAAAGTACAGTAATCTGTGTAAATCATTTTAGGTTTGTACAAAGGCTAGCTAAATTGAAACAACCAAAAAAATGCCTATGAGTACTGTGGCTCATTTGGAAAACTATTTACTGAGCAATCGCATTCATGAGATCCTGTGCACTCAAATATAAATATAGGACTTCCTAAATCCTTTTTAATCGAAACAACTAAACGGATGAGAAGAAGGAAACAGTGTGGTCTCCTGTTCTGCTTCTCATCCTGCATGCTGATCTACAAGAAGTGTGGGAATAAATAAAGCTCCTAAACTTAAAGCTCCCACATCCCTCCTCTTCTTTCAAGAAGCCAAGCAGCACCACAGGGTCCAAAAACTTCTTAACTGAATTAATCAAGAAAGCTCTAATCTAATGGCTACAGCAGTTGTCTGGCTTCAGTTTCTCATTCTTGGCTGGGACACTGGCCTGGGAAGTGATTGCCAGACCTTCCTATAGTCATGATGCCTACCAGAAGGGCATCCTGATTTTTCAGTTTCTAGGCAAAGCTGCATCCCAAATATAATGCAAGGCCTTGATTCTAAGGCTGTGTTAAATCAAAAACTTATTACCAAATCACTTACTCTAATGGTTTGAGAAATTCCTGTCACACCACCCCTTCGCACAGTATCCAGTATTTTGTAGTGCAGTTTTGAGCATTTTTTAAAGTCTTCTGTTAAAAAAAAGATTAAATTGGAATTAATGTGCCCACCAAAGCAGGTTGTCCTAAAATAATTGAATTTTGCATAAAGCCACAGAGTACCGACACTATCTAATAATTTTTTTTTTTGTTAATGGAAATGTGTTCATTTTTTTACAAGACTTAACCTATTAAAAGAATTCTTTCTATGTCACTGATAGTTAAAACCTCCCATCAAACAAAAGTCAGTATCGCAACCTTTCATAAGTGATACCAAGACCCTTGTCTGGACATTTGGTGTCTGGGAAAATGCAAAATTATTCCTCACTCCTTTAAAAGTGCTTCATAACTTTCAGAAGGCATTAGAGAAACTTCAGTCTGGGCTTGTATTGCTGCTTTTCATTCTAGCTCCTAAATCTTGTTACTTTATTGCAACAACTCCATCCTCTTTTTTCTACCCTTTGTGTTATTTACTCCTTCCATGACTCACTAAAAATTCTCCTAAAACTCAGTCTTTTCAAAAGAATCATACAGGACATGTAAAGATGACACTGAAGATGCAACATAATTTCCAGTATTTTTGGTGAACTGACAGAACACTCCTACTCTTTCAAATGAAATAATTTTATTTTGGCTACTCTGTGACCTTATGGAACATTTTGAATGTCAACTGCAAACAAACTTGCCCAAATCCTCCTTAAGCTCCAAACAAAAGCCAGAGAAGTAGGAACTGAGGCAAAGCTCTGTTCTCTTTCCAAAGAGTACAAAGAGATTGCAGAGAAGGTATAAAACAGTACTCACTTTTTAAATGAGCATAAAAAAGGCTGAGCAAAGAGAATCAGGTCTCTCAGGATTTTTTTTAATTCCATCAGCTGCTGTTAATGCATGCTCAAAACTGCCTGGAGATTAATAATAAAAAAAAATCCAACCTAAAAAAACCCCCAAAAATCCCACAAACAAATGACACAAACAAAAAACAAAAATACAAAAAATGACCAAAACAACAAAGACAACAAAGAAAACCAAAACACAACAAAACCAAAAATACAGAAAACCCACCAACTGGCATTTTAAACCCATCCATGCATAATAAATGCAAAACAGGCCAAAGCTGAAGTTGCCAAACCAGAAGTTTAAAAAGCATATATATATATATATATATATATANTATATATATATATATATACACACACACTGTACTGTCTCCAGCCACATCCTCATTATTATTTATATAAGATTTTTTGTACCTTTGTGCACATAACCTTACTGCTTTCCCAACTCTAGCCTGTCACTAAAGAAATTGTGGCAATGACACAGGCTATTACACTTAATATTCTAATCCACTGCACCAGAAATAGGAGATTCCAGATACAATGCCAAAACTTAATTTGCCTGAACAATATGCAGCACTTCTAAGAAGATTAAAATATTTCATGACATTTCCTTTAATAGGACTTCATGTTCCCACACAGCCATTTAGACTCTACCTATTTTCCATTTCTGATTAGATAAATTACAATTATCACAAACTGATATTTATACACACCCTATCTAAAATGAGGATATAGATCATTGGCCCCCGTGCGTGATTGATGATGTAAAATGATTTATTATCAAAAGAGGTGTGAGAACTATGACATATACGCATTTGAACAGTTGCTAAAAGAGTTATTTGATATGCCATCCCATGTTGTTCAAGGAAAAACGTGACCTTGTTCCACTCCACACAAAGCAAGAAAGAATTCAGGATTGACAACTGCAGCCATAAAGCCTGTCCTGCACAAAATGATTACACTAGTTGTGTTCCCTTGTTTTTGGGGGGACTGCTACATTCCAGCGTCCAAGCTGTTTAACTCAATGCATGCCTTTACCTTTATTCTACAACCATAAAATACAGAAGTCTGCTAATTTCTTTTAGTAAAAGGCGAGTCTCATGGACTCAGATTTGGAAGTTATTTAAAACTCCAAAACATCACAGCATAACGTACTATCAGACTTGCAATCAAGTTATCACATTTTAGCTAAATTGAGAAGCAGTATCTGAAGAAACCAGTTTTGTTTTACTTCTGTATTGACAAAATGAAGTAGACCATAATGTCTCAGGTCGTGTTATTTTGACCCTCTTAATTCTCATGCCATTTGAATGAAGACTATCATAGGATTTGAATTCAAACTGTTATTTTTTGCCCATACATATCAATTGCTGTTCAAAATCATAAACTCTAGAAGGAGAAACAGCTATTCTTGGGAGGGCAAAATCCACCACAGAGGAAAACAAGGGGACAAGGGAATGTGAGTGATTAGTATAGGTAAAATCACAAAAGTGGCAACATGTTAGGAGAGGTTTGCAAGTCATGCAGACCTTTGGAAGAGCTGGAAAAGCTTACAGAACCTCAAGTCCCATGGAATGAGAACAGAAGTGAATTTCCAAACTCAACGGACACCCAGTACAGTCAACCCTAATTGTGTTTAAAGCTATAGTTAAAAAAAAAAAAAAATGCCTACAGCTAGGAAAATAAGGAAAGGAAGGGCCTCACTTGAATCTCCTTTGTCACATTTTTGGCTCTCTCCCATGGTTAATTGATATACCTTTCTCATTCCTTCCAAATGCCTTCTACATCACCTGGCTTCACATGGGCACAGATGTTTTCCTTTGCAGTTTTGATCCTTTTCATTCTCTGCTTCATATCAATGACAAAAATGTATGCAAAATATGTTNAAAAAAAAAATCCAACCCAAAAAAAAAACCAAAAATCCCACAAACAAATGACACAAACAAAAAACAAAAATACAAAAAATGACCAAAACAACAAAGAAAACCAAAACACAACAAAACCAAAAACACAGAAAACCCACCAACTGGCATTTTAAACCCATCCATGCATAATAAATGCAAAACAGGCCAAAGCTGAAGTTGCCAAACCAGAAGTTTAAAAAGCATATATATATATATATATATATATACACACACACTGTACTGTCTCCAGCCACATACTCATTATTCTTTATATAAG
>WEIV01028687.1:32505-62111 GCA_013390005.1 Calyptomena viridis | reverse complement strand
CAGTTTTGTTTTACTTCTGTATTGACAAAATGAAGTAGACCATAATGTCTCAGGTCGTGTTATTTTGACCCTCTTAATTCTCATGCCATTTGAATGAAGACTATCATAGGATTTGAATTCAAACTGTTATTTTTTGCCCATACATATCAATTGCTGTTCAAAATCATAAACTCTAGAAGGAGAAACAGCTATTCTTGGGAGGGCAAAATCCACCACAGAGGAAAACAAGGGGACAAGGGAATGTGGGTGATTAGTATAGGTAAAATCACAAAAGTGGCAACATGTTAGGAGAGGTTTGCAAGTCATGCAGACCTTTGGAAGAGCTGGAAAAGCTTACAGAACCTCAAGTCCCATGGAATGAGAACAGAAGTGAATTTCCAAACTCAACGGACACCCAGTACAGTCAACCCTAATTGTGTTTAAAGCTATAGTTAAAAAAAAAGAAAATTGCCTACAGCTAGGAAAATAAGGAAAGGAAGGGCCTCACTTGAATCTCCTTTGTCACATTTTTGGCTCTCTCCCATGGTTAATTGATCTACCTTTCTCATTCCTTCCAAATGCCTTCTACATCACCTGGCTTCACATGGGCACAGATGTTTTCCTTTGCAGTTTTGATCCTTTTCATTCTCTGCTTCATATCAATGACAAAAATGTATGCAAAATATGTTTTCTGTAACCATCCTCATACTACTTATTGGGAAAATACTCATGCATATAATACACATTTTAAAAGTACACTCCTTTATGTAATCTTCTAAGAGAACCACTGAAACTAATCTTCTCCCAAAGATGAAAATAAAGCCTGTCTGAGATCACTTCAGGCTCCACAAATATCAAAGAGAATAAACCAGGAAGTGAAACAGATACAGTATGTGTAATTCCATTATTGAGAGGCATAGAGAGGAAAGATTTAAATAATTTATTTTTCTTTTCACACTGGAAAAAATAAGCATGGCAACAAAGCCAAATTTAAACTACACAGGCAAATACCAAGACCACCTACTAAAGTACAGTTACAGCCATGAAGTGATACTAGAGTCACTTTTGTGCCTTTAAAAGCAATTAGCTCTCTAAAATCATTAGTTCTTACCATGTTAAAGGACCTATTAGTTAGGCATATAACCCTTTTACTTGCAAATATAAGGCTTACAGCACAATTCAGTAATTTCATTTATGCTTGAAGGGAATTGGCATGCCTTCATAGTCAATTTATTACAATATAATCCTTACACTCAGAATAAACTGTAAATGAATTTGTATGAGCATTTCCAAACAGCAAGCAAGAAAATCCATGCAGGAATCTTTTGTAAGGGAAATGTTTTCATTGTCCAAACAAAACCACCAACAAATTCCCAGTAGGACAGAGCAGATAAAGGTGCTCTCACAGAAGCTGGACAAGAGAGAGAGAAGAGAAAGCAAAAAGGGCTGAGGAGATCAATGTGTAAGGTGAGCCAGCACTCAAGTATTCTGAGGGATACAAGTCTGCTCAGAAGAAAAACATCAGAGAGATGCTTAAAGGCAAGGGGACAGGAGAGAGGGAGGCCTCAAGGATGCTGTAAGAGATGGACCACCTGGGTTTAGTTCAGGCTCAGCATAAGCAAGGAGGTGTTTGCAACCTGCTTCAAAAGTGGTCCCTGGGGTTCCTTCTACTGTCAGAGGAGCTGACACAACGATGCTGCATAAACCCGTCTCCACAGACCCAAGACCCAGACCCAGACCCACAGACCCACACTGCACAAAGAGGGCAGCAGAAAAGTCTATTGTCACCTCAGCAAAAGAAAAGAGGCTGAAAAGGGCACCCAGTCACAATTCTTACTTTTTTTATCTTCTGGCGCAACTGCCAAAGCTAAGAGTCTTTGCAACTTCTCCTTTCCTACCAAATTCCCTCTTCTAAGCAAACGTTCCTGCAAAATACCTGTTCCTGGGGTGCAACAGCTGAACTGTCTGCAGTACTCTCTGTTACCTACGCTAAGGAGTACTTCCAAAAACTTAATGTCCGATGACCAAGCAAGGAATCCACTCAATAAAACAAAATTACATTAATATATTCCCTCCCTCCCTCCTCATTCTTCTGGTAGTTTTTAAATGTCAGGAGTCAACCAAGAAAGCAGGAAGCAGCCCGGGACCAGAGACATTCTCCTTCCCACTCCCACTTTGCTACCACCTGTGTTCTCTGAACATCAGCAGAAAAGATACAAATACGTATATTTTTATAACCAAGGCCCCTGCAAAGCTTTACTGGTACTCGTACGCATAGGTATGTCCCTTTACTTACAAATTAAACATACAGGTATACGGCTACCAATCTGAATATACAGATATGTTTGTGTGTAAGTTTGGAAGCTAGTGTACCATGCTATGTGTCCACAAGACCAGAGCATCAGGAGTTGAATACAAAACCAAAACTTAAACAGAAAGGGTTTGAAACAGGTCTTGTTTTGTTCCAGCAGAGGGGAAAAATAAAGAGAACATAATACAAACAAAACAACAGAGGGAAAACAAGAAACAAACAATGGAAATTAAGAAAAAGTAAAAAAACCCATCCAAATTAAATACCAAACATTTAAAAGAAGTATAAAATATAAAAAATAAACCATAAAAAACCATCTTATATGTGTTCTATTATTAGATGATCACATACGATTTTACATATGTAATCCTTGGTTTTCATTTCCACTAACAACATTAAAATATGTTGTTGTATTTTAAGATGGCAAGAGGAAATGTTCGAGACTGGTCAGAAAGGGAAGTCTGATAGTCACTACTTGCTCTGCAGCAGGAAAAAAAAGTGTTGCTAGTACCATGAGGAAACAAAACCACAGAAGACCAGAAGAGTTTTTACCAACTTTAATTTAAATTATACTCATCAAAGAGGACGTTGACAGGGACTGCAACAATTCTGGGATTTCAGTATTAAATACTGGTCATAAATAAAAAAAAAAAAAGCCCTTTTTTAGATTTATAAATTATCTAGATGATAATTCTTAGTAGAAATTATTTAGGAAAACCCTTTGTTTTCCTTCCAAACCAACACCCCTTTCTTTACCAGCATCTTACAAACATGAGAGATACCAGTTTCTAAGTCAACATATAGGTGTTCCCTGTGGTTTTCAGCTGATAACATTCTCCATGATTCTTGTTCTAAAGTATCAGTTTATCTTGAAAGATATCAATCAGTTACAGAAAACAATATCTATCTGCCTTTTTTAAATTATTGCATCATTAATATTAGCCATAACTCTTACCCTGCATTCCCAAACAAAACACTTTAGTGGAGGGTTAACTGCCAGCAAAAAATGGAAGTAAAAATGACATTGTACTGTTTCAACTTTCCTCATGTATCTACAGGTTATATCCTCACCTTCAACTTCAGACATATTCCTTTGTGTAAACAGGGTAAAAATAGCACTTACTTATAACACTAAGTAGCTATGATTACAGATCCCAATAATAATCAAGGAAAATTAAACACAATGCTTTGCATGTAACATATTAAACCTGAAATAAGGCAAAATCCATATGCAAATGTTCCTACAAATACAAATTCATATTTTCTTTTGCCATATGTACATACACAGTGTACAGAAGAATAAGAGCAATGTTAAAGCACTCTCGAGTATTGCTATCCGTGATTTTTAGTTACAGGACCAAGTTCCTCATGCTAGACAGCTGTACTTCCCATTATGAGACACATCTACAAATGAATACCATATGTTCTTATACCATATAATATGTACACAGGGAAATAAAAAACACTTGCTGCGTGCAATATTAAGTCATATATGAAAACTTCTACTTCAATTAAATTGAAAACATTGTGACAGTTTGGGGGAAAGGGGCGGGAGGCAGATAGGTGGAGGAAGGGAAGGCAGCCTGGATGGGTCTGACCTGGGTGTACGAAGCAGAGACATTTGTAGATAGCAAAGGGAACTAGATGTGAGGCAAACCAGAGCAGAAGCTGCAGGACAACCCCAGCCAGCTTCCCAGCTGCACTGCCTGCCCACTCGGTCCCGTCCTCAGCACTCATGCCACTTCACCATGCTGGGCAGGATCCCACTGGTTTTCCAGCTCTGAAGTGCTCTCTAATATACCCTAAAAATTAGGGAACCAGCACATAGCAACAGTGCTGGGAGGCAATGAAGAGACTGACCATCTCTGGGCCCGAGCTGTGTGACAAATACATCCTCTGACCTCAGGGAGGGTGACATAGTTGAGACCCTTCCTACCAGAGTTACTGAAGTAAACTCCTTTTTAATCTTGTCTGCACTGAAAATACACACTTGCAATCTTAAAAATTTACTTGGATACAAGAAATATTTCATTGTATAAGTAGCTAATTCTACCTCAGGGGATAAAGAATAATTCCTTTGCCAAAATAAGGTAAGAACTACAGAAGTGCTGACAGACGGACACAGAAACGGAATCGCACACTTGTCAGCATGAAAAGGGTTTAAAACCTACAATGAAAGTCAACAGGGCTATAGCAATTGATGTAGAAAACCTATAATAGGAAGTTTACAACACATTTAAACACAAAGATGAAAAAGAGATTTCGAAAGAAGGACAAATGCCCATATACCTAAATTATTCTATTTTCTCAATTCTCAGTTCTCTAAATGCAAAGCCAGTGTGTGCACTTTACAGCTTCTGCCATACTTGTTGAGTGTTTTCGTCTTGCAAAGTNCATTAAAATATGTTGTCGTATTTTAAGATGGCAAGAGGAAATGTTCGAGACTGGTCAGAAAGGGAAGTCTGATAGTCACTACTTGCTCTGCAGCAGGAAAAAAAAGTGTTGCTAGTACCATGAGGAAACAAAACCACAGAAGACCAGAAGAGTTTTTACCAACTTTAATTTAAATTATACTCATCAAAGAGGATGTTGACAGGGACTGCAACTATTCTGGGATTTCAGTATTAAATACTGGTCATAAATTAAAAAAAAACAAAAAACTTTTTTAGATTTATAAATTATCTAGATGATAATTCTTAGTAGAAATTATTTAGGAAAACCCTTTGTTTTCCTTCCAAACCAACACCCCTTTCTTTACCAGCATCTTACAAACATGAGAGATACCAGTTTCTAAGTCAACATATAGGTGTTCCCTGTGGTTTTCAGCTGATAACATTCTCCATGATTCTTGTTCTAAAGTATCAGTTTATCTTGAAAGATATCAATCAGTTACAGAAAACAATATCTATCTGCCTTTTTTAAATTATTGCATCATTAATATTAGCCATAACTCTTACCCTGCATTCCCAAACAAAACACTTTAGTGGAGGGTTAACTGCCAGCAAAAAATGGAAGTAAAAATGACATTGTACTGTTTCAACTTTCCTCATGTATCTACAGGTTATATCCTCACCTTCAACTTCAGACATATTCCTTTGTGTAAACAGGGTAAAAATAGCACTTACTTATAACACTAAGTAGCTATGATTACAGATCCCAATAATAATCAAGGAAAATTAAACACAATGCTTTGCATGTAACATATTAAACCTGAAATAAGGCACTATCCATATGCAGATGCTCCTACAAATACAAAATCATATTTTCTTTTCCCATATGTACACACACAGTGTACAGAAGAACAAGAGCAATGTTAAAGCACTCTCGAGTATTGCTATCCGTGATTTTTAGTTACAGGACCAAGTTCCTCATGCTAGACAGCTGTACTTCCCATTATGAGACACATCTACAAATGAATACCATATGTTCTTATACCATATAATATGTACACAGGGAAATAAAAAACACTTGCTGCGTGCAATATTAAGTCATATATGAAAACTTCTACTTCAATTAAATTGAAAACATTGTGACAGTTTGGGGGAAAGGGGCGGGAGGCAGATAGGTGGAGGAAGGGAAGGCAGCCTGGATGGGTCTGACCTGGGTGTACGAAGCAGAGACATTTGTAGATAGCAAAGGGAACTAGATGTGAGGCAAACCAGAGCAGAAGCTGCAGGACAACCCCAGCCAGCTTCCCAGCTGCACTGCCTGCCCACTCGGTCCCGTCCTCAGCACTCATGCCACTTCACCATGCTGGGCAGGATCCCACTGGTTTTCCAGCTCTGAAGTGCTCTCTAATATACCCTAAAAATTAGGGAACCAGCACATAGCAACAGTGCTGGGAGGCAATGAAGAGACTGAACATCTCTGGGCCCGAGCTGTGTGACAAATACATCCTCTGACCTCAGGGAGGGTGACATAGTTGAGACCCTTCCTACCAGAGTTACTGAAGTAAACTCCTTTTTAATCTTGTCTGCACTGAAAATACACACTTGCAATCTTAAAAATTTACTTGGATACAAGAAATATTTCATTGTATAAGTAGCTAATTCTACCTCAGGGGATAAAGAATAATTCCTTTGCCAAAATAAGGTAAGAACTACAGAAGTGCTGACAGACGGACACAGAAACGGAATCACACACTTGTCAGCATGAAAAGGGTTTAAAACCTACAATGAAAGTCAACAGGGCTATAGCAATTGATGTAGAAAACCTATAATAGGAAGTTTACAACACATTTAAACACAAAGATGAAAAAGAGATTTCGAAAGAAGGACAAATGCCCATATACCTAAATTATTCTATTTTCTCAATTCTCAGTTCTCTAAATGCAAAGCCAGTGTGTGCACTTTACAGCTTCTGCCATACTTGTTGAGTGTTTTCATCTTGCAAAGTCAGAAAGGTACAATGACAAATTTAGGGATATTTCCATCGACTGTGCCCTCTATGCAACTAACCAAATTTTCTCTTTTTTGCTGTCTCATGACACCTCACTTGGAAGCAAATCAGTTAGAATTATTTGTACAATGCCATCTCAGAATAAATATGACTTTTTATTGCCAAGAGTATATGCTATTGTTTGAAACAATGAGGTAATACACTGAAGCTCTCTCTTCCCCAAGAGTGTCAAAGTAATGCTCTTTGGCTCCAATTCCTTCTCTGTTCACATAAGCTTCATACCAGTGAAACCTCAAAGTGCCCCAGGGGGATGCTCCCAAGCCCAATATCTCCAGGTCACCTCACTTTACATGAGGCCGACACTACCCTCTGAGCATTCTTCTCCAAGCAGCCTAAATCCACACCCTAAAACAACCTGGTGCCAGACTATGGGATCTCCCCATCCTTATAAGCAGACCTCCCCAAGACGGCACAAGCAGTAAGGCAGCCGGCCTGTTGTACATCCAGTCCAGTTCAGGGAAAGGGCAAAGGTATCTAGGAGAAATTAAATGAGAAATTGCTACCAGGACTGTCAGATGATCATATGATAACATTGAGCAGAGCACAATTGAATCATTCCACCAGCCCAATGCAAAGGTAACTCCCTAAGGCCACAGCAGAGAATATTCAGAAATAGCAATGGGTCTACATCCATGGAAATGGCATCAGCATCACCTCAGCACTGCACCACCAACCATCAACTAGGTTTTCTTCCACTTTCTTCCACCAGCAGACATCCAAAGTAACACAGTCACCCCTTGAGTAGTTAAGCCACTTCCCACAAAATATGTGTCATTAATCTTGACACTGTAGAAGACTTGGATTCCCAGAACTGTACAAAGGACTTGGAATGGCCCTGGTCATTATCTTTCCCTTAACACCATTTAATCCCAGAGCATATTATGTATCTTAATGTATCCGATTGCAAGGCGTCCTTTAGGGAACCAGACCACACAGATTTGTCCAGAAGTTATCCACACTTGAGCCTGACATAACTGGATATGCCAGACACCTTGCCCTTCCTCCAAACTATCAAGCCACAGAATCAGAGGCCAGCAGACATCGGTGTACCTAGCTGAAGGAACATACAAGACATCTTCCTCATATCTCCTGAACTCTAACAATTTCCTCAGTGTTATGAAGAGCTCACTTGGATAACAAGCAGGCAAACCCCCACTTGCCTATGTTCAGCACCAGCTGAATGAAACACATGCAAAACAAGTGCCCTGAGAAAGCAAGACCTGTGGCAAGAGGGATCTTCCATAATGAAAAAAGACAAAGTAATACCCTCTCTGCTCATAAGGGTCACAAGTTTCTTTCTTAAGAAACTAAATGGATATGAATCTCCTTTTTGCAGCCTGGCACAGCTGCCTGTCCCATGACAACTCGCTGTAGCAGTACTCTCACATCCTTCTCAGACAGCAACCAGCAAGAAGCAGACTGGATGGCACAGAGCTTGAAAACCATTTTGGTGATGGTGGATTTCGTAAGGTAAATTGCCAAGCTACCCTTTGACTCTGGTGGACAACTGTCAATAAGGGATACATTGTACTCTGGGATCAGGAAGAAGGCCTGGGAAACTCACACTCTGACCTCCAGAGCTAGTCAAGTCAGCTACAAGGCAGCTTACATTATCAATAAATAAATGTCTTTCTCTTGAAGATGACATGGCACTTTGGCAGTTATTTTAAGGAAGTTCCTTGTTTAAAGTACTAGCAATGGCTTCTTGCTACAGCAGCAGCTTTAAATGGGACAAAGCATCATCTCTGGCTATCTCACAACAAGCCACACAACCAAATTAAAAGTTAACAATTCCCTCAGTGGTTATGGTGCAAAAAGTGTTGATCGTACTTGCAAAAGCATCTTATGCTTTTAGGTTATGTTTCCCTGAACGGTTTTGATTTTCCACCATAAGTAAAAAAAAATCTAACTTCATACTAATATTTTGACTTGGACAGTCTTCAGAAGAATCTTGTTATAACTTAAACTACAGGTAAGTGACTAAAATTTCTTAACACCAGAAAATCATTCATTAATGACACAAAGAATATACTGGCATAAATGTATTGTTCAATCAAAAATTGAGTACTGCTTCAAAAAAAAAAGAAAAGGACAAGTACAAAACATATTCAGCAATTAAGAGGATCTCACTTAACAACTGCTTCAAAATCATACAACCAAAACCAAATTTATGCCTAATCTGAATTTCAGAGATTAAGTATATACATATATTTAAATTTAAGAAAAATTACAACAACCTAAACTGAGGTCTGTGTCTACTGAGGTCTACATCAAATAGTTCTGCAAATGGACAGTGAGTAAAAACATGTGAATGTCTTCCTCACACTTCCTAAAACAGGATGACAAAGCTTTCTTAAACCACCCCTTCAAGAATTCAAGCAAAGTCTGAAAACACTGTAATACATCACACAAGTTTTTATAACATACATCTTCATAAGTTGTTTTCTAATTTGAAGTTCCAAAGTGCCAAATACCAGCTTTCACAACATGAAGCTCATTGTTTCCCATAAACTTTCATAAACAGCTTCTACTTTATAGGAGAAAAAAAAAAGATCCTGTTTTAGTTCGTTCTTCTATGTAAAAACATCCATAGTAAGAAGTTCAAACAAATACAGCCTCTTTCTTAGCTTTCACCTCAAAGGAGAACAAGTACCATAGTGTAAATACCCTTCTCAGAAAGGAGAAGGCAGGCAGAATTTGGGTCACTGGACAGACGATTGGACATTTTCACTAGTACATAATATTATCAATTACTTATATTTGTAAAATGTCTTAGATATTTAATGTCCTAGTCTTTTTTACTCCTAAACCAGAAAATATCACTGAAATGAAAAGTTACATTGTGTTTCCTATAGGAAATCTTATGAGTTGTTCTGATTATACTTCTCATTTCTGATACTGTTTTCACATACTACCTTGGGCACAAGGGAACCAAAGCAATCTCTCTAGTGCAAAGTTCAGAGCAAAGAAAGGTGTGTTTAAACAAGGCATAAATCAGCAAGCTTTTAAGAGCTTATCAATGGACGACCAACCATAATTTAGAAACTGCACTTTAATTTACCTGCACCTTAATTTACCTCATTAAAGCATGTGGGAATCCAAGCTGGGCTTTTGTCTCTTTTTTGTGAGGCAGGCTGCACAGTGACACGTGCAGACAGTGAGGGGAGGACAGGTTATCAGCAGCTCTGTAAGAGGAGTGCAGGTGTACTCTGCTGTGCAATGCACCTGAATCCCAAGGGTCTCTTCTGACATCACAGCCTCCTTTTGCAGGTAGAAGAGGCCAGGTACATGACTGGATCACTGAACAGTATGAGTCAGGACTAAATGAGGTGGAGATGAAACTCACACCAGCTTTAGAGAGGTTGGCAAAGGGCAAGCTATACCTGAAGTGATTAAAAACCTGACAGTACAAAGTTAAGCCATTAAATAACTTTTAACAAAAATGAACCAATGGAGTTAAATTATATCAGATAAACCTCTCACGGGACGCAGCCATAGCCACTGCTAGGACTTATAAAAATAAGTTAACTTATCAAATTGCAGCCCCATAATGATCATATTAAGCCAGCACGGACATAGGCTGCTGCCAGAGGGTTCTGTCAAATCCCCCTTCCCTGTGGGTTTCCTTCACTCCCTTTGTGCCAACACCATCACTAATGCAGTAACTTGCTGAGCTAGGTTAAGGAACTAATCTGCCTGAAAACAACACTTGCAAAAAATATTGCTTTCAGTTGGATTTTTGTTTTAATCCAGCTCAACCTACTTCAGTCAGCTTGGAAATGCCAATGCCTGGGCAAGAAAAACATTAGGAAGGTGTGAGAGATGGAAAGAAACTCTACTTTCAGTGGTGTTCTCCATTCTTCAGCTCCTGCTTATCTCAGCCTAGTATGGCCATGACCTGCACCCACTGTCACTGCACATCAAAACCTCTGCTGGTTCAGAACAAGCCTTAGGAGACACTCTGAGAGGCAAGGGTAAATTTCATGAAATATTGTCTCTTCTCAACAGAACAAGATACTCTTCAGGTCCACCTGAAATACAGGCTTCTTGGGAGAAGATAACACAGCCAAGCCACCAGAATGAGTTTAATAAGACATTAAAGCGAACCTCTGAATGAGTTATAATGATGGGGATGACAATTCCCACAATAACATCATTACTAGTGTTCTCCTCCCTAATTGTGGCAAAGACAAGCAGGCTGCGAGGCTCCAGAAACTTCACTACGGATTTGTTAGATCCCTCATGGTTTTAGCAACTGCTGAGAAAGAATGTATCTTCCATTGGCTTCTGGTAACCACAGCTCTGGTCTCCCACTGTGACCGGCCAGTGACTCACATCTGTGTGTGTGACAGCACTGATAAGGCTCCCACACTGTTCAGTAGCTGAAGCCTCTGGTTACTGCTCCAAGTCTCTTGCTTTTTTTAATCTGGGATCACAGACTGCTAACTACAGCTATAACCCAAATTATTATATGAATTCCTGAGCTACTACAAGCCTCCAAGAACTTTCTGCTTTATTTGTGCAGTTGAAGTCTAACCTTGCACTTTCTTAACACCAGGGGCAAAGCTCCCTGTTACCTCTGGATACAGTATACTGCTGGACCTTGCTGTTGCATTTTATTAAAGGCAGATAATTTCTGATAAAGATGATACTTCATCAGTGGCCTCGAGTCTCACCACTGTTTTGACAATTACATACAAATCTGTTAAAATTAACTGAATAAAATCAACTTATTAAAAATGCTAAAAGTTGTACTTTACTAAGCATATATTGCTAAACATGGACCAAATAATTTTCATACACCATCCCAAGTATTTTCCCGTTTTTCAAATAGGACATGAAGTCAAATATCTGACTTCCTGAACCCAGCATAAAAGCTGTCTGGGTGGTTTGGGGATTGCTGAACTGGAAGAAGGATTTAGAGGAGTGGTAAATTGAAGATTTGTACTGATGCTACATCAAGCAAACATGCCAACTGTTCTGCTGCAGTTTGGAACTCAGTATGTATGATAAGGTATTTATTTATTTGCTGAAGACAACACTATTCTTACTTTGCTGCTTTCTCATGTGCAGTATACCTTCAACCATTTTTCTAAGTATGATAAAAACATTCACACTTGCTCCTCCAAAAAAACCTCAAATTGTTTTAAGTCCTCCAAACATACCAGGGGCCCTGCAGAGGAAACATTTTAACACATTTTTATCACCTTTTAGCCTAAGAAGCCTCCCTAGGAAAGAAGGCTGTTGTAGAAAGATGACAGATAAAGTATCTGAAATAATCAAGAAACCATTTCTAGGCTAACAGGATTGGGATGCTGCATCAGGAAGAGCGGGGAACAGTCATTGAACAAGAGAGAATATTGAGCAGCTTACCCTCACAGGGTATGTTACCAGGTAAGTAACTATTTCTGTGCATACTTTCATTTTGCTATAACACAAGAGACATAGCACAAAACAATAACCAAAGAATAAGTTCATAACTTCATCTTTCTTGGGAGTGCAGAAGTGTTTATCCCATATGCTGCTCAGGATACCATCAAAAATACACCTCAGAAAACGATGTCTAAAATTGTACTTATGAAATAAATCAAGACTGTCTATTTTTTACACAGCCAAATACTAAAAAACAAATCCCCTATTTTCTATTTATTTGGTTATAAATATTTAAATTCCCTGCCTGAACATGATTATTTTGACATCACAACTCCAAGGCAGAGAGGGGTTGATTGCAAAACCAGCAGCCCTCACAAAACAGACTGTTGACACGTTGCAAGTACTCAAAACTTACAAGCATGGAATTTTTCTACCCTTGGCCAAGCAGATTTACTGAGGAGTCTGGAATGACCGTCAGTGACCCGTGCATAGCAGGAATCTGCAATGCTGCTCACAGCAGGAACCTCGTTGTATCATTTACTGTAATTACAGCCTCCACTCAACAGCAGCATTTCAGAAACAAAAAAATGAAAGTGCACATTTAGTAACTCTAGTGAAAAAAAGCACCAATAGAGAAAGGCGCTGGCACTGCAAACTTTACTCAAACATGTATGAATAACCTTTTAAAACCTCCAGTTCACTAGCAACAGTTACAAAACAACAGTACAATATTGGCAATAATAATAGGTTATAACATTTTAAATCAAGTGCCAATATCATCAGACTGAAAATCACATTAGTCTTATTCAAAAACAAGTTTCACCATCCTGCTCATCAAAGAAAAAGAACTTAAAGAAACAAAAACTATTTGTTTGATGCCACACTTAGAGTGAATGCTGGAGTTGAGATTTACACAGCTCCTCTAGCACTTTGCTCATCAGAAGTTCAGTTCCATTCTAGTTTTGCATAAAGTCTACATGTTTATAACAGCAGATCTAGTAATATACTGTATTATGCTCTGTATCATCTAGATTTGTAGACACTCAAGCAAAAAATGGAAAGCCCATAATTAAAATATTTAAAAGACCATTAAGTTTCACATTCTTTATATCTAGACAAGCATGATATCTCAATCTCTGTATGTCATTAAAATAAAAAAGAAAGCCTATATACAGGGGGCCTTGATTTTCCTCTTTTCTGCTATGTAGCTCTACTGATTCAGCAGTTATTCTTATTTTATATCCATTTAAGGGCCTGACCCAGAGTAGAACTTAATATTGACTGTTTGCACTGGCAGTGAAAGACATTAAATCAAATCTACACCCATGACACAGAATAATCTAAGTCACCTAGTGAACTCAGCTTGTTGAAATAATGTTGTTTTATCATACTGACAGATCCTAAATGGATGTCTAAGTGCAAGAAACAGAAACTCTGCCTACACAATGAGGACTGCACTGAAAGAGCTTCAAAAGATTTAGGGCTCAGAAAGGACATCTAAATTGGAGTTTCACCATGATTCTTAGAAAAACAAGATGGCATGGCTGCAGTATATAAAATTAATTTTCAGCAAGGAAGTGATTTTACCTGTGTAGGTGACACTCACGAGACTAACATTGAAGTACTGCATGTAATTCAGGCCGGGGCGTGAAGGAGAAGCAAAGTAGCAAGACAAGTGTAAAGACAGATGCTGAAAATGCTGAAGGGAAGTGTCACAAAAAAGGATTTTCAGACTGAAGAAACAAGGGCTCAAACAGAATTAGTTTTTCTGCCTACCAAGATAAAATTGAGCATCAAGTTGAAAATAGGTAACAGGCACTAGGGGGGCTTTTTAATCAATTGGAAAGATAGCAAGAATCAAAGGCAGGAGCAATATGAATTCATAGAAGAAATAAGGTGCAAATTGTGGAAGGGGGAACCCCATGAAGCAGGAATCCAGAACTGAGGAAGCACGAAATGTTGATACCATTTCTTGCTGACAGTAAATCAAGTTACTGTGATTAATATACCAGTAACTAAGCAACACATGAAGGATCTGCCATATACTACATATTTATACATGCATGAAGTACAAAAGACACAAAAGCAATTCTAAAGAAAGAAACTTAGTGCCTGGTTGCCTGTCAGTTCTATCTGAAGATGTTGGTAATCATCAGACAATAAACTCTACTCAAATTAGCAGGCAAACTCAAGGCAGGAAAGATTTTCCTAATGCATTCACATAACGATTGTGCTGATGTAAAACCCGTAGCAGATAAAAAGACTGCTACGATTTCATCAAGTCAGCTGTAGCTGACTTGCTTTGCTTTGACTTGATTTGCTTTGCAGATAGATCTTTCTGCTTTTGTAGAAGTAAAGCAACACGTGGCAGGTACTGTGTTGAGCCATCCATAGTGACATCATGAAAGGTTACAAGGGTTGGGAACAACAATTGCTGTGATGATGCAGGGGGCCTGAAATCTGTGCCATACTAGCAGATTGCAAATGAAATTGCAAAATGCTCCAACAACTTAAGGCAGCTGTGAGTAATGAGCTTGTGAGTTTTTGTTGCTTGTACACTGAGCATTATATTTATCCCTCACAGTGCTTTAGTCCTTCATACTGGATTTCACTGGTTTTCAATTCCAAGAGTGAGTCGCTGGTAGAAAAAGAGAAACAAATGAGAATTTTTCTCTCTGAAATAATGGAGATGGGAAATGCCCTTGAAAAAGGGCATGATTTCATGCTTACTACTAGATTTCTTCTTGGCTTAGATGTAAACTATTAAGACTAAACTGAGCAAACATTTGAACAACGAATGAGGCAGATTATTCTTGTAAGAAAAGAATAAACTCCACTTGTTTGTGTGATTTGTAATGTCTATTATGGTCAGTGTTTCAAAAATCATACATTGTGGGCAATTCACAGCAGAAGTCTTTGTTATTTTTCCAAGCTCAAAGGACATCTATCATCTGGTTTCTTACTCAGGGAGATCAGCGAGTCAGTGACTTAGACCACAGCTATCTGTAGAAAACACCAAGTATTTTATGCCCCTTACTTGTCACCTGTCCCCCAAGTGAATACAGATGCTACCACTACTAAGTCTGTAAAGCCCATATTTACAAAGATATATAAAAATAAATATTTTTGTTTATGCAGATTTACACAGTAACCCAGAAAAAGGGGCACTTCTCTACAACAAAACCCAACTGAGATCCCTTGGTTTCACTGCCACACAGATCCAAGCTCCAGTTAGTGTCTCCCAAAGCCAGAAGGATTCAGTAATGAAGTGGAACAGTGAAGCTCAGGGGCTGCAGGTCTCAGCTAGCAGGTTTCACTCAAAAGAGGAGACCTGAGGTGGCAGCAATCTTCTCTCTTATAGTAGGTGAAGGCTACAATGCCCTTTCTAGAACCAGTCTGAGAAAGTTCCACCCTGAGGAAACTCAACTTATCGCTCTCATTTTGCAACCAAGTACCAGCAAACCAAATGCAAGATTTAAATAAGGCAAAGAAGGGAGAGTGCATATAACTGCAGAGCCTCTGAGGAGGAGCAGCTGTGTACCAGGCTCTATGAAACGTTGGAGTTTTTCTTATCAAGTCACCAGCAATATGAAGATCCACAGGTCCTTTGGAAGCATATAGAGTTAAACAGGCACTGGCTTGCAAACCTTCAAAACTCAAACTGGTCTTCCAATGTAAGTTAACACAGTGCACTGAAGTGGCAGCAAAAGTGCACATGCTGGCTGCTGGTGAGCAAGCACAGTGACTCACTGGAAACAGATATAGGGTGACTGTCACATGACAATCTGCTGCAGCACAGGAGACAACATAGAACAGCAGCACCCTAGATGTATGAAAAGCCAGTCAATCTCCAATGGCAAACACATTTAAAATTCGTTTATTTATTACCTAGTTTGCATTTTAGGCTTGGCTCTTGAAAATGCTGTGTACCAGAAGTTTATTTGCCTCATACACTGGTGTGCATTCAGTTAGTTCTGCAGGCATTCACTTGTAGTTTTGCTATAACATATTCTCCACACCTTGAATAAGGCTTGGTGTTAGCCTTACAATCACATTCAAAAAATTTTTTTACATACATATATATTTGCATACACACATTCACTTACTCTTCACGACAGAAATAGTTCCGTAGAGTCTTCTGGATGGCATTTGATTACCTAAGGGTAAGCCCACGCAGCCATATGAGAAGACAGTTGTTATCTGAAACACCTACTTGTGGCTGGCAAATATGACACAGGACCTGTGGTCCTTTCTGCCAGAGCAGATGGGGTAGAACTCCCCAGGAACTTAAATGGCATTGGAAACCTATGCTTAAGGGTTTGCATTTCACATGTATGAGGGCAACATACCTACAGGCAGTCATTGAAACAGGATCTTGGACTGAAACCTATCTGATTCACTCTCACTTTTCACAGCCCATATAACAACAAATGGTTCTATGGGAGGATGAAAAAGAAATTATTTAAAAGTTTGAGCATGCATATCACAAAGAAAGAGAGATGACTCCAAAATGCAAAAGTAGTATGACAGCCAAAAAGGCATTAGGTGATCTAACAGGTTAAAACCGTGAAGTGAGAAAACTAAGGCAATATGGAAAAGAGAGCTAATAAAATTGAATTTGATAGAGGGTATTCTGCCTTTTTGTTTTCTCTGACGAAGTTCTTCAGATAAATATTTAGGTATACCATAGAAATCACCCACAATCAGTATCTACACTATATGAAAATAATCTCTTAACTGTTACTTTAAAGGAAAATGCCAAATAAACTTCTCTATGGCAAAGACAATAGCTCTGATGTCATTTTATGCATCACCATTGTTAAGGCAATATTCCTACACTGACAAACTTGGAAGTAGTCACACAGAGACTGTCCTAGACTTTAGCCTACTGAACCAAGAAGTAAATATTTCACAATTTCATTGTGTCTTTAAAGTGCCCAAAAAACAGAAGAGACAAGTAGCTCAACATTCTGTTAGATTAGTAACATTTTTAAGTCTTATGAAGCAAGACTGCTCATACACCTGAAGGGAAAAAATGGATAGGAAGTATAGACTGTTACTAGGACATTAATTTGGAGCACAGCCAATATGTTGGTTTTTCCAGGATGTACCAGGGCCATGCTTCCCCAGCTCTCCAAAGACAAAGTAATTTCTAACATGCACTGTTTTGAATACCTATGGAAAAAAAAAATCAGCATAGTTTCTCTATTAATCTTTCCAAAAGGGCTGCTTCATTACAGCTGGCACTGTATTACATTGGCTTCCTAATATTCTGATCCCTGTTAAAAATGACAGAGTTTTCAAATTAGCAGAGAGATGCTAACCTAGGTATTGAAAGTTGTTCTCATTTTGTTACTTTTTAAAAAGGTAAAATAAGCTTAATTTCACATCAGCAATAGAACAGAGAATCTGGATTGCAGAACTGGTACATCTACACACTGTGCAGAGCATAATGGAAGAACTTATTTCCATAAAGTATTTCAGAATTATATGGGTTTGGGCATTATTACTATCATGCAGCTCTAGACATCTTGGGAATGTTGATGAAGAAGGAAAGTAGTTAGAATAAAGAGGGAGGAGGGGAGGGAAAGAAAGCCCACAGAAATGTTACAATGTTTTAGGAAAGTTTTGTTTGTTTGTTTTTAAAAAGACAAAAAAGTTACAAGTGGTCATTCCCCTCCCTTTCTTCTGTCATGAAAATATTCCAAATTTCTCTCACTTCAGAAGTGGGTAGACACTGGGCATGCAGGGCAGGATGGACCAGATCAATCGGGATTATGGAGTTGAAATTCTGGTTAATGAAAACAGGATGCACAGCCCTAAGGTCCAAATTTAGAGTGGCACAGCAGAAAAGCGGAGAGGTACCCTTTAGGACTTTAGTTTAATGAACTATGTGGAAAATATGCATGGCCTAGAAAACCATAATACTGATGGGGTGGAACTCAGGAAAACTAACTGTAGGAATCCTGTTCTGCTGGATTAACACACCTGAAACATGCATATTTGTTTGCTACAATTACAGAAATGAAACAACATTTCATATGTATTTCCCCTTCTCCTACTAGCCAAAACAGAAAACTTTGTGAAGGATCACTATCACTTGCATGGCAATGTCTCGGTTTACCCAGGAGACTGTCCCCAGAAGCAGCTGCAGAGGAGTGGGAATCTCATGACAGAGCTGCTCGTAAGGGTGTGGCATTAGAAGAGGAGACAAGCCTCCAATACAGAGAGGCCCCCAGGACTGTGCTCATGCATCCAGTGCCTCTTATGGCTAAAGGTCTGGCAGCTTAGATGCACGTATCCAGGCAGTGACGTGTCAAAGAGGGGGAACAGTCTATAGATACACTAATCTTTACTCAGAAGTCATCCCAAGGAGCAGAGAAAGTGTTTTTTATCTTATCCCTCCTCCTCCATTGGGAGTTTGAGGAGAGTTATTAAAGGTAAAAAGAACCACAAATAATAACACAAATAAGTTTGTGGATTTTTGGTTTCTTACAAAAATGTACATATATTGCATTCAATGGGTAACAACTAGGTCTGCAGTGCCCTTATAGATGTAGCTAAGATGACATCAGGATTAAAGCGGTGTTGATAAATAACAGTTAAGGAGAAGGAAGCATCTCAATAAAAAGAGAGGCATGGCTTTGTGGTTCTGATATGGGGTAGGCAGTATTTCTCAGTTCAGTCCTTGCTTCTGTTGTGGACTCTTGGTGTGACAGATCATGGTGCATCAATTATCTTTTGTCCAGAGTGACCCAATGTACTTCCTTCTATCTTCTTTTAATCAGACTATAATCTCTTTGATCATACATGCTCTCCCTATGGGCACACGGAAACATTGTGCCAGTTTCAGTATCTTCCCAGTTTCAGCTGGCTTTTCAGTATTATTAGCATTATTTAGCATTATTATCAATGGGACCTTTGTTGACAGTTTCAGCAAAGAGGAGGCAAGACTGAATGGGCCATAAAAACAAAACTCGGTCCTTTCCACACAGCAGTCTCTCTGGTCATTGATATGGAAAAGTCACCAGTGCCTTCTGCCTGTAACAAACACATGCTGTGAGGTCCTCAGCCTTCAAGTATGTGAAACTGGCTTCTTGCCCATTATCAGTTTCAATGATAAATGCTTTAAAAAGTTTATCTCGTCCTTAACCTGCCCTTCCCCCCGTTTATCATTTAAATAACTAAATAATTAACAATAGTAATAATAATAATAACGTCGCAAAGTACAAAGCAGTAAAGCGCAAGGAGGTTATAGGAAAATCTGTACACTGCATCCCACTGACTGCCTGATCCCAAAGACTCTGGGGTCCAGCCCCCCGAGGCCAAGGGGACAGCGCTCTTCGCTGCGACCTACAGTCCCTCCACGCTCCGAGCCTAAACCCGCACAGAGCAGCAAGAGTTTGGGTTTAAGCACCGACAACGCACTCGGGCGGCCACGGGGCTGTTCTCAGCTTCAAACACCTTAACAACAGCCGGCGGCTGCTGTTTGCATTCCGCTCTCCGTAGACCAGCAAAACACCTGGGGTTTCCACGACGCGCGGAGTTTATTACAGAAAGGGATGGGGGAGAAAGGAAGGAAAAAAAAACCCACGCACACAAAGGAAAAAACGTCTGGGAGGCTGCGAGACACGGCGCAGAAGTGGGCAAACCCTTTAGCCGCCGGACCCGGAAAAAACACTTCGTCCCGTGCAACAGCTTCCCGCTGAGCCGGCTCCGCTCCTGTTCCGCGGCNCCTCCTCCCGCCGCGGGCAGCCCGGGCGGCGGGACCGAGCGGCTGCCGGGAGCCGCCTTAAAGCTCTGTGCGCTCCCACACACCGCGGCGTGTTGGAAACCGGCGTTCTCCGGGCAGGATGGAGTCCGTTCGAAGGCATCGCGGAGAAGTCCGTCAATTAAAGAAAAGTCGATGCACTTTCAGCCCCGAGTGAGCTGCTGGCCCGCGGGTGCTGCGTGGCACGGGCGAACTGCTGCGCCCCGAGGCTGCCGTGGGGCAAATGCAGCGCGGCGATAAGAAAACAAGGAATGTGTTCAGGGTTTGCTTTGTACGTATCCGTTTCACTGAATCCCTACATTATTCTGTGACTGGTTTAACTTTTCATACACACAAAAAATAGGGGGTTGGGTTTTTTTTTTAGATTACAAACTATCGTTACAAAAATCACAGCAGGTGATACCGTCAGGCAAGGACACAGGCGACTGCGCCGCTGAGCCTTAAACCAGCCACCATTAGCTCCAAGGTCATGCTCTACCAACCAGGAACAGCCTGAGCAGGGCAGCATTGGGTTGGCCTTTTTGGTGAGCACAGCCTCCTCTGCACCTCAGCACAGACTCCGATGAGAGAGGACTTAACTGCCCTGGTGTTAGTTTTGAATTGGTGGGTCAGACCTGAAACACAACACTCAAACCTGTATGTTTTTTTCATGGCGACATGTAAGTGTGTATACACTATAATTTGTGCCCTCATTCACTGAAGCATGTGGTTTGTCTGAATTATTATCGGTTTGTTCTATAAGCGAATGGATCAATTTCAATATGAATGCAACTCGCATTGTGTTTACTTTTTCCTTTTAAAACAAACAAATCGTCTGCTTTGCTTGCAATTAAACATCTGCAAAATTCAGTGCTGGGCTGTATGAGGTGTTCTGGAGCATGCAGGTATCAAGTTCTGAACCTTCACTTATTTAAACCTGTACATGTAAATCAGAAAGCAGCATGCAAGTCATGGATGGATCTCAGTTTTCTCTGCAGCTGTTCTCCAGCACAGAGCAGCCAAGCCAGGTGCAGCACAGAAATCTCATCCTACAGTCACTGTGAAGTTGGTTCCAGCAGAGAAGCAAACAGGAAGAACTTCCCATCATGTTTGAGCAAGATCAGTTTGTTCTCTAGAATCCTTGATACTTACAGCTGGTGACTTTACAGGAGTCATTCAGACTAACTGAATTGTGCCATTGACTTAAGTGGTTAATTTCATCCAGTAGGTTTCTTCTTAAAAGTGTGACCTTCTACAGAGTGACAAATAGGAAGTCTAAATTTATTTTGAAAGGGTAAAGTTGCCATAAAATTTTGACAAGAGTCCCAACATTACAAGCACAGGAAAACTTGGCTGATATTCACTAGGCCAACCATTACACAGTTGCCTTTTCCCTTCTTACACATCTGAAGGTCACATGCTGCTCTAGTTTTAAGTTCATATAAATAATTGAGGGTAAGGGTGGGTTTTAATAAAGCCTGCCTTTTCAATGGTTTCTATAAGATGTTTAATCCATAGGCAGCTGGCCAGGGTGTTTTGGTTAAAATATTTTTGTATTGTTAACTTTTAATCAAAATTTTCATATGAAATTTAAAACCCCAATTTATTAAAAAGTAGACACTAGTACTAACAGATACGCTATGCATATAAATTAGAAAAAAGAACAGGCCTATTCTTAACTATGTGATTCTTTAATTAGAAAAGAGACTGCCCCACCTCCACAGAAGTTCTCTTGTCTCCAAAGGGAACAGCTAAAAGAGAAGGCACAGCTTCAGTTCAGCTTCAGCAGTGGCTTAAACTAGTAGTATGCACCAAGAGCACTGAGACAAATTGTCTGCATGTACCTACACACTCACAAAAACAAGAACATGAAGCCACGGCAAAACTTAGGACTGTGAAAAGATTTCCCTGAACTACCAATGCAAACATACTGCACCCCCACTATGTCTCAAGCTGTATCCAAAAAGCAAAAGTTAGCCTAACTTCTCACACAAGCACACAAACAAGACTCCTCGGTTTTCACTGCTCACTTTAGAAACACATCAGCATGAGATGAGAAAACATGTTATTAACATATGTCAGTGCTCCTATGCTGGCGCCTTTGGCTCTTTCTTTAAATGCACATGTAGTTAATTGCTAAACAGCATATGCAGAATGCAAAATTATTTTCTGAAGGACCCAACTTTTTTCTTTTGAACTAAATCAGAAAAACTAAACATGAAAATACTTGGGTCCTTAAAATGTGGCCACGTCTAAAACTTCAGCTAATTGGTTGCATGCCAAATACCCAACTTGGTTATAAAATTTTCTTTAAAAAGTATCTAAAATATAACATAAATAAAACATTTAAAGCATTCCATGATTAACGAGTGCTTTCCAAAGCCCTTTCTCCAAATTAAATATATATTAAGTGTTACAAGAACAAAAATGCAAACTGTTTTTTCTTTGATAAGCATCTTAAAACACACCATAACTAAGGCACATCATAACGTGTTGCACTGCTGCTGTAAAAAGAATGTAGAAACAAGATGTAGTCAATGAGGCGTCACTAGGGGTTGCTCAAAAGACAATTTTGCTGCAAACAGAGAAGGGGAAGAACCTGTTTTGTTTAGGGTAAGAGGGAGATTAAAAATGGCAAAATCCAGAATGAGTTTGTACCAGTCAGTTGGAGAATAAGGAGTAAGCTTAAGAAAGCTTTTGTGAGTATATTACAAGGAGAGTGGGAAAAGGAGTTCTATGAATAAAAGAGTAGGGATTAAATTACTGATAAAACCAAAGATATTGATTCCCTCCTTATATCTGTCTTTTTTATGACACGCTTCAAACACAGAAGTGCATTTAGGAGCTTAATTCTAGACACAATTTTTTCTATACTATGTCTGACTATTTGATAGAATCTAACTCAGTCCTGTTATGATAGCATAACACCAGCATGGTTTTCTTTAATTAAATTATTCCAAATTTACAGTAGAGCCAGATAGATAATTTTGACCTACACAGGTATTATTGCTGTAAAGTGACACAAATACCACTAGTCTCTTTCACTGTTACAGTCATTAATTCCTACGTTTGCAGTTAATATTTTTGTTCTTAACAAGGTACAGGTATACTTATTTGGAAAGTAAGGTGGTTCACAGAGAAGAGAAAGCTTCTGCGAGACTTCACTGAGGTATTCCAGTACCTTCAGAGGGCTTATAAAAAGGAGGGAGAATGGCTTTTTATACAGTAAATAGTGACAGGACAAGGGGCAATGGTTTTAAAGGTGAAGTGGGCAGATTTAGACTAGATGTGATGCAGAAACTCTTTACTCAGAGTGTGGTGAAGCACTGGAACAGGTTGCCCAGAGAGGCTGTAGATGTCCCAATTCCTGGAAGTGTTCAAGGCTGGTTGGATGGGGCCCTGAGCAACCTGATCTAGTTAGTGGCACCTTCGCCCATTGCAGGAGAGTTGGAACTAGATGATCTTTCAGGTCACTTCCAACTCTTCTGAGTCTATAACCAACTAGATAAGAATGCACCATTTGAGGCATATACGTTTATGTGATAAAAGGAGGATATCATTGAGAAAGGAGATTACAAATCAGTCTACCTTGCTGCAGAATCCCAGACTCTTTTTTCACAGAGTTTAAATATTTAGATTAAGATGTCATGCAGTGCGTTTACACTCACTATAATCAGTCTCCAAAGCCTAGCAGATCACGCAGGGTTTTTATGCTTAGTGCTCTCTTTACAAAGCAATAGCTAAAAAGATAACTTTTCAGTAGTGCCATCCTCCATTGCTGCTTTACAGGGTTTGAATATGCATATGTTCAACATATGTTTTGATTCTTCACTGCAGAATGATTTATTTTCCTTTTTAAATTTCTCTCAAATAAAAAAATAAATCACCCTGATTTTCATAGTCTGTATATATATACGAGTATACATTTTATATATGCTTTGGGTGATTTTTCACATTCCATGTTCCTAATGATGTGTTAATTATCAGCAGGTAAAAATGCAACCCTCTGCAAAGAACTGGCTTGAGGAAAACATAACAAGTCAACTGACAAGTTTGAATTCACAGGCTGATTTCAATGGCACAGATGGATTTATTCCTGCCGGGGTCCAGAAATCCCTCTGGAACCAATGCCAGAGTATAGACAACCAATGCAGTGCTGCAATAAAAGAAAAATTGGACTTTTAAAGTATATTTTTAATGCAGGAGAGTTTCAACCTTTTCCTTGCATTATTCATTCTAACATTTGTTCAGCTGGATTTTAAACTGGGCAGAAAATGTTTCATCAGCTCACTCACCTAATTCACACTGAAATAAAATGGCAGCACTTCCATTGTCCAAATTGCTTCCAGAATTCCAGCCAGCAGTCAGAAAAGGCATGAAATGGAAAGTTGTTTGTAAACTGTAAGATGAAATCTAGCCCTTATTAAGCTTCACTCTATTATTGCTGCACTCTACTACCTAAAAAAACACATACATGAAGAGTGTTCTGTAGCTGTTAATAACCAATGCTAGGAATAATATAAAAATGCATATTACAGGTTACTTAACTCCTGACGTTTACAGCCATGTAACTGATTTTCCATTCTATTGAAAGTCCATGAAAGAAATGCACTTGTAGAGGGTAAAATCCTCTGCCCTATGTTAGACCTCCACTTTAGCACATGAAGATGAATCATGTTCCAGGATTGTCCATTTATTTCCACTGACTAGAAAGGCTGACCAAATGAGTAGGTCTCATGCAGATGTCCACATCTGTCTGATATGCTTCACCTTTGTTGCACTTCAAAATATGGAAGATGAATGTTTATTAACAATGTGCACCATATGGTATACACAATGTGGAGTAGTCAGTATTCCAAATTGTACAGTACTAATATGTAGGAGGTGTTTCAGATCAGCAAAGGTGGGGATGAAGTCACACACGTACATAGAAAGCTGTAACATGTTTGCTAGCCAGCACATGCTGAACATTTCTTATGGTCTGATCCTGCAAGCTGATGTGTAACATAACCCATATTCAAATATTCATAGGATTTTTTGTATGAAAAAATATGTTCAATATTACCAGATCAATACATAGCGGAATTTAGAAAGCAAGACACAGTTGTCACTGAAGCAACTGCAAGGATAGGGGCACATGTAAGAAGTGACACCTTCCCAGCTTTCTCAGTTTTTGCGTTCTTCCTCACTGCCTCCACACACATATTCAAATATGTAATTTCTTTCCCATAACAAAAAGAAAAGAAGAGCAGAAGAAAAGGGAGTAACACTTCTTACTTGCTCACTTTTCTTGGGAGTTGCTCTAAAATGTATCTAGTGCACTCTGGTGGCCGCTTCGGTAATTCTTAATTCGATGACTGCAAAATGTGAAACATTAACTACCGATGCTGGTTTTGAGATTATCTATACGAAGACTAATGAGCACATGAATTTAATCTAGTTTGCCCAGTTTGTTTTTTCTTGAACGCATCCTCTGGAGAAATTCTCATCTAGCCCATTGCAGCCCATCTGCTTACCTTATGTAAATCACAGTGTGGGGGTTGAGCAGTTGAGGTTCTCATCTCATCTGCTTTATGTCTTTTCTCATGGTCAGACAGCTGCTGAATTTTACCCAGAGTGGTATAGCTGTTTCTGTAGTGGTAATTTATCCACGTTTATTCATAGTGTGACCTTGCATAAACCTTCATATCAATTCTTGTTTCCCTTTCCCTATCCATAAAACAGGGTTAATAATATCTAGCTATTTATGAGGATTATTCACCATATGTTCAATTACATTGAAAGGTACCAAAAAATGCAGCACATTATTTCCCATTACATCACTACGTTTACTTTCATTTGGTGTGTTATTTAATAGGGATAAAATGGCATGGATTTCTCTATCCACAAGCACAGAGAACAGATGATAAATCTAGTACACTTTGCATTATCTCCACCTGAGATATAGGACTTTTGTGGAAATCTTAATACCACAACTGATGTTTAATGCCCCTTTTGGAAAGGGTAAAGTCAGCATGAATGTTGGGGACTAAGGGATTTTCACTGATGACTCTGATTGCTCCATTTCTCTTAAGCTGGTTTTGATACAATTTTGATTTAATAAACTATTACATTACATATGCCACTAATTATGAAAAGACAGTTGTATTTTCAGAATATGACGACCTTACCCATTCTTAATTCTCCCAAAATGTTACTGCTTCACCTTGCACTGAATGCATTCACTGCAGAGGTAGATACACTCTGCTAGCATATGAAAATTAAATAAAGATAAAATAACAGGAGCACGTTCCTGTTCAACCCTTGTTTAACCCTTGTTTGCCTTGTTTAACATTTATACAAGGCAGCTGTGTAACCCATAAAAAAAGGTTTTCTGTGCTTTTGCTTTTCTTCCAGAAGGCCACCTTCCATCCTCCTGACTCTTTGTTCACAGAATCACAGAATATGCTGAGTTGGAAGGGACGCATAAGAATCATCAAGTACAATTCTTAGCCCTGCAAAGAACATCCANAGATACACTCTGCTAGCATATGAAAATTAAATAAAGATAAAATAACAGGAGCACGTTCCTGTTCAACCCTTGTTTAACCCTTGTTTGCCTTGTTTAACATTTATACAAGGCAGCTGTGTAACCCATAAAAAAAGGTTTTCTGTGCTTTTGCTTTTCTTCCAGAAGGCCACCTTCCATCCTCCTGACTCTTTGTTCACAGAATCACAGAATATGCTGAGTTGGAAGGGACGCATAAGAATCATCAAGTACAATTCTTAGCCCTGCAAAGAACATCCACAAGCATCACACCATGTGCCTGAGAGCATTGTCCAAATGCTTCTTGAACTCTGTCAGGCTTGGTGTTGTGACCACTTGCCTGAGGAGCCTGTTCCATTACCCAGCCACCCTCTGAGTGAAGAACCTTGTTCTAATATCCAACCTAACCCTCTCCTGGGACAACTTCAGGCCACTCCCTCTGGTCCTGTCACTGGTCACCACAGAGAAGAGAACTTTCTGCATCTGTTCCAATTTGAACTTATCTTTCCTGAGCATGAGGACCCTGAATTCTGTAGAGCAACCAGGACCTTGTATAACATCACAGATACTTTCTTGACTATATCACACAGTACTGTGGAAAACATTAGCTCTTCTCATGGCTGCTTCTCTCATTGGTGCTTATAGTCCCTCCTGTGACTGACCTGAACATAATCCATTGTCTGAAACAGTTTGATCAGACCTGCTGAATGGCTTGTCCATCAAAGCACATAGAAGAAGCTCCTGAACTGTCTTTTGAGGAATAAGTACTACACTTCTGACTGGTAGGGGCATTCACTTTGTTGTTGTGAGGCTGCTGTCATGAAGGCCAGAAATCCTGGGTTTGTCTTTTCTCTTGGACATTGCAACCAACACCAAACCTACTGATGAGGCAGGAGTGAAGAAGTCTCCTGTAGCTCAAAACTCCACTTCTTTTCTCTTTTGGGCCAGAAAGTAGACCCCTATATCCAGTATTTGGGGCATAACAATGAATGAACTGATCAGACGAGGTTTCATAAAGCAAGATAGAGAGGGTGCTAGCAAGTGCAGAGAACATACTTGAAAATAAATGGATTATTTTCTCCTTTAAAAGACAGGCTTTATCCATTGCTTAGGTCCACGGTCTTTGTCAATTACCACCACCCCCATCCTTCACTTTAGATCAGGTTTGAGTAGTGGCTGGGATAGTTTTTTCAGTCTATATCTGGCTGGGAGGTTGAAACCATGGTCTCTCCCACACATGTTAACTAAGTCAGTCCACACATTGACTGGGAGCTTTTCTCTTCCTCACCCTTCTAATTTTGCTGTTGCCTGCAGATTTGATCACAGCTGAATTTGCAGCACAAAACATCTGGTGAAGTAAAGCACAGAGCAGACACAAAGGAGAAGGGTTTAGTCAGTCAGAAAAGTTCATGAAAATTGTGACACAATCCTGAGCTGAGCAAGTCAGAGCTATCCAGAAACATCACTATGTGCTGAGAAGAAATGTTTCAGAACAAAGAAAGGAACAATTGCATGAGTCATGGGCTGTGAGAAAGAAAACCACTTCTCTATAAGGGCTGAAGATTACCCAGTGAAACTTCAAGTTAACACAAAGCAAAATATTCTTAGTTCTTTCTTACTGACAAAAATATTCATTTTGCATCATCCTCCTTCATACCAAAGAAATCTTAGAAAAGCATTTCTTTCTTTCACATTTTACACAATGCAATCAAATTCAGCCACCCATAATATGGAATATTTCAAGCTGTCAATGTTATTTTTGATATTTTGAATTGAAATAATCTTCTGACTTCAACTTGAATTTTAAAAATGGTTCATATCAATTCAGAACTGCATTTTCCAGAAATTGAACTAAAATCCAAAAGAAGAGCACCATACTTTAAGTACATGTGAGATCCTAACTACAGTATTAGTGGGACAATATCTCTTCAAATCATGATACATTTGCAAGTATCAGAGACAAATCAGAAAGAAGGCATAGTAGGTCCCACATTGTCACTTGTCTTTCCTATTTCATCAGCTTACCAGGCTCATTTCTGTTACACTTGCATTCTCTAACAAATTATCAATGAAAGCAATCAAATTTTTTCTACATCTTTTGTATAGAATAGCTTTGACAATGACATTTAGCACTTTTGATTTTGAACAAATTGAATATAAGTATATGACATTTGATGTTGGAAGCTATTTTTCAATAGCATTATTGTAACAAGGATTGGCCAAATTTTGAACCAAGAACTTTATAAACATAAACTGTAAGAAAACAACCAGATTGTTTCTGATATACTTATTTATTTCTGATACTACTTATTTACTCTTCAGAGGTATTCAAAAGTAACTCTCATGAATAACAACTACAAGGAAAATTAACATGAATACTTATGCAAAAATTTGTACAAGAAATAAATATTTCAGGTTTTGTCTCTTTATGATTGAAGACCAATGAGAAAACTGAAAAAATACCAGTCATACAGCAAGAATAATAAAACCTTACAGCACTATCATGTGTTTTTAAGTAGCCAGAGTTTTTTATTAGCTGGGGGGAGGCTAGGAGAAAGGCTTCTTTAAGAAGCTGACAGAATTTTCTCTCCTCTAAGCTAGCCCAAGGTCGGCTGACAACGCCTCTGTGATAACATATTTAAGAAGGAGAAGAAAAAAAAGGCAAGGCAGAACATCATGGCAGCTTAAGAGAGAGGAGAGGGAGAAGTTTGATTAACACGAAGGTCGGAGAGAAGGAAAAAGAGAAGATGCCTTAAACACTGAAATAGCGCCCCAGCAACCCATGGGGAACCTATAGGGAGTGAAGATTCGCCTGCAACCCATGGAAAGACTGGGGGACTTCACGCTGGAGCAGAGAAATGCTGGAGGAGAGAGGCTGTGATCCTGTGGGATGTTTGATGTCTGTGTCTGGAGTGGGGGCCTGATAGAGTCCTGTAGGCCGTGGGAAGAAGAGACCCACGCTGGAGTAGCAGAGCAGCATTTCTTGGGAAGACTGGTGGCCTGTGAGAACCTACACTGAAGTAGCCAAGCAGCACCTGAACAACTGCACCTATGGTAAAGTGACTTACGTGACAACAATACCTGAATAAGCTGTTGTCAGTACAATCCACAGATTTTCGTGGAGATGACCCCACGAGGAAAGCTGGGGTGGGACTCTCTCTCTTCTGAGCAGCAGCAGAGCCAACGTCTGACTGTAACCCCCCCACTCC
>WEIV01028687.1:0-12978 GCA_013390005.1 Calyptomena viridis | reverse complement strand
GAGCCCCGCTCCGCCCGTTCCCCTCCGCTCCGCGCCGGCCCGCGGTGGGGCCGCAGGGGCAGGGCTGGGGCTGGGCCAAAGGCAAGGGGTGGGGGAGCGTGTGGGGGGAGCACAGGCGGCGAGGTGAGGTGTGGTGAGGTGCGAGTGCCCCACGGGAGTGAGAAGCCGGTCCCGTCCCAGCGTGTGGCACGGCCGAGACCTCCACAGAGCCTCTCAAACGCTGCTCAAGGGGGAACAGTTAAACGAGGGACGGGGAGTGATTGGTGGGCTGGGCATCTTGCCTTGTATGAAACTGATGTGTTTGCCACGTTCGGCTCAGCACAGGACGAGGAAGAAAAGGTGATTTGATTATGGCATGTAAGCCGTTACGCAGGAGGATTTGGCGTAGCTCTTTAATCTGCCAGACACAAGAAGAACCAAAGGACTGAAGCAGAACGTAGGTAAATTCATTCTGGGAACACACACCATAAGGGTACCGAAACACTGAAATTACTTACTGCTGGATCTTAGATCTCTTGAGATTTCAGCTGTAAAATGGATGACTCCTCATATAAACCACATAAAAATAGTATCTACATCTGTTTGACTTGGGTTATGCAGAAAATGTCGAGGTCTTTACTGCTGTGAAGATCAGCCTAGATGATCACAGAGCAGATGATCGAACAGTAACTCCAGGTTTTTGAATCTACAAATAATAATTATTTAGTTTCTAGTGCACTCCAAATTAAGTGTATCCCTTCAGCCTTCACCTTCCCTTCTTGGCATCCACCTCAGGCACTGAACCACACAAGACTCTTGAAAAAAGTTGTATGTACTAAGTGTAATTCAATGACAATCATAATGCACACATTAGCTTGTATGAAGAAAGGTTACAAAGAAAAATGTGCTCCGTAGTTTCTGATTCAGAATGCCTAAATGAAGTACTTACTCTAATGAAGAATTTCACTGTATTGATACCGTTCAAACTACTGAAACTTAGAAACAAAGATAAGCCACAGTACATGAAATGTTTCCAGTTCACCAGAGAGTATTTGGGGTCTATGGACAACTTAGATGTAAGTAGTGCCACAAAGATACAATTTAAATACTTTATATAAATTAGAAGGCTGTACATGCAAGTTATAATTGATTCATATATACATATTCATATACATATATGTACACACACCATATTCAGTATATATACATGTACTGTACCATGTACCATACCCTCTTGAAGTAAATTGGCTAATGTAAATAATATTTCAGTTTTTCTAGAAATAACTGCTTGGAAATCCCCACAGACAGTAAGGATTTTAAGAGTTTGTGGGTTTTTGTACTCTTATGCCTTTTATCTGCACATTTGTGACAGTATCAGACTTGTGAAAAAAGAGTGATTTGTTTTGGGTTCTTTTCCATGAATCAGACAGAGTACAGATTCTGTGTGGTAAACATATAAGAGATGAAGGCAATTAAAATAGGTTTGGTTTTTTTTTAATAGTGGATAAATACTGCAACTTGGATATTTTTGTCCCATTGTACATATGGTTTTATATCCCACATCCTCAAGCTTGTTGTTTCATTGATGTAATTATTTTACTCTCTAAATACTGTACTTCCTGTATTTCTCAGATCATGTCAATTAGAAGTCAAAAATATATGCCCTTCACTTGCTAACTTGTTCTCATGGTCTGTGCTCCTCTCTACACCGTTTGCATCTCTGCTCCACCACCAGTGGAGCAGAGCTAAGAGTGTTTCACCTGTAGCAGGTTTCACACAGTTGGCTTTTTTTCTTTTGTACTTAAAGATCTCCCTTTCAAATTTCTTCTTAAAATTGGTTTTCTCTCACTAGCATTCCTTAACTAATACTTGCTAATTGCATGCTTATATTTATTCATATAACTTTTTTTTTTCAAAAAGATCAACAATCTGAAGTAAGTGTGATCTTAAAATGCTCTTATAATTCAAATTGTTTGTTCCCAAAAGTATTTGAATCATCTAATTCAAATTGTTTGTTCCCAAAAGTATTTGAATCATCTTGCTCAGCTAAAAAATTGATCTGACATATTCAATTTTTTTTTTCTTTTTTTCCTGTAAGAATTTAAACTTCCATGAAACAAAAATTCTGAAAAGTCTGTTTTACAATTTGTAAAAGGACCTTTAAAAATGTCTGAAGTAAAAGATACACTTTATGAGCTTTGTTCCGGTATTGTTTTACTTCATTCCATTGTTTGATTGCAGGTTTTTTTGCTTCATGTTTGGGTGTATTTCACTAGTCAAGAGGGTAACATATGTGTTTTGATTATATTCTGTCAACCAATTTCTACAAAAAGAATTTTTAGATTTTGTGTAATCAGCATTTTCTAGCAGAAAGCTCCCCGTCAGAAAGGTTTAAATAATTCTAAGAGTTGAAAATTTAGCCCACTATTTTTACCATGGTAAGGATGAAAGCAAAGCTTTTCAGGATAAGGTATTTGGTCACCCATTTGGACAAGCGAGACATAAGGGGGAAATTAATTCCTAATCCTATTAGCTAATAGATGGCTTATTCCCAGCTGTATCATTGTGTGTTCTTCTTACAGAATTTAATACAATTCTGTTTAAACCACATTTTCACATTTTCACATTTTCTGCTTGCAGTCCTCATTGGGATGTACAAACTGGCAAACCTCAGCATGTCAGAAAAGCATGTCGGGGTAGTGAGGTTGAAACAGAAGACCAGTGTAATAGATGTAATTATGGGTAAGGAATCTGAGAAAGCTACCACCTTTTGAAGTCAGAGTTTTGCCTGCAGAGGAAATCCTTGGGAAAGGATTCAAGTAAGCTCCATGGAATGAAGAGGTACAGTCCGTATGAATATACGCTCCATCAAAATGCACTTTGAGTATTGTCAGAAGAGTTTACTGACTCTAAAATGGATCAGTCGATTATGATGAAGTGTCAGGAGAATATAGGAGCTCTCAGATGTCTTGAGCATATCATATTCTGGTACATAAAAGCATCCAGTTCCACTTAGAGAATGAAGTGTTCATAATTTAACACAATCTGCTGGCAGAACTCTGGAGAAGAGGCAAAAAAAGATTCTGGTGACAGAACTGAGTTGCATTTGGTACCTTGAGACAATTTGCCTTTGTGAGGTTGGTGCCCTATAGCAGCAATTGTCATTATGAGCCCTAGAATTTGTGTGAGACTTCGTTTAGATAATTCTGAAATTTTTTTTTGGATGGAGAAAGCAGGTTTGAGAACAGAAATGCACTGTCAACTACTAACATCAGCAAGGTTCTCACTACAGGCTCTGAAAGAGCGTGTGATTGCAATAGAATCATAAATGTGTGGTGTTTGTACTGTTGGTATAATCTACTAATATAGTAGATACATAATCTAATAAAAGCAGCAAAAAATTAATCACAGGTTTTTAATCTCTTCATCAGATGATCTGTATCATGGTCAATATGCACACTTTATCATAAACAGCACTTAAATGTGCTTTATAATTTGCTTTCCTTAACTAAGCAATAATACATTTCAAAGTTAAAAATGAAATACGTGCTTTCCTAAAATTCCTACCCACTGTCCACATACATTAAGAATATATGGAACAATTTTTCCTATACTCCTTCCGTAAAAAATATTGTGGTTTGGAATTTTTTATCTGCCAGTAGTTGGTTGTCAGGTGTAATTTTTTGCCTTATTTGCCTCCAAAGCCAACCTGAGTCTTTATGTAAAGGACACTTGAGCACTTAGGCATACCATTAATTTTCATGGAAAAAGGCACTTTGTGAGAGGAAAAAAAAAAAGGTTCAGCTTCAAGGTAACAGCAAGACATCAATTTTCTGTGTTTGAAATTAACATAATGTTTTACATAATGATCCTCTCTGCTGATCATTAAAATAACATAGTTACCTCGGCAACTGGAACAGTCTGCAAATGTTATCTAGTGATACATAACACATTCTAAAAATACATACAATAAATAAGGTATGAAACATTGTCATTTGGGGATTTTTTTTTTCCCCAATAAAAATACCTTCTGGTCTAAGTAGATTTTGGTCTAAGCAATAAGAAAAATTCAATTCAATGTAACTATTTTTATTCAAAACAGATTTTATTTGCTCAAAACTTGAAGATGCAACGTTTTATTTCCTGATAATGGAAAAGCAGTAGTTCCTTCTATTACAATTTGCATTTTCCTATGAATGTTTCAAAGGCAAATGTTCAGGAAATAAAGTTTACTTCTAAAGCAAGGGTTAAATGCTGAAACAAAACTTCTGGAAAATATGGCATACCAAATAATTGACTGATGAATTCGATCTAGGGAGTTTACTGCTTTAGATCTGAATGTCTCCACTGTCACCAGAGCCCTCTTGTTCTCTTCTTGTTAGTACCTTCGTGAGTCTGACCTGAACAAATGAAATCTAATGGAACTGAAACAAATGGGCATTAACACTCTGCACCTTTTTTTCTTTTTCAAGCAAAACTTAATTGTGTTCACTGATGATTTTGGGTGTCTTAAAATAATTTTGTGTGTGTCATTGATTTAGCGCAAAGCTTTGCCAGGACTAGTTGCCAGTACATCTCCCATTAGAACGGAAAGTTGCTCCCAGGTAGGTAAGTTGGCTCATATCCTGTAAGTTCTCTTTCATCTTCCTGAATATTGAAGCTGCTACATTCTTGAAACACCCTCTTCCCTCTACCTTTGCTGCTCTCCTGGGAGTGTACTATAGCAGCATTTGCTATAATTTTCCAGTGAAGTTGTATTAAAACAATTCCTTAGAATTCAGATTATTTTAAACACTAAATTTGAATTAATGTATGATTTGCTGTTGAATTTACTCATGTAATTTAGCTAATATCTACAAGTTTTTTCAGTTGATGCCATATGAGATATCAAGTGCATTGATCTTTTTTGTCAATTTTAATGGTACCTCTTTGTGTGGAACCCCATTAAGGTTTATAAAGTGAATTGAAGCACATTTTTTCACTATATTTTAAAAACTATTGATGGAAATATAATTTGAGTTGAAAAGTTTCCGAAGACTGCTAGTAAATCAGTGATTCTTAATGTATTTGGGCATTTTGCTATCACCTATGTGTTTTTTCAAAACACTTCTCCTCTGGATCCTGAAAATCTGGTGACAAGATTGCTCTGAGAGAGGGTCTGAGTACATATAAGTGTCCTTTCATAGAGTATTGTTCCAATAGAGATAACTTTGCTTTGGAAGCAGGAGTCCACCCTTTGTTTACAGATCACTTTGCAAATGCACACCAAATAATCTTATATTAGGATTTATTTTCATTGGAAAATATGGAACAGAAATGGCCAGGCTGTATCTTTGATATAGGACAATGACATCAAGGACTTAAAGTCATTTGCGTCTTGCTTACAGGCTCCGGTTTCAACCATCATCCTTCTTTCTGACTGCAGTTGTTTTCTAGGGGTTGGCAACCTGCAAAGATTGGGGCCAAGGTCTTTTCTCAGGCACTGGTTGTCCGTGGTTGGTGTCATAATGTCACCTCACAAATGCTTCCGTGTCAGAACCATGTCTAAGCACACATCTTTCCCTTGTTTCATTCTCACTGGCAGAAGAAACCTGAGTATATGAACTGAGAGAGGACTGCAAAGTCTTCCTGAATTGGAGAATGGGTGGAGGAGGATTTAAGTCCATCACAAAGCATGCCTGCCCGACAATACAGGCATAATTATCCTGGTGCATCTGAAGAGGGACTCTAAAGGGATTCATATCAATCTCCTTGAACAGAGGAGAGGTTGGGACATAGCACCACACTAAAAGTTTTAAAGCCAATTATAAAGATATTCATTACACCATCAAATTTTATAACCATTCCTAAGACCTTTATCCTCTCTGACATCTAAGAGAGGGCATGCTGTCTGGAGTCATGATTAGCACACAAAAAAAGAGAGATTAGAGTATTAGACATTACTGAGCAGATGGATCATTACACAGGATCTTAAGCCAAGAAATAAATATTCTAAGTATGTCACGTTTGGAAGACACAAAATATTTAAATAAAGCTTTAAATACCTGTGGAGATTAACAAGGATCTAGCTTTATGGTGTGTCAACATACATACCAGATGATGGAATAAAGAATGTGAAAGGCTTTCACATCTTTTCTCAGTTTAACATAACTCACTTGGTCAAAATGCTCTGGGCCACGGGAATCCCGTGGATGAATATCCAGTGTAGGAGACTGCAGGTGACTTGTCTACCTTGCTGGTGATCTAGTATTATTCATACTGTGTTTTCTATATTTATTGGAGCCCCAGTTGTTGGTATTTTTAGGAATACAGAAATAATGAGTACTGTGGGGTTTTGTTTTGCTTGCTTTTTAAAGTTTGAATACAAAAGACATGGAAATGTTGATCAAGCAATTTACAGAGCTGGAAAAATGACAGGCTTAGTGTGTAATAACCAGCTTTTTACTTCGCTAGGAAATTTTAAGTATTTTAACCTATATTTTTACTAAAATGCCAACTAAAAATCATTACATTTCCTGTACTCCGTAGTTTGATATTTATTTCTACATTATTGAGTTAGTTTGTTGGTCCCAGAGGCCTTTAACATTACATTGAAGGCAGTGGCATTAGCCACTTTCCTAGGCATTAGCCTTGGAATACATGGTTAGAGTCTCAAAAAAACCTCTCAATTCACTTGCATTCTTTTTTACAAGAAACACACTTCACCATTTGGATCAAAGATGAATGCAAAGACCTTTAGAGAGAGGGCTGAATGGAGAACTATAATCTGTCTCAGCAGATGGTTGGATATGATGACAAGGAGTTTCTTGCTTCTGAAAAGAAATCTTAAAAGGGCTTTAGGTACGGTGTTATTGAGGTATGCAATTTGTGTACTGTTCCATTAATTTCTGTACCTAATGTTTGCAACTTCTAATCTTCTTCCCTGTAAACTCTGCCTGGAAGTGGATAAAGCCTCCATCTGCTTGTAATATTTCCTAGACTGATTACACCCCCACCGATACCTGTGCAAAAATGTGACTACTAGACTGTATCACAAGAAGTTAAATAACACCAAACCCACACCAACTAAATTAGACAATATTCCTGTGACTAGCTGTCTCGAAGAGCAAAGAATTCTTAAAATCCCAGGGCAGGAGCCACAGGTATAACACCACAGATTATAGTCGTAACTATGGATGTGGAGACCACCTAATGTTCTAGAATCATGTATACACCAGCAGAAAAACAGATTGCTGTGTCCAATAGGCATACAACTCTCATACCATGAGACCTGAGTGCTACAAGTTCAGTCTGCAAATTTTTTCTTCCTTCACTGATCTTGTCTATTTCTGTCGTCTTATTTCTTGTTTTCTTGTGCCTTTTTTCCAAACACATGTCCCTGTTGTTTTCTCTGTTTTTGTTCTTTCTGTAGTGGTCTTTTCTTTCTGTCTTTGGCAGATCTGCTGTGAAACCTATACAATGCCCTTCATCTCCTCCAGCAGCAATTCTTTCCCACCTGTGTCTTGACTGTTATCAATTAGTCACATGCAAATTGTTCAAATGGGCCAGCATTTTATCCAGAAACAGACAGGTTTGTCGTATTTGAAAGTGCTGGTTTGGTGTATCAGTTAGAAATCACACAGTATTAGATATTATCTCTGAAGGCTCCTAACCAGATAATGCCCACACAGATACGGCTGATGTTACTTACATGATGAATATTTATTTGTACAATACAAAGTCTGCCTCCACTCTAACATTATGTGTAATATTTATCATTGGGCACAACATAAAAGTGATGGAAAAGATTAAATAAATAATGTTGATATTGTCTCACTATTCCACATCTGAAAGTGATGGAAAGACCTAATGACCCTTTAATAGGTGGACTAAGGCTCTTAATCCTTGACAGAGTTCTTGCAGTGATTATTTTTCTAGTTCTGGCCTAGTTGTATGTGCTTTGGAGAAATACTAGGACTTAAGCACTCTTCATATTAATCTGAAAGTATCTCTTGCTGCTGAGTTAAGATTTTGAATAGAAAATAAAACATAAAAATGTTAAAACTGGGCAGAACTACTACAAGCTGCAGCTGGGCTGACACGCGTAGAGGAAAATCCTGCCAGGTTAAAAATAGAAACATGTTCCACCCATGGATTAACTTTATATCTAATCCACTCGTGTTCTCCCACATGGCACACTACCTACACACACAAACTATGTGAGGAAGAGGACAGAGGTATGAATTTACGTTAGCCCTTACTTCCTTCCCATCTATTTCTATAGTTCTGAAATGAAACAAAACTAGAAGAAATACGCAAACATTTTCCAAACATATAATACCAGACAGTTATTTGCATACTAATGTTTCTGGAGATCCTAAAAACAATCCATGGTTCAGACTACTGATCAGTGAAGGTCAGTTAATTCACTCTCCAGAATTATCCCTTCTGACTTCAGTAAGCAGCATATTATGCTGAAAAACTCCTAAAGTCTACACCTTTTCAATGCGTTGTATTTACATACTTAGTTTGTCTCTAAAATGACTTACATTTCTATCATTCCTGAGAAACAAACTCCTTTTTGGGGGAGGAATTCTCCGAAATGTACTTCTCACTGTATAAGTACTTTCAGTACTAAAGCCTAATTGAAATTTTTAAAACTTGCAATAAATTTTAAGATATTTAATTAGATCAACAGGGAACTGATTCTTGAGAGGCATTATCTGTCGAATGAGATTAAGGCAAATGCAACATTTAGCACTCTGTGCAAATAGCAATCTACTCTTGCTCTCCTAAGCAAACCACAGTTGAAATCCAATCACTTGGTTCACATTTAAGATGAAGTTGCCTTCTAGCAATTTTCCTGTTACGACTTTATTATGGTTAAAGATATAAAGGTAACCTGAAGCCACTACTATGGTTGGTTTGTTGTTTTAATTACCACTACCCATAAACACACACTTTGGCATTGGCCACTGGCAAGTAGGGGAGAAAGGGATATGTAGTAAAGTGTCTGTGAGCAGCGTTTGCCTTTCCTCCTTCCAGCACAGCTAGATCATAAATGGATCATTAGCAAAAGAGAAGGTAGCCTGAGGCTATTGTACGAAACACTTGTCTGTAGCATCCCTAGAAGCAAGAGCATCAACCAAACATTAGGGATTATACGTTTGCCTCCTGTTGTCTTGGGCAGCTTCTAAGTGAGAGCTTTAACTTTAAGATGCAAAGAGATGCAGAGCTATGTGCTGTTCACCAATTCTTCTTTGCCAGGAGTTTTCCAGTAAAGATTGCTTTAAACCTACAGTGCTTTATGCCAGATAGGGTGACTTTATAATGTTTATAATGCTTGTGAGAGGTCAGACTGCAGCCTAAATTAGAGTCAGCATTTCATAAAATACAGCACAATACAGGCACTCTGAAAACATTACATTCAAATATATGTTCTCGTTTTCCTTGTAGGATTTTGCAGGAATGTTCCATCATCACTCTTACCCTCTTATGGCTCCTTTGTTTTCAAAAATGAGACAATGTATTTAATTATTAGATGAATGTAAAATGTACATAGAAAAGCTGAAGGTGATGACATTGACATTGTAACAAAACATAAGATACAAGAGGTCTGGTAAACTAAATATTAGCCTTACAATTAGACAGTTTCCAACTTCATTTTAATTACACTGTTAATGAAACCATAGACATAAATGCAAGTTCTAATTTTCCTTTTCAAAAATCATCTAGGATGGGGTAAATGAAGTTGTCTTTGAACAAGCAGTATGCCAAAATCTGTCCTCCACAAATCATTGAAATGACTCCAGATCCTGAAAGAAAAGATATGGCTGTTTTGTATTAATTTTTATAGTTGAATACAAACTCTATGATAAAACTTTAAACTGACATTCTTTTTATCTTTAATTTTTTAAAAAGTGGCCCATCTACTTAAATATTTTGTCCAAGGATTTAACTACCTACAAACACATCAACCCCAGCTGATGCAAAACCAGTTCCAGAACAGAGAATTTATTTACCTCTCCCCATCATTTAGGAATTTATTGCAGCTGTTGATCCTTGTTATCCATCATATACGAAAGAAAACAGAAGCCAGACCTTTTCCCTTAACTAAGTACAAATCTATGCTTTTAATTTTAGCAAAAATCAAACATTCAGAAATGCGGGTTTGCCATTCATTTTGAAGAAATGTGATGAGTGGAATTTATCTTACCTATCACAAGTACCTGTGCACAGTGTTTATAAAACTTGCCTCTGAAAGTACCTGGCTTTTTCCATTAGTATAAAGGGTATCAAGGACGACTAGTTTGGACAAGTGTCTTTTTGACGTCTGAACAGAGATAGTTTGATTAGTCAGGACTTAATCATGACTTTTTTCAAGGCATGTGTCTGCTGTTTGTTTGCAAAATTAACATAAGATGAGCACATTCTAGTCTTAAAAGAAATTTTTTTACGGTGAGGGAAATGCTAGTCCAACATTACTTACCTGTGTCATTAAAAGAAATATAAATGAAAAGCCCATATATCGTGTTTAAATGTTGAAAATTCTCCAATTAGGCAACAGACATTTACTAGAAAAAATTCATACCATAAATACTGATTTTCTTCACAGATTCTAACAACTCAAACTTTAAAGAATGTAATTATACCTAGTGCCAGCCACCAGTGTAACACCAGGGGGAATTCAGACATAACTGCAAGAAGAAGAAAAGTAGAAATGTGAATTTTAAAACTATAAGGATGGGGAGGTGTAAGCAGTGCAATATGTTATCAAAGATCTGCTTAGCTATGTTCCATAGATTATATATTTTACATATATTGAAATGACAAATGGTCCTGATCGTTCAGATACTTGACCAAACTATTAAGATTAGCCATGTGAGGGATCCCACTGTAAGGCAAGTCTAAACCTAATAAGTGTGGTAAACAGACATCTTAGACACCCTGCAGAAGAAATGCTTTTTTTTATTGCTTACCTGTACACAGTTTAGCGCTAGAGACACAGAGTGCCTCATGCTGCTGTAATACAAATAAATTAAGCTGCCTGACATTTTCTGTGTAGTGGGCAACCCCATGTGTGACAGACCAGCTGGGGCTGCACACTGCAAGTTCACTCTACAGCATAGCATGGTCCCTCCTGTGCCAGGCACTGGCCCTTGGCACACACAGGCTGACCCACATCCCACTCTATGATCAACTCCAGGGCCATTGTGTGACCCAATATTGCCTCCCCTAAAGAAAGCTGACAGGACTGTAGAGGTAGTAAAGTGGTCTGGGAGGCACACTGCATATGCTGGCGCCACAGAGTCAGCCAGCAGAGGTTTGTTTGGCCATCCAAAAGAAGCAACAACAAATCTGGGGTTGTTTGGACATCAAAATGCATCATCTAATATAATGACAGAAGGTATCTTCCTGTATAAATTATGTAAAAAACTTTTTTTTTGGTAGTTTTTGTAAATTCCTTGATTTAAATATGGAATTTATTCATGAGTAACAGTAGTGTAAATTCCAGGAAATCAAATTCAGTGAATGAGAAATTATGCTTCATTTTTTAAGATTAAGTCTCTGTTGGTCTCTGGATTAATTTCTCATACAAATTGGGAAATCTCCATCTATCTAAAGTGCTGAAAAACAAATAGACAAAGCAATAGAAAATTGAAGATTCATTACTACATAGTAGGGAGGAAGTCCTAATTTGTCAGTGACGATTTTCCTTTTTTCTAAATTCCAGAATAAACATACTAAGCTCATTGTTATATGAGAAAAGAATCCCCAAATGGATTCTGGCAAGGATAGAGTTAAAATATATTTCCTATTTAGCCATAAAAGCATTCTGCTAAAGAGTATGAGAAGAGGCAGCAGTTACAAGGTGCCAGCAAAAACTGATGGTCAGTCTCATTTACAGCAACCAATTCTTTTCCTTTTCTTTCCTTTGAGGGGAAGAGTTTCAGGGGAAAAAAGTTTTGATCGTAAAATGCTTCATTTTCCTTAATGAGATTTGGTTCAAGTGATCTAATTTAAAAACCTTTGCATTGACTTTGCTGAAGCAAAACTCCTTTTTTACTCTGAACCAGAGCTGAAGTGTTAATGAATAAATCTTAAAGTGTCAGGACATGAACAACTATTAATTTTCTTGATTTGAAAAAACCCACATGTCCCAGATGCTGAAATTGTATCTAGGCTGGATCTGTTAGATATGAAGTGTTGAATTATGAACTAAACCTGTGATTTTTTAAATAACATAATATTGGTTTAAAATTCTGCCACAAATCCAGAACTGAGTTTTTAATGGGAGGATTTTTATACAGACATGAGCCAAATGGATAGAAAACAGATATATATATTTATTTACCTTTAAGGAAAATTAAGTTTGTCCAGTAATACAGTAGATGAATCATAAGCGATTTGTCCTTCAAATACTATGCAAATATTTAGCAGTAAACCTACTTACCGACTGAAGTTATGATGATATGAATAATGGTAACTGTTACAGCATAATCCCAAACCCATTCTTCCACAACCAGAGCAAACAGCAGACCACAAATGAAGAAAGTTATTTCCAGTGATATCACAAGAACTGTAAATAAAAATAGGATATTTTCACCAAACGCAGTTTTGAAAGCTTCTTCTCATATTCAAATAGGAAGTTAAAATACCTGAGGTAATTATGCAAATTTTCTTACAAGATCACTGAGTTCTGTTTTGGGCATCTCACTACAAGACAGATACTAAGGCACTGGAACGTGTCCAAAGACGGGCAATGGACATGATGAAGGGTCTGGAACATAAGTCCTATGAGAAGTGGCTGAGAGAGCTGGGCTTGTTTAGCCTGGAGAAAAGCAGGCTCCACCTGAAAGGAGATTGTAGTGAGGTGGGGATCAGTCTGTTCTCCCAGGTAACAAGTGACAGGATGAGAGGAAATGGCCTCAAGTTGCATCAGGGGTGGTTTAGATTAGATATTAGGATTTTTTTTTTTTTTCCTTCACAGAAGCAGTTGCAAAGCATTGAAACTTCCCA
>WEIV01028686.1:21793-50524 GCA_013390005.1 Calyptomena viridis | reverse complement strand
ATCACAGTTTAACTATTTAAACAGTCTTGGTAGGTACCACACCATGCTGCCACAAAACAGACTACATCAACAAATTTCTCCACCATGCTTCTAATTACAGAGAATCATAGAATTAATAATCACAAGGAATGTTCTATGGGATCCTGGTTTGTTTTGATTTCATTACAGAAGAGCCAAATAACCCTGCTGTAACGCTAAGAAGTTCTAGAACAGTCATGTAAACAGCCATTAAATTATGCTTTCAGCTGAGTATCATCTCATTATATAAATCAAGTTTCAAAACAGTTATGTGACCAGTTAATTATTTTCAGGGAGACAAAATCTATGCCATAATGCAAAGAACATTATGTATATTATCATTATCAATTCTGTATCCTAAAACTTTGAAATCATTTATAGAAACGGGAAAATTTGGGATAATGGAGGAAATTGAAGGCAATATAACATCACTCCATGATTTCTCTCTCTTCTGTGGGGCATTTTACAGGACACACTCCTCTATAGAGTCTTGCACACTAGTCTAAGAACTGTGGCAATAAGGATGCATTTATGCAAAAATTGTTCACCTCAGCTCCGGCCTTTTGGGAACTCTCAATTTCCAACTATTTAAAGTCTGTATTTCTCAACAGGAAATACAAAAGCCACTGACATAACCTGAGTTTGAAATGCAGGTCACCCACATCATGGTTTATAGGTAAGTTTTCCTGCAAGACTTCTAATATTATTTACAGCAACTACAAAGTCAAAAGCTAAGTCTGGGCTATTGCCACAACTGCCCAAGTTGCCAAGAAAGCAATGTATGTTTATGCCTGCTGAACTCTGTTGACAGAATTCCCTTTCCTACAGCAAAATTGAGCAATGTGCATTCTTTAACTTTAACCTCCATGGATTTCCTACAATTTTGCTGGAGGAAAAAAAAATCAAAACATCTTTTTCTTCTGCATCTCACCTGCACCTCAGGCAAATGGATAATAAAGGCAAAGAAGTTTGATGGACAACAAAAAACAACGGTACACTTTCCATAAAGCTCCTTTGCCTCTTTGTCCACATAGTTTCAGATGAAGCAAAAACATCTTGTCAAAGCTTTGTCATTAACCTTAAGTATCCTAGAAACTTATCTAAGAAACAAACTCTTTCAAAATACTTAGCAGAGCATTACACATGTAAGTTGAAAAAATATGCATAATGACTTTCTGCTACAAGAGAAGATAGTATTTTAAAATTCTGTTCCATTTAACTTTAAGATACTACAATTTTATCATCTGAACAGTTGTATATAGACAGAAGATACCAGCATATCATCCATCCTGATCTCCAACACATCATTTATCAAAACATCTTTTCAGGTAAACTCAAAAACTGTAACTATGTTTCAGTATAAGGTATTGAAGCCAGTTAAGAATGTGAGAGTCAAACACACTAATCAAGGTCTCCTGAAAAGGTCTCCAAATGACCTCAGTGTGCTGATAAGGTCCTTTACTGCAATGAAAGACCACAAGAGATCTGCAAGAATCCTTACAATATCAAGTTGGGTAGAATTCTTTGCCAGCCTCAGATTTGACAGTCAACACAACCCCTGAACGAGTGAACAGAATACAAAAGACAGACAACTGAAGAGTGTGATTTCATGGTTGGTTTAAACTGATTTAAGAGCGCACTGCTGTCAAGACTCCTGGCTTCCATTTTCCTTCCCACTTCAGACTGTGTGCCTCTGCCCCACTTCTTCATGTCAAGGCTTACAATTGTGTTGTTGAGCAACAAATTGAGACAGCTTAGTGATCCAGACAGAAACTAGTCACTTTTAGAGACAGGATTGTCAGTCAGAGCCATCAGCTGAGCCAGCTTGCTGCACAGCTCTATAATTGCTAGTGTGGGCACAATGCAGAAGGGGGATACCAGTAGGGACAGCTACCTCTATTTATGCAGCATCCAGGTGTCTCTCTGCACCACCTCTAAGTGCTGGCCCACATTCTCATGTGTTATGTCCACATGTCATGTCTATCTTGAAACGGAAGCAGTGAAAGCCTGCTAAGATGGAACAGAAGTCAGGTACTCTAACATACCTCTCCTTTGCACATGGATACATGTACAGCCTCTCCATCATGTCCTTAAAGCCATTTTGAGGCTTAGATCTCAGAGGTCAGTGCAAGGAAAGATCTACTGCTGGCCAACTCCTAGTAGTAATTTCAAGGCATTTTAAGGAAATAGGGAGCATGATGGGCCATAAAATGACATGAGACAAATGAGAGGAGATGAGAGACATGAGAAGAATAAAAAAGATCCCCTACCTGGTCAGGCTGACTAACAATCTTTGAGCCCACTGCTCTAGGCTTACATGGCATTTTTGGTATTTTAGTTCGTACCAGTTACCTCTGGTCCTATCACTAATTACCACTGAGAAGAGCCAGGCTTTGTCCTCTTATTTCATCCAGTCATTCATACACAGTAGTAAGATCCTTCCTAAGCCTTGTCCTCTCCACACTAAAAAAATCTCAGCTCTCTCAGCTTCTCCTGGTAGGACAGAGGCTCTGGCCTCTTAATTTTCCTTATGGCCCCTTGCTGAATTTACTCCAGCATGTCCATGTCTCTCACCCTTCTATTGGGAAGCCCAAAACTGGACCCAGCACTCATACATGGTCTCACTGGTGCCGTGAGCAGCAGGGATGGATCACTTCCTCCAACCTGCTGGCAGCCCTCTTCCTAATGCAGCCCAGGAAGATAGTACGGAAATTACAGGTGCTATCCCTGTCTAGCTCTTCCAGTACCTATTTATCAACCAGCTGCTATTCATTAATCTGATGACACTGCCTGCCTATGCAGCCCCTTGTGCAGAGAGCTTATTTGAGAAGTCTACTGTCTGATGTGTAAGAAAAGTACTCTGATGTGTTTGTAAACACATCTTCCAAAGTTTTATCAAGTGTCCTTTAGTTCTATTATCACAGGTTAAGGCCAGTAACAATTCTGCATTCACTTTCTCCATTTTATTATGAAGACAATGTACTATGAATCCCTTAGTGGTAGAGCTGGTTTTAAAAGATCCCGCTAACTGTCAGAGAGTAAGAATATGACAATCTGTATTGATTCATTTGTCTTAATGGCTGTCAAATTGGAGTTACAAAGTTATCTTGTTTAAAAAACAAGAAGAAATAAACAAACTTGAACAGCACTGCTAAATGTTCTTCTGCTAAAAGGAACATTTCACAGAGCCAGATTAGAATGTGGTCATGCAGGGATTAAATTAGAAAAAAAGACCAAGCATCAACCACCAGTGGGGATAGCAGGCAGTGGTAGCTGGGATAAGGAGAACCAGGAGCTTTTCATGAACAGGATTTGTGATATAGAATCTGTGTCACATTCTTTTCTGACAAATCACAACTAAGCACAGTAACATCTAAAATTCTAGAAACATATCAAAGATTCCAAGGCCATGCAAAGCAAAATACTGATTCAGGACAACTTTTTTCTGCCACTTCAGTCTTCCTAGAAAATATTCATAACCACACCTGTTCTGGAAAGCCTGTAAATGGATCAGGTATTATCTCCCTTTTCAAGAGACTTTGGTATTGGTGCATTTGACTCTCACATTCTTAGCCGGCTTCAGTATCTTACACCGAAACGTAGTTATTTTTTGAGTTTACCTAAAAAGATATTTGGATACATATTTTCATACAATACAAAAAAAAAGTCATCATGCACCTACAACAAATTTTTCTTGGTGGGTGATCTAGTAGTACATAGACCCAGTATAGTCATCTGTAGGCTTCCATGCATACAGTTTCAAGATCTCTTTAAACTTCTTAATATTTTATTGGTATACAGAAAAATATGTATTCACAACAAGTTCTATACCTTGTCTTTTGTGTATATTGACCCATTGTGTGGAAAGAGAAAGGCACAGCATCATTTAAAAACGAATAAGGGAAAGTATTTTCTCTATCTCAAATTTCCCATATAATTTAGCTGGAGTAAACCTTCTAACCCTCTCCCAAGCTCTCTAAAACTCCCTGTGGAAATATATTGACTTTGAAGACGTCATTTACTTTGAAATCTCAGCAATCTACCAACCATCAAAATGTTTTACAGTACTAAACTGAAAGTTTTCAAGAACAGTCACTGCAACATCTGAAACCCTGCTTTTTTCCTGGTTATTAGATAATATAAAACATTACTGCTTTCCAGAAAAAATGTGTCTAACAATTGAGTGCTGGTCAATGGGAAATAAAATACAACTTACTTTTACTCTTCTGATAGCGTAGGTATGACCAAGCAAGACGAACACCGGTTGCCGGATGTTCCGCAGATCCCAGCCTTTCAAGCTACAGTCAACTGCACCAGTCACCAGCAAGTTCTGATGATTTGATAAAACACAGATATATCAAGACAATTTAATTAGTAAATTGCAGCAAGGCATAAGTTGGCTACCAAAGTTACACAAATCAAACAGTGCAGATGAATAAATTGTAAATGAGGTCAGGTCTGCAGTATGTAAATTAAAGACCCCAGAGAAACATAAACTGTTTCTCCACTATGGACTATTTTGTCCACTAAATGAAAGAAAAAAAAATCTCTGATCTACTTGGGCTGTCTGTATGTTGGAACAAAACTCTCCTGGAGATGTAAAAAAGATTGAGAGCAACAAAGGAACTAGTCATACTTGTATAAAGAAAAGATGCAATAATGTTGCAATAGAACCCCCGCTATTTAATGAGAATGGTTCAGTTAGGAAAACAGTGGGATGAACAGTTTTGTACCTCATCATATTTGCACCAGTCACAGCTCAAGATCTCAGCCTGGTGGGCTGGTATCACAAGTTTGACTCCTGGAGTTTTCACATCCCAAATTCTTAAAGTCTGATCACCTGAAACAAAGAGAAACTCATTCAGTTGTTGCATCAGTTATTGACTCAGTGTTGTTGCATCAGTTACGAGATACAGTTATCCATTAATACTTAGTACACAATGGTTTCTTAGCTGTATGAAATGCAAATGATTTTATGAGGACACTAATGCCAAATAAATCAAGCACATTATAGACACACAAGTCGTATTGATGCAAAAGAGTATCTGAACTTACTACTGCTCTTTCATTAGAAAAGAAACCCATAACTTCATTTTATTACTAACGCTTCCACTACTTTTTAAACTCTGATTTGATTAAAAGATGAGGTAAAATACTTAAAAAACATTTAATTCAACCAGAAGTTTAAGGCCCATTAAAAAATGATTAAAAAAGACGAGAATCATGAAAAAAATTTCTTTGCAAGGCAACTGAGAAGTACCACCTGGTCACATGCTTTTGGCACAAAGAAAAGTGAACTGTGTCTGAAATATCAATATTCTTTCAATAAAAGGAAAATTTCAGATGCATCACCTGTTATTTGTCATGTGCAAAGCCTGCAGTTACTCTCATTTATTGAAATATTGGAAGATAAAGTCATTCTACTGTAACTGTTAGAGATATGAAAGGCAATATGTGCTTTAACCTTGGAGCACACACACAGGTCTTCAGAGAGCAATGAGTGGAATCCAGCTTAACCTAAGAGCTGTGAATCACCTGAGCATCTCTCTTTACTTCCAGCCATAAATTTTTACTTAAAATTTACTTACAGATATAAATTGTTTTCTACCGCTAAAGATTTTTAGCATTTGTATACAACCTTCTCACAAATCCAGTTCCTAATGGCTTGTAAAGACACAGAAAGCTGCATCAGCTGACAGGACAACTATGCTTTTCAACTTCTTAAATTGGGATTCTCCCCGTATTTCTGAATATTTAGCTTTGTATCAGCAAAAATGGATTCTCCAGCTCATTTGTTTATAGATAAAATTAATTAGAACTGATGATTATGCCCATGTTCATTCAAGAGACAAATCACTACAGGCTGTATCCAAACACCCATGATTTCTACAGAAAGCATGTATCAATACTACCTACACTAAAACCCCACTGTTTTACCTTCCTACTGAAGAAATTATTGGTATTTCCTTATCAGAAACACTTCTGGAAATTTTTGAATATATTACCATAAATAATTATTATCTTCATGCTGTTTAGATAAAAGCATTTTGATGGTTTTAGTGCCCTGTTGCTCATCGGCCTTAAAATATACAGCTGGGCACAAAAAATCATAGCTCTTTTCAAGAAACTGGCTACAGGTCATATGAAACCATCCCTAGAGCCACAACAACAATATTCCTATTGCAGGAACCACCAGACTCTGCAGGCTTCGCAAACAGACATAAAACACTTGGAAAGTTTGAATTAAAAAATTAGAGGTGGGGAGAGCTTGGTTCACTACATGTCACAAGACTGGCCTTCTGACTGTGGTGCTACACAGATCACGGGGAGCTTTGTGCTGGTGGTTGGTTGGCTTGTCCTCAGACCTCACGACTGTGAGAGACACTGTACCCTTGGCAGATAAAATCCCCACCTGTACGGTGGGAACAGCACATCATTTCTCAGTTTCCACTCCCCTTGCCCACTGTCAAGAGGGAGACTGCTGCTCAGTACATGTATAGTGTTCCTGACAATGACATCCTGCAGTCAGCTGAAGCCTCAAACATCACTACAGTGCTTATAAAAACAGGGCAACATATGGAGGGGAAGAAACACAGACAGCAGGGTTTTGGCAAAATAAGGTAGTATGCCCATCCACCCACCACTGGTCCTGCTAATCTGCTTGCCTGCAGAGGACAGATTTCAGTTTGAGTCTTAAGTCCTTCTGAGATATTATAATGGACTTCTTAAAAAGCTTTTATTTTAATTTCATCACATAAAACAGATTTGAAGGCGAAACATATTTCACTACAGACAGGATCATTTTGTCCAAGGAAATAAATATATAAATCCAGGTGAACTAGAGTGACCTGCTACAGAGAGGCTACAGTAGCATTAAGAGGGCCAAAAACATTTGAAAAACAAAGCTATTCAGACAATAGCAATTTTGACACTAAATATACAATTGCCCCAATTATTTCTTTTTTGATAAAAATACTGATGCATGAGAAAAATAAAAAAGAAAGTTATTTTCCTTTTTTTTTTTACTTTCTTTAAAATGCTAGACTTGGCTGTTGTTAATTCTGACTGGCACTATCTCTGACATGTTTTTAATGGACTAACAAAACATGCAAGTGAACCTTTCTGTGAATAGAAAATACTGAATTAAAGCCAAAGCCAAATCTAATTTTTCCATTTAAGTGGAAAAATCAGATTAATTAAAAGTTATTAAATAGTGCACATTACGCATTTTAACAAACTTTTTTTTACCTGAAACATATTTCTATTATCTCACTATATATATATTTTTTACATTCAATTTCAACAAAAGCTGCTCTTAAAAATTTTGCAATTTCCATGATTCCTTAAAACTGGCATTACTAAGGACACATTTCTTCCATATGGTAAAGAAAAAGTAGGATAATAATCATAGAAAGTGCAAGTAAAGCACACCTAGTACAATCATATTCACTAAGAGCCACTTCCAGTTGACATCTCAAAGTAAGCAACCACAAAAGCAGCCAACATTTTCCTCACAAAATATTTCTATTTTTGTAAGAAGCAATTTCTCTATGGCAACAGATTTTTGTTGGTCTGTTAGATAATTATGATTTCAGAATTGTTTGTACATTGTACTTGTTTCTTTCTTTCTAATGAATACTTGTGAAATCTTGGACTAATCAATAAAACTACACAATATACACTCATCTATTCAAAATTTTTCAAAGAGATGCTAATCTACAAGTACATCATCCTTACACATAGAATAAAGCCTGCTAATGTGAATGAAATGCATAAAAGTGAAAAGATAAAGTTTATTTAAGACTTAAATTTCATGTAGGTTTTATACTAGCTTTTTTACTCACGGATATATTTTACCAAAATCCATAAATCATCGTCTCCTAAGTCCTGTGAGAACAACCAGCTAAGCAAGCATTGCCAGACAGTGCACAGGTAGAATATTAACTATAAAAAAATAGCTAGGTATTTGGAAGGTTAATAAAATTCCAAGAAACCTTAAACACTATCTGAAGGAAAAAAGATTCTAACCAGGACAGGTACAATGTTTTTCAGGAATCGAAGTACTGCTAGCTTAAAGTTTTACTTAAAAAAGATGTATATGTGGGTTTGTTGTTTTTTTTTTTTATGTTCTAAGGCAATGAACCTGATCTTCTGACACTGTTCTCTCATCAAGGGAAAAAAATATGAAAAAATAATAAATCTTTAATTTACTGAAGGAAAATAATTTATCTTAAAAGACACAAGTATTGGTAAATCTGGTTTGGGTTGAAAGAGACCTTAAAGATCATCTAGTTCCAAATCCCCCTGCCATGGGCAGGGACACCTTTCACTACACCAGGTTGCTCAGAACCCCATCCAACTTGGCTGTGAACATTTCCAGAAATGGGGCATCTACAACTTCGCTGGGCAACCTGTGTCAGTGCCTCACCATCCTCATAACAAATAATTTCCTTCTAACATCTAATCTAAACCTACTCTCACTTTGAAGCTAGTCTCCTTTGTCCTGTCACTACATGCCCTTGTGAAAAACCAAAAAATCTCAATTAAAGTAAGTACGTCTGCAGTCACACTGAACAATTACGAGTTAGCAGTACTTGCTTACTTCTATGTTTTTTAAAATATTTAGCCCAAATCAAATAGGAAATCTGTGAAGAACTAAAAGCAGAACCCAAATCTCATGATTCTCAAAAACAACCTTTTTACATATATTAAAGTGATTGCGCCGATCTTTTCTATTGCAGAGAATTGCCTTGATTTTGGCTAAAACAGAGGCATTTTTCTTCCTAGTAGCTGTGCTTTGGATTTAAGATGAGAATAATGTTGCTAACACACTGATGTTTTGGTCATTGCTGAGCACTGCTTGCACTGCTCAAGGACTCTTCAGCTCCTCACGGTGCCCTGCCAGCAAGGAGGCTGGGAGCCACAGCCACAACAGCTGACTGAAGTGTCATGCTCAGCATACAAAGCTGAGGGGAAGAAGAAGGAAGAGGGAGATGTTTGGAATGATGGCATTTGTCTTCCCAAGTAACCGTTACGCATGAAGGAACTCTGCTTTCCTTGAAATGCCTGAACACCTGCCCACTTGTGGGAAGTGGTAGATGAATTCCTTGTTTTGCTTTGTTTGCATGCACAGGCTTTGCTTTACCTATTGAACTATCTTGATCTCAACCCACAAATTTTCTACCTTTTACCCTTCTGATTCTCTCCCCCATCCCACCATGGGGGAATGAGCAAGCAGCTGTGTGGTACTGAGCTGCCAACTGGTGTTAAACCAATACAACAGTATAAGCAAATCTAGAACAGGACTAATAAAGCTCATGGGATTCCACACAAAGAGGCAGAAACAGTGTGACACAAATAGCAGCTTTATTTAAATCATACAAGAGTACTACCCAATGCACAAAATCTATTTCTGTGCAGCAGAACCTACACAGCAAGTAAACGTAATTATCAGTGGAAACATACTTTCCAACTGGTCATTTTTTGGTTTGATACAAAATGCTGTCAAGCCAAAAATCAAGAGTTTTATTTCAGAGAAGAGCACAACAGAATCCTTTTCTGAAAAGAGTAGACTTTAAAAAAAACAAAAAAACCCCAAACTAGTGAAACCTTTATTTCGGTGTTTTCCAAGATGATTAAACATAAATCTCGGGACAAAATTTTTATTTCAAAATTGACCAAAATTGTGACTTGTTATTAAACCATTCTTCAGCAAATGGCAGTATTGGCTAGACACCTAACTGTAACCCAAGTGACACAAACCAAATTTACTGTAAAAAACTGTTACTGCATATTTCTTCTCAACACTAAACCATTTTACAATATGAGATTCTAATATAAAATATTGTAACATAAAACTGCTATATATTATAGCATGTGCTATATACAGTACTTTACAATGGTTAGCACATTCTATAAATTGAGGTACAACCTCATTTCCTGAGAAAAACTTCAGCTTGTACATTAGAGGTTGATTTAGCAAAGCTTATCTGGTGTGCTGGTTTTGGCAGGGTTAATTTTTTCACAGTGGCTTGTATGAGGATGAAGCACAAGACTTGAATGAATTCAATACTGCACTGCCATGTCTTGATTGCAAATGAAAATGCTCACTGCACTTCATTACATAGATTTGACACAACAAACTTAAGCAACTGTATTTCAACAGCTTCTATTATAAACAGCAGTTTAGCTAAACTGCAACAAGACACAGTAACTCTGCAGTCAGTTTGCTCTCTAGATGCTCAATTTGTACAACAGTGTACTGTCCAGTGAATTGTAACATCTTATTCTTTTATCCCTTGAGGATTTTGGAATTCAAAAATATGCAATTTTTGCAAAGCCATGAACCTTGTTCATGGTGGCATCTCTTCTAGCACATTCAACAAGAAAATAACCAGGAAAGAAGTCATAAGAATCAAGGACTGGAACCACATCACACACAAACTGAAAGAACATAAACATCTAATAAAGCGTTTTGGAACTCATGACAGACCATTGTCATAGAAGAGCAGCAGATTATTTCTTTCATTTTTTAGGAAACTGAACAAACACAAACACCTTTGGAATTACTTGTCTGCAAGTCCTACTCTCCAACAGCACCTTGTTTTAGCCCATGCTACTTCTGAAGCAGGAATGTGAGCTGAAGCTCCAGAAAACTCATGTCAAAGACCTGACAGCCTCAAATATGGTCCAGGAACTTACACATGAAAACCATCTCTTCACTGCACTCAAGGCTATTCCTGTCCAACTAATTCAGTAAACATTCTCTTAGTAGGTGTATACCTTCCCCAGCTCATTATTTCATGAAAAATAATTTTAGGTTGTAGTTTTCTTTTACAATTTGAATACAAAATGCAGAAAGGTGTGCCAAAACTACATGCCAACCTGATTTATGAAATACCAGTTCAACAAACCCTTAAAACATTCATCATCAAGAGACCAGTAGACAGGAAGAGAAACTTTTTAAAAAGCAATTCACTAAGTGCAGGCCGGAATAAAAGAGAGTACAAGATAAATAATTGGTTTTAGTTTTAACCTTAAAGCCTAGCACTGAATGCCAGGGCTTACAAGAGTGGGGCCTGGATTTACAAGTCCCTTTGTAAAGCAGAAAAGTTACAATTATCCAACACTTGTGTCAACATAATAAAAATTTACCAGAAGTTATCACACCTTGTTGTGGTATGATAAAAGTTTTTGCCCTGAGCTTTCAGTGTGAAAAATAAGTCTTTGAGCAAAGAATACAACTAATTGATCTGAGTACTAATGAATACAGATATGGTCATGCAGATTTCAAGAATAGTTCTTTCCCTCATTCATGACTTAAGATGTTACTAAAACTATGTATCTGCCTTGATCAGTAAAGTTAAGGAGTGATTTAAAACGGAATACACCAGGCCTCAGTAGCAGTCATTCTAAATGGGGCTTTGTCAAATCCAAAACATTCATATTTTCATTTGCCAGTGTTGTATCTGTATTGAAGAATACTACAGTTATGCAAATAAGGGTAAAATGGTATTCATCAATTACTTCCTAAATTTAAGAGGCAATAAAACCAGTCCATACTATAAAGGATGCTTTTTTAATAAAACACAGGACTGAGCAAGGCCTATTTTTCAGCAGTTATGGAAAATCATTTAGTAGAACTAATTAACTTTGACTATATACTACTGTGTATACTGACTGTATACTACTGTGTGCATTTCACACGTTCTTTATGTGCTTCTCATCAATCTGCTCTTTGGGTTAAAAAAAAAAAGTCTTCTGGGCAAATGACACCATGACTCATTAAACCCTTTTAGCCATGAAGATGCTGTTAAAACATTCATGTCACTTCTTTAATGACATTTTCCACATCAGTGTGTTTTCAGTATAAGGCAGACATTTACCAGGGCTCCGGTTTGATGCTGCACGTACACCTGAATCTCCTGCTTATCAGCTCAGAAATTGTTACTGACATCACAACAGCAGTTATTTACATATACAGAATTAACAGTTTGCTCGGTTACTATTAACTCCCATTTTCAAACAAAAAAGATAGGCCATTTACTTTCTTTTTGAGAGTAAGAATGATTGTACATGAAGACAACAGAATTGTAAAGTACCTCACGCATCCCTGTAAATGTTAAATGGAAGTTTATTAGATTCTGAATAAAAGCTAATTTAACTGAAGCATCAGACATATGTATCTTTTGTAATCCGATTGCACTTTTTGTCCACTGCAGACAAGACCAGTTTTCCTGTATGTATTTAGAATGAAGACTTAATGAAGCAAAATAGCAACACCTAGTATCAAATTCTTTTTCAACTGCTTCGTATTGTACTCTTAGGTTTCTCATTGGCTTCATATCCTCGAGATTCAAAGTTTAAATAATTAGCTGGATCAGTAAAGCCCTTTTGTTCATCTAGAAATTTTGTAGGAGGGTTCCGAGCAGGACTTTAAAGAGACCATAACCTCCTTCAGAATTTGCAAAAAACACTAATCCCTTAACCTTGACCAAATGGTACTCAGCTAGTATTTTGTAGTATATAGCTGCATTTCAGTAGAACTGTTCATATAGTGTACAGGGCTCAATCCTGTAAGTTTCTGCACTTTCTATTAGACAGGTATCTCACTAAGAGTTGCCTCGATGATTCTTCAAGTAAGTTGGAAATATCTGTGCTCCAGCATCTCCCTTTCGAGCACTACTATATCAGAACAAATAAATGTTCTGTGAATCTGTGAACATTTTGCAGATTCTGTGAATCTGTGAAATGTTAATTGTAAGTCATTCCAGCTTAAGTCTGCAGGTAAGAATCAGATGGAAATAGCCAGACTGAAACTTTATGAAAGCCACGTGCACTTTTTTCAGCAAATTTGTCATAGAATAGGGAAGACCAGTATCTGTGTGTACACACTGTCTCCCTAACTTGAGTATAACAGGAAAACATATTTATACTTGCTTACCCTCTTGACAGAAAGGCCAAAGAATTTCTATTTAAATCAGTACATAAGCGTAACAGACTTGAAATCAGAAAATTTAAGCCACCAGAGTTAATCTATCAGTATTCGTATTAAGGCAGTGCCTTACAACTCCTGTATTTCCCAAGCAAACTTCATGGCTCACAGCATCCCTTGCCCAGATGGTCATCACTTGGGCTCCAGGTCTCACTCCAGAGCTCTCCTTGTCTCTCTGGAGCAGGACCAGTGTTTGGAAAACACTGCCATCTCACCTCTCTTTGCCTCTGGGTACACCCAATTCAATTATGGTTGTATTGACAGCACTTGCCAAAGCAGAAGAGTAAAATTGATTATTACCTTTCCCAAAGAACAAGGCACAAAGATCTACAGACCTTACAGATCTACTTAAAACAGCGCTGAAACTGACTGCATTCCTCACAGAGTTAACAGTTTACTGACACTTGAGATAACTTGAACAAAAATGTAGGCCAAGACACAAAATCAAGTATATAATATGATTTAGTGGCCAATAACATGAGTCAGATGAATGGAAGAAAGCTACATAAAATAACAGAAAAAAATGCCACAAGGTCACTGCTAGAGAACTGCTGAACCCCACTTAAATGGACAAGAGGATGATTTATTGATTGCAACAGAACCTACAAATCCAACTGCCCAAATACATTTATCTTTCCTTGTTCCATTTTCATGTATAACACACTACCATCTGCTGGACAAAGTGCTGAACTAGTCCAATAACATACAAAGTGGCTTTTGGTTTTTTGTTAGCAGAACCTCTTTACCATCATGTTTACCTGAGGCAGATGCAAAACAACCTGGGATGTGTGGAGACCATATAGTGCTGTAAATGACCCCTTCATGGCCTTTAAAAGTGCATAATGACTTTCCCACAGCTGGATCCCACTGAATAAAGTAAAAAAGAAAACTGCTGAGATACACATCCAGTAAGATGCGAAAGGGTTTCATACATTAAAAAGAAAACTTCATGCATACAGAAAGGACAAGATGAACTTTTTAACACATATCATGAAAAGCATTTGTATACTTAAACTGATATCAACTGAGGGATTAAGTAACATCTCGGTTAAAATAGTATTTCAGCCTTAGGATAAAAATAAAGAAGAAAAGTGAATCATTGCTGTTTCTTAACACAAAGAACTATCAGATCCAAAACATTTTTCATCTTCAGAAGAAAATCAACATACCAGTTTGGCTGTTTGATCCCACGAACCAGACACTACTAGCTGTTCTCCTCTAGTTTGGCTCCAGTCAACACTATATGCCTATAAATGATTTAGACGGAGCATTAGAATACAAGTTTGAGACTGTAGTTAGCCAAATTTTCACAAAATAGACTTGGAGTTGCAGATTGTATCTAGTCAGATAAAAAACTATACCAGTCAAGCACCACAAAACTGCTAACGATTTCATTTACCCAAACAAAAATTAAATTTGGCATCTCAGTCAGGCATTAAAGGCTCAGAAAAGTATTCAAAAAAGCAAATATGGGCCAAATGGAGAGAAAAGTTCAAACAAAATCCACATATATCCACCATCACTAGAAGCTGACCATCTTAAAAGTCATAATTCAGACTAATTTCTTAGTCTGATCCAGTTGTAGTCAAATATCTACAGTTTCCAATTGCCAGCAATGTAAACGCCATCTCTCTTCATAGCTGACTTTGAGGTTTTAGCTGCCTAACTATAAATGCTTTTTACTATATCTAATTAGCCTGAGAAGTGTATGCCATAAAACACTCCAAATTTTTCATCTTTTCTAGGTTGTATGACACTCTTTTTTTACCACTCAAATCCTCAAACAAGTAAAATAAAATTAAATTAAAAACCCAACTTCCCTCATTACTAATCATTTCAGCTATTAAGAAATTGCTTTTTATTGTGTAGTTGAAATAAACCCCCTCTTCCTTGACCACATATTCTAATGCTGGTCCCTGTCTTAACACGAGGATACCTTAACTCCATCCTTCACTGCTGATTTTTCAGCTCTGCTGCCTGGCAAAAACATGTGCTCTCAGGTTCTTCTTCAAATTATTTCAAATCCTCAAGTCTCAAGAACATGTACAACTTCCCTCTTCAAATCCACCATATCTTTATCTACTTGATGGAAGGTACCTTCTATCCTGTCTAGTTTTGCCTCACACCGAAATGGCTCAGTAAGCTGCAGTGGGACATGAACCATTTCAGTGCTAAGGTGGACAAATATTAGTTGAAGCAGTTTATCTGCTTCACCTCCTGATCCAATCAGATCTCCCATGACCCTTGTTAGAAATGTGGTCACTACCTACCAATAACAGGTGACACTGCTTTCAGCAGTTGGGTCACTAACCACTGAGGATTTGTACTCCACCTGGGATAATCTAGTTCTAGCACAGCACTGGATCTGACCTGACAGTCAACACACTAGATGCTGTGCTTGCCTCAGACAGATGGAATTGTGCATTAAATGACAGCAGTCCTGTTTTGGAGGTGAAAATGCTTGGACCTGTGTCACCAGACAAAAAAGCAGAGGCTGAAATGGAAAGAAATCCAGCATTCTATGGAACGTGTCCTGTGTGAGAAAAGAAATCAAGGTAACATTTAGCTACTTCTGAGCATTTTCCTTTCTAAGAAATATTTCAATCTATGCTACATCCAGCTTAAATGAACTGTTTTTCATCTATTTGCTTATTTTCCATAAGTGGAAGGCAACCACTGCCCACAGAAAAACAAAGTGCATTATTTGTAACTGTCCTTTTTTATTTTACAAAGTCCTGCTTCCTATATGCTGAAAGGCTATATTGCTCTGGCACCACTCTGTGCTACCTCCCTTCCTTGAGGAGCTTATAGTCCAAATGTACAAGACACTATGACAGTAGTTGACAAAAGCCAAGTAACTAACTGAGAGATAATCCTTTTGTTTGTCTTGCCAAACCATGTCTTTATCTCTTTTCTACTTTTGTTAGCTAACTAATTGTACTACAGCTCATTAAAACATTCTTCCTTCCAACCTGACTCCTCTTACTGAAATAGAAACAAAGGAGACACACAAGTACCTCCACATATGCTAAGAATGGAAGACATGACAGTTCTCTGAAGTGGCTCCCTCACAAACATTAGCCTCTCTCTTTACCACTGAATTTGTGTGACGGCCTGTGTTCAACGCCTAAGCTGCTGATGTTTGGAAAAGCCCCTAAATGCATCACCACACAGTGTGCCTCTTTCACAAAACAGCTCAGGAGAAGTGTTTGGCTCCCATATTCATATTGAAGGTTTTCCAAAAGGAAATACAACTCCAGGAAATATGCACCTGTGTCATACAGTTCATGCAGCTCATACTCAATACATCATATTTGGGATATATCAGATCTACTGCACAGCTGAAGCAAAGTGCACATCCAGCTTGCAGCTCACTCCCAAGCTATCAGCACGTAGATCTGCTGAACACGTGCTGTGTCACAGACCTGTGTGCACATGGCAGACATGGCTGGGACTGCTCAGCGCTCTGCAGCTGCATCGGAGGCAATGGGACCTGGGCGAATTCTCCTCCAGGCAAGAATTACAAATAGAACAGACAACAGGCTCAGGAAAAAGCAAGAGCTACTGTCCACTTGGCATGTGACAGGACCAGGTGATAGGAAGAGAATGTAAAGAAGACATTATGGAGAATATTTTATTTTTCTTTCGCTTTCATGCTATCATGCAACATAAATTTGCAGATGCTTCACTAGAAGCTGTGTAGAGCAACTGTGAAAGACTAATAACACAGCATAAACCTTAGTTGTTACTCTTTTAGTGTTTTATCTTCAATCATAAAATACGTGAACCCTAGTTTATGCCTTAAGAGCAGCAAGAAATGCCTCAGGCGAGACAAAAAATGAGGGGGAAAAATGTAAAAACATAAAATTTAGTTCAAAATAAATGTTCAGGCTCACTTTACAAGACAAACTTAATTCAAGCATTCTGTTGCTTTACATTCGAGCAAGATTTTGTGTAAAGCAGAGTAAATCAGACTAATTTATTCATGAGATTCAGCAGTTGGTTAGTGCTAGAATAAAACTCATTGTCCTTTGATAATACAGATTCACTTTGAAATTAAAAATGCACATTCTTTTTGAGGAGAGACGATGATCTCATTTAGAAAACGAGAAACAGATCCCTGTCAATCTTGCATTAGAAAAAATATAAAATGCACCGACAAAATTGTCATTAGAAATATCAGACAAAGATTAAGGATTAGGAAGGTAGTGAGAGCACTGTCTGCCAGTGTTTACCATAAACTATTAGGTGAGTTCCCTCCGAGATCTTACCTATTAATGCAAACTTATAAAGAATCAATACCAACCTTTCATACCTCACAATAAACAATCAGCCCATGTTTCCTACACTGTCTTTCTAATCATGGGTGAATACATCCACCTCCCTATGCTACCTGCTAAACTAAGACTTGGATGCAGAAATGTTTACTTCACAAACAACAGGTGGTGTAGCAGAACCAAAATAAACTTATGGACAGAATTTCAACAAGAAAATTATAGAAACAAATTAACAAAAAAACTTGGGACTATGCTTCACCTACGTACTATTAGCAGCCTTTGAACACTATCATAAAATCTTGATTACAACTACAAACTCCTCTCCCAAAATTCTTTGTTTACACCACACATGTATTTAACAAAAGTAGCAAAACTACAACGAAAACTACTGTTGTGTAACTGCAGTCACTTAGCTTTTAGTTTTGTGCTTCACATATGAAAAGATCTTAAGGCTTTTGTGTACAACACTGAATTTCCTCCACCATTTTTATCGACTGCATATCGACTAGGTTATTTTATTGAGATTGATGTCATTCAGCTAAAACATCAGTAATCCAGGCTAAAACAGATAGCTTCTAAAGTTCAAAGACTTGACAGACGTGAGTGCAGAGTTGGAAGGAAAGATTAAAAAAAACGGCAGAAAAATCACTTTGGGGAAAATAAATGTACTGCAGTATAAATATCACTAAAACTATGTCAACATATTTATGAATCTGAATACAACATTCTTCTCTACCCATACAGCACTGCATAATGAGAAACTGAAATTTTAAGAAAATCAAAAGCAGTATCAAGCCAAAGCTAATAAAACATACATGCTGTCCCAGCATTTCACTACTGCAGGATCTCTCAGAAGTTAGAATGCAAAAGGATAAGCAGTTCTGGATGCAACAGAAGTCCTAAGGATCTGCATAATGTGTATCACCCTATAACCTCAAAGATAATACTGATACATCAGCTGCCTGATTTAGACCTGTTCAATAAAGGCCTCTAAAATAACAGCATAACTGCAGTAATTTCATGTAACACAATGATTACTTAGCCTGTAAGGAACCACAGGCTCCTTACTGAATGTATTATATTTATATAATTATAAATATTTCTAAATATACTAGATTTATATAATTAAGCTGTACCTACTACAGCATATGAGCATACACAAGAACATGTAGAATAGGTAGTTGACTTTATATGCAAAATAATGATACTAATTCAAACCACAGACCCCAAAAAAAGTTAAAAAATAGAAAACAAAATGCCACTTTTGATTATAAGACCAAAATCAAATCTTTTAATTATTTAAACATTAGATCATTCACTAAATTTTTTAAGTTTGCCTGGTTTACCTCCAGAGTGTGCTCTTTATAGACTTGCAGTGGACCTTTGGTTTTAGCTGTATCCCAGATTTGCAGAGATCCATCTCCACTACAAGTGATCAACACATGTTCATTATTCTCACTCCAGGTCACATCAAACAGGGCATCATTCCAGTCAAAACTGAATCAGAAAAATAAACGTATTTGTCTGTGAGAAAGCATGAATAAACATCTGGACTAGTTACATGCAAAGACAGTATTTCTTTAAATTGTCCCTTCTACCATTCTAAACAGCATTCCTACATATTTAAGTTTTTAGTGAATCTCCTTACAATTAACTTACTTGTTATAATGTCAACTTCTATAACTGTATGCTCAAATAGACTGATTCAGTTAAAGCATAAATGAGCCAAGGACCTTACACACAGAGAAAGAATTCTGATTTCAGTCTTGAACTTGCCATGCAAACAAAGACAGAGGTACAACATGTCTCAGTCTGAGCTATGGATGCTCCAGGCTGTTGCTACATAGGTAGGAGTCCTTTTTCTCCAACAACTATGGTAAAGAAAGAAATAAAACCGTGTTGGGAGAGCCCCATTCACTTCACATCACCGTCAGGAATATGAGTCACAATGAAAAATCAACAGAAACATGGTCATAAACTTACTGGAGATCTCTACACTCCCTTAAAAAGGCTTTCAACATATCAACAATTCATCATATGGGTTTTGACACCATATATGAGTTGCTCTGAGACAACTATAAATGATCGTGCTATTATCTGATGGCAAATAAAAACTTATTTACCCCCTTTTCACTGAAGGTTTGGCTAAGCTCAGGTTAAACTTCATGGTACTCTGCAGTAATGATGAGGGAAAGGCATGTACACAGAACACTCTGACAGAGAAAATGACATCAGTTCATGGCTCAGAAATTTAAGAGGACTTTCTACCACTGGAAACACAGAAGCAAACAGTACTAAGCCAGAGCACTTAGCAGAAGTAACGGAGCACTGAACAGCTTCAAAGAGTCTTGCTTTATAATTACGAATGAAAAATTGTTTCTCTGAATATGATCAACTATTTTTTATGCACTTCTATTTCAGCCCTCTTAACCTAAACAACCACTGTTTCAAAACTTTCCTTAAAAAAATTTTAGGTCAATGACAGTCAAGTATCAACCTCTCTAACCTTTCTCCTCCTTCCATCCAGAACAAAATCAAACTCCTCTCAGACACTTAGAATGCTGAATCTCCTAAGAAGGACCTTCATGACTTTGTGTAGCTTACTCCTCTATTTTCAGTGTAAGTCAATCATAAGGGCACAAATTTAGGTGGCAAGGCACTGTTCCTAAAAAGCTAAATCTTATAATTTCAAGCTAGTGCAGAGAGGCTGCTTTTAAATTACACTGTCAGCTTTCTATAAAATGGTTTACATTGTGGAAATAGCATAAGTCAGATGACCTCCCATAACAAAATCTATGTAATGCAAACATATTCTTTTGTATTGTATGTAAATACAAATACATTCATTTGTATGTAAATACAAAGACGTGTATTCAGTAGATACTTTTGCATAGATACTTCATATCTCTAATAATCCAAAATACTTGAGTTCTGTCTTTTACTCACAAGCACGCAGTAAGTTTTTCTCTTATAAAAGATAAACCTGTTACCTTCTGAAAAGAACAATCCCAGCTTCACTTTGTTCCAGCACTGCCAGAGTTCCACAACCTAAACCAGCAAAATAAAACATCACAATTAGTTCCCCTAATGTGATTCTGAGGCAGCTTCAATATGCAAATACAAAGGGCACCTGAACTTTAAGAGGCCAAATTATTAGCATCATAATTAAATATCTCGTGGTCTCATGTTCACTAAAACATGTAATCAATTTACATCAGATTGTGTTGGTTTGATTTTGGATTTTCTTAAATGCAGTGTATCTGTTGGTGAGGTTGAAAAACACTCGCTAATAAAGCACAAAAGTGCATTTTCCCCATGGGTCTCACGTGACAGATACCAACACAGAGTTCCCTTTTGTCTTTTTGATAATAGCAGACAGAACACTCTTTTTCCCCACTCCTGAATCTAGTAATTCGAATAGAGCTTACCAGAAACTAAACAAATAATTCAGTTCTGATAAAACACAGAGGTTCTGCTTTCATATCTGAATGGGATATTGTCAAAGTAATCCCACACTTAGAAACTCTAATTAAAAATGAACGTTTTGGGGAGCTAGGAGTGAGAACGAAAAAGGTGCCAGGATTGACAATCGCTCAGCTTGGCTCTTCCACAGGTCCATGGGGGTCGCCAGGGCCTGCCTGGACACTCAGGGATTGAGCTGAAAATAGCTGAAATCACAGAATATTCTGAGCTGGACAGGAGTCACACGGACCACTGAAGTCCAACTCGGCCCTGCATAGGACCATCCCCAAGAGTCACACCATGTGCCTGAGAGCATTGTCCAAATGCTTCTCTAACATTGCCAGGCTCGGTGCTGTGACCACTTCCCTGGGGAGCCCGTTCCAGTGCCCACCCACCCTCTGGGTGAAGAACCTTTTCCTAATCGCTAAACTGCAACTCCCCTAAAACAGCTTCGTGCCGTTCCCTTGGGTTCGGTCACTGCAGAAAGTATTTTCAGACATTTTATTCACAACGTGTACGTCCCTACTGCTATATTTATTCTCGACCCCACCAAATGAGCGCTCCTCCGCAAGGTCGCTGCTAGAACCACCACGGCAGCAGCGGGATGGGACTCGGGAAGCGGCAGATCCCGGGGGGTTGGGGACGGCAGCAGCACTTCCCGCACCAACCCCAGCCCAGCTGCGGGACACAGGCGCTTTCCCACAGCAACACTAACGCAGCGTAAAGGGAAGTCGTCCCCAAACACTTCTGCAGACACCGCCTGTCCTTCCGCACACCCACAATTCCAGCCTCCTCCTCTTCCCGTGAGGAGCCAGGTNCACCGCCATCTTTGGCGATGGCACGGGCGGCCCGGGGCGGCAGCGCGTGACAAGCGCGTCCTCAAAGTCACCTTCCCCATGAGAAGGGGAGCGCTTCCAAATTTCTGGGACATTCCGCTCTTTTATGCGCCTTGTGTGTGCATCAGCTTGAATACATGAGATGTTTCAATCATAAGTATGTATGTTAGCTATCATCTTTCCTTTTAAAAAGCTGTTTCGTTCCCTAAGTTTTTTAATAGATCTGCGTATTTTTTCATTCTTCTCGTGATGCTATTATGCTTTATGGAAGTCCTTTTATGAACAAACTTCTTAACACCCGTGACAACTTTTGTTTAAGTCAGTGAGAACTTTCCTTTGAAAAGAAGAGGCGCCGGGGGGTTGTTCAGGCTTAGAAAACTCAGCAGAGCAGCAGCTGCAGCTTTTGCTCTGTTGTATCCTACATATATCTAGATCTATGTCCTTTATTTACATACATATGTCCTTACGTATCTTTCTATCTATCTATACGTGCCTTAAAATACAGACACAGATTATTCCAGTTGGACACAGACTACCCTAATTAATTACAATAACCAATCTATGTGTTTAGAGATAAAAATGCAAAAGTAATATTTTACACGTTTGGAAGGTACAGCAAAGGCAAATTATATTACTTAATCAAGGTTACATCATGAAGCTTGGAGCATAGTTACGCACTCCTTCTACTTACCCTTATATTTAAAACTAAACCTCGACTACAAGATCTGTTGTAAAGCCACAAAAATGTCCAATTGCTTAAAGTGGCACTCAGATGCAGAACACTGAATTAGGGAGTTCTACTTATTCTTTGATCTTGTAAAAATGAAAACAAATATGTTTATCAAACAGCCTCCAGGATTCTAGAAAAAAATGAGTTCAAATTCAGTGCAAGTGAAGCTCAATCTAGTGTATCCTTTGGATTATCACAGCAGCTCCCAAAGGCTCACAACTGGCAATTTATAGGCTTAATTTATTGACAGACATCACATGAGATCAGATTTTTTTAACTCTGGGGCAAAGGAATAGCTTACAGAATTGGCTGCTCCAGGGCATATTCAACCAATTTTAGCCTCTGCGGAATCTTTTTACATCAATTTATCTTTTAAAATGCAAATTACAAGACAGTTTTCTGAGCAAGTGTTTTTAAAGTAATTTTCCCCTTTGTGACTGGGATGTCAAAAACAACACTTCAAAAGATACAGGGCCACCACGGGGGTGCACTAAGTACATTTGGACACATGGGAGTCAAGTGCTTGATGGTGTAAAGTCCAGTTACTCTGGACAATTTATCAGTGAATTATAAAGGTTTCATCAAGTGCATTTTTCAAAGCTAGTTGATCTTTTGTAATGAGTGAAATTCCGCAAAGAGGTTATGCAAACAGGAAGCAGTTTTCATTGGTGGCCCAGCTTTGTTCAAAAGACACTATTAAAAGAATTTTTGTAGACATAAATATCTAGAAGTGGATAAAAGGTTACAAGGAAGCCCTGAGAAGACTAGTTCCCAAATCATTTCTTTCACAGGCAAGCTTGTGAATTCAGGTTTTGAAGATCCTTAGAACTAGAAAGCAAAATAATATGGCAAGTGAAAGTATTTGCATAGGATGGCTTCAAGGTAGAGAGAATAACAACTAAAGAAACCAAAGCTATTTTACAAGCAAAAAGAGAAACGCCTAACAAACAAAGTTCTTAAACATGACTGTATTTCCCCCTAAGCCACTGTTCAGCTGAGTAAATTCAAGAAGCATGTAGGACCACCAACCATAGCCGCATTTTATATGCGGCTATGGAAACTGAGTGCTCAACCAACCAGCTCTTTCCACTGGCTAACACCAAATCACAGAATTAATTAGGTTGGAAAAGACCTCTGAATACATCGAGTCCAACCTTTGACCAGACACCACCATGTCAACTAGACATGGCACTCAGTGCCACATCCAGTCTTTCCTTAAACATCTCCAGGGACAGTGACTCCACCACCTCCCTGGGCAGTCCAATCACCCCTAATCACCCCTTCTGTGATGTCCAACCTAAACCTCCCCTGGCACAGCTTAAGACTATCCCCTCTTGTCCTGTCTCTAGTTGTCTGGGAAAAGAGACTGATCCTCACCTGGCTACAACCTCCTTTCAGATGGCTGTAGAGAGCGATAAGGTCTCTCCTGACCCTCCTCCAGGCTAAACAACCCCAGCTCCCTCAGCTGCTCATCATAAGGCTTGTGCTCCAGACCCTTCACCAGCTTTGTTGCTCTTCTCTGGAGTCACTCCAGCACCTCAGTGTCCTTCCTGAACGGAGGGGCACAGAACTGGACACAGGTGTGGCCACACCAGTGTTGAGTACAGGGGAAGAATCCAGACATAATCTTCCAAACAGATCCTGTATGCAGCAGTAGATGGCAGCCATGTTCCATGCAAAAAAATGAGAGTTCTCAGTTGTAGGAAAAAAATCCCCAACTATACTGAAATTATTGTTTTCCTAAGCCAACAGTAGAAGCTTCAATAAAAGTTGTTCAGTATGTAACTTTCAGGCTATATATATGCAGCTGTCACTTCTCTGTGCCCAGCTACCAGTCATACCCTTCATAAGCAATAGAATAGGTGGTTGAGATGCTGTAAGCATCCAACCTTTCAGTCCCAAGAGCTCTGTTCTGCTACGAACATGTCCTTCATTTCTGCAGCTTGCTACCAGCTTGCTGAGCTGGTTACCATCACTGCTGGTTACACCAATCCTTCCAAAACCCTTGCTGGCCAGCAGAAAGAGTAATCAGGAAGGTTCAGGTCTAGATGTTTAAACAAGTTATGAAAAGAGCTTATCTACCAGAAAAAGTAGAATGTGAGCCATTCCCTCACATGCAAGGACAGGTAGCCTAAAACACTGAAGATATCCAGGAACTGGGTTTACTGCAGTAAACTTTTTCCTATCTTACCTACTGAACCATTCATTAGGCTTCAGATTTTCTTCTACAAGTGATTGCTCATATTGACTAATAAAAATGTAGAGATATTCCCAGCTGAAATTCCTGTGCCATCATAAAACTGTATGAGCTGAAGCTTTTAAGAAAAGCATTAACGTTTGTTACAAGACTGCAAAACTGGCAGCAGTGAAAATAAAGGAATGAAAGTAACCAAAGGGATTGAAGGAATGAATGAATGAAAGGGAAAAGGGGAAAGTGAGGGTCGTGGAGTTTCAAAGGAAGAGGCAGTTAGCACAGAGGCTTTTCTGGAAGTTTAAAAGAACAAAAGAAGCAAGGGTAGGGAAAGGGAAAGACACTGGAGCAGAAGAAGATTTAGACAAGGTCATTTAGAAAGAAATGTGAGAGTTGTGGGGAAAAAGTGTGAACCAGGAACAGAACACATTCTTCACCACGCTCGCAAGAAAAGGGCTGCAGGGATGGTCCTGAATGGTGAAATACCCATCCCTGATGATGTATCCACAGTGCTCAGTGAGGTTTTGCTGTCTGCTATCCATGTGCGACCATGCCATAATTTGGTAAGCAGATTCCCCATGTTATTACTGTTCCATGACTAGCTGCATCTCTACACAATGGCCACCAGCCTCTATCTACCTATCCCCTTTGTACTTAAATACTGCTTTAAATGTTCAGTGTATTTGTAAGTTTACCTTTTCTTGAAGATTGGCAGCTGGCTGCCTCAAAATATTGCCTTCTCCGCTGCTTCTCATTGTCTACAGTGATATACTTAGCCTAACTCTTTAGGACATTTTTCAGAAACAAGGGTTTTTTTATTTCAGTTTAATTGTTTCTACTGCTTGTGAGAGTTCTGCCCTAAAGCTTACAAAAATTGCATTAACTTACATACTTTTCATATCTCATTCAGATTTTTTTATCTGCAAATTTCTTTAAATTCTCTTTTTTTTTTCTTACAGCCATAATTGAAGCATGCTGGACTCCTGCAAACTTCTTTGTCCTGCTTATCAGTGAAGAGCTTACAGTGTATCTCCAGTCTCTCATTCCTATATATTATCTGGTAGATAAACAGAGGGCCTTAAAGTATGAATGAAATTTAGCATCCATTTTAAAACCTATATATGTCATGATACGTTTCAGTCCATTCTATCAATTCTATCCACATTACCACAAAAAAAATATCAAAATGCAGGTTAGTCTAAAATAACTTTTCTCCCTCTACTGGACACAGATGGCCAAAATACATGAAAAATATAATTTGGACAGAGTTATGTTAACTGCACATGTTTTAAACTTAACCTCTATAGATCAGGACACATTTGAACTATCTTTTCCTATCTCAGATCTTGTTTACTCTTGTTGAAGCAGCTAAATCGAGCCATGGCATCTATCGGATGCTGTTTGTCACTCATCAAAAATTGCATTTATATTTGCAACTAATAAAGTTGGCAAACTCTTGGATGTTTAAATTATAATTATGGTTCAAACTAGAGGCCAATGCTCTATAGCAGTAGAAATATATAACAAAGAGAGCGTCATTATTTCAACAAGTCTACAGCTTGTTACTTGTTTTGGCTATTTCGTCTCTGAAAAAACCCGAGCTGGAACAGGACAGCACTGAATTGTGATTACATGCAAACCAGCTGGTGCTAAAGATGTTAATTCTACAGCCCTGGAGAAACAAGTGAACAAGATAAGAGTACTTCTGATAACAAATGGGGTGTTATTTTGTTTTTTAAAAAATCCTTGAAATTATCTCCTAATCAAACATGAAAACACAAGAGCTCTTAAAAGTCTGATCCTTCACATCAGGGAGCTAACAGGTTAAAAGATACGTTTTCACTTTATAAAAGCATAGGCAATTTGTGTTTTTTATTCAATAGCATTTTGATTTCTTTCCCAGTTTAGCGCCCAACCTCACTCCCAGCCAAATCAGTAGAAAAACTAATTTAAATTTGGAATAGACATGGTGCTAATAATGAAGCAAGCCTCACAAGTCAGTATTGCTGAGTGGAATAGCATGCTTCTTCCGTCTCCTTTTGGTCCATGACTTCCTTCTGCGCTTGACAAACACGGGCTGTTCTCAAGAACAACAGAGACATATTGTTCTTGCTTCCTGTAAGGTGATGTAACTGCAATGCTGAACGGATTAACACCAATTCTGAATTTCGTGGAAAACACAGTAATTTAGAAAAAACACTGTTTGCCATTCAGATTGTAGTGAGAAACAATAGCTTACTGTATCTAGCGGATGAGCAAATATTAACTTTTCCCTGTAAATTAGTCTTTAGTTTGTTCGTCATCTTCCAACCCCATTTACCCATTTCTTATCAGCAGAAGCAAATGCCAGGCATATCTTGTCGAAAAAGTGGACTGCTCAACACAAAAGCAAACAGAGCAACTGAAGGTACTGCAGTGACTAATTTTTCTAATTATTTCAGAATTGATCCTCTGTCTGCAGAAATAATGGAAAACAATGATACAGGAGGAGGCTTCATGCCAACAAGTTGATTAATCTTGACAAGATCAATTTTAACAGGATGGGACCTAATTAATATGACATAAACATAATTAAAAATATGTAAATACTATTTTTCCTTTTCTCTTATATCTGTTTAATAGAAGTTCTTAAAAAATACATTTAATAAATCACCCAATTTCACAGTATTTCTATTCCAAAACAGACTGCAGAAGTCTCAACATAATTTCCTTTTCACATCCATTTTGAATTCCCCGGATTCACTCTTAGCCTGCAAATAATCTGAAATTTTGGGGTGTTTTTGCTTCATGTGATGTAATATTTCAAGTATTTTAAGAGTCTCTGTCCATACGTCAAAAGGATCTCTTTTCCTCAGTTGGGTGCCCTACCATACAGATTATTACAACTTTTGGCTATATGCTAGTTATTCCCACTAGTTTTCCTACTAGTTTCCTTTTCTACAAAGGAATATTTTGGTAATTATCAAGCTTGCAAGCATTCTTGACAGGTAAATTGCAGGTGAATGCAAGAAACCGACATGTTTAATGAACATACAGGGGTAGTTTTAGTTTCTAGGCGCAGGACTGATCCTGCTGAAAACAGACATAAACCCTCCAGTGAACCTGAAGCTGTTCGGGAACACAGTGAGAGGGAGGTTAATAGGAGAAGACAAGGGGTAATGATTACTAAATCACGACACTACTCTCAAATCACTGCAAACCCCCAAAGCCTTTACCCCTAACGAAATAGTTAGAACATGCGTGCCATTAAAAACAAACAAGAAAAGCAGTTAGCGATAGAAACCCCTTTAGCAGGACCGGGTTCAGCGCCGATCCGCTGCACAGGACCTGGCTTAATGCAAACGCAGGCTCCTTTCTTTAAGTGAGCCCAAAGCGCCCCGAAGACTCCAGGGCGAGTCAGGGCACGCGTTATTTCAGCGGCGAGGAGGCGCACCAGGACCCCACAGCTTTGAAACGCGACCGTAGACTCCTGTTAGGGGGCAGGATTTTAAAAGACAACGCTCCGCGGAAAGCGGCAAGGAAGGGCTGCCCTCGGCCCTCTCGAACAGCCCGTATCGCCGTCCTCTCCCGGGACGCCCCGGAGCGTGGGGGCGGCCGGCTGGGACTTCCCGCGGGGAGCGGCTTTCCGGCGGAAAAACCCCGTGAGGACGCCGCATAGCTCCCCCACCCCGAAAGCTCCCACTCGGGACGCGGCCAGAACGCTGAAGCGGGGGTGGGACGAGGTTATTTCTGCCCAGGGGCGGAGCCGGAGGAGGTTCCCGGCGCTGGGGCCGCCCCAGCCCGCGCTGCCAGCGGCTCCGCAGCCGTCACTGGGCTATAGCCGGGGCGCCGGAGAGCGCTCCCACAAGTGGTTTCTGCCCGCTACCGAGGAATTTTGCCCGGGGAGCGAAGAGGCCGAAGAAAGAGCGAGGGCGGCGGGAAAAGGAGGCCGAGCTGCCGGGGGTCGGCGCGCCGGGTAGTCCCTGCAGGTGCGGGGGAGAAGGGAGCGGCGCGTCATGGTGCCGGCGGCAGGCACGGAGGGAGGCTGTGCTCGTCTCCCTGCCTCCGGCAGCCTTCGCTAGCGCCCGAGTGGGAGCCCCTCGTTCAGCCCGGCCGCCTCTCCCCTGCAGCAGCTCGGCGGGACCGCTCCGGGGCGGGCGGCGCAGTATGGCATCCGCCTAACCCCGGCCAGCGCAGCACAGCCCGGGGCTTCTCCTCCGCCGCCGGGATGAGCGACAGCAGCG
>WEIV01028686.1:3688-21734 GCA_013390005.1 Calyptomena viridis | reverse complement strand
GCCCAGGGCTGAGGGTCACCGCCGCGGGATCGCCCCGGCCCGGGCTCACCGCGGGGCGGCGGGAGTAGGTCCGGGGCTGAGCCCCGGAGTGCCCCCGCGGGTCCCGGCTGCAGTGACACCCCTCGGGAGGCCAAGGCCACTCCGAGGTGGGGAGGTGCTTTTGTGCCCCGCGCTAACGTGCTTTGGAGAAGAAACTCTGTGTCCGCAAGCGTGCTGTGAATCAGCGCTTGTGATCGCTGTCAGCGGGTTAAACGTGACCTGGCTGTCTTCTCCCGGTCTCCTAACGCCGTGCAGGGATGTAAGTTTGTATTAATACGATGAGTTCTGGCTGAAACAGGCGGAGCTGCGAGGCCAAGGGAGCTTTGAAAATCGGATTTAGCACCAGACCTGTAGCCGGACAATTTCTTAGTGCTGACACATTATCAGGGACGCTCCGCGTGTTTGTGCTTGGAAATTTATGCTTTTGGTACTGGTTTCACAAAATATCTATGGTGAATGTGCTTGAACAAAGAACTGTGCACACCGATCGAGCAAAAATACCCGGTGCTGCCTCCTCTCACCCCAATTTGTCTGTTTCATGGCAATGGAAGTATAACACCTTCATTTGAAGGTGTGGTGGCTTGTGGTTCTGTGCAATGATGTACTCGGCCCCATTTATAAAAATAACAACAAAGACGTCCCCCCATCTTTTTATTTTATTGACACATATACGTTGCGAATGTAGAATAACCCCCTTCCCCCACACCCAGCTTGCTAGATTTGTAAAGACTTCATACAACTAAAATTATACTACTGAATTTAGTGTCTTTTTTGCTTTAAAAAAATCAGAAGCCAAAAATTGACCTGGCCCACAATTTTAAGCTTATTGTGTGATGTGGTTTTGGTGTATATGAAATACATGCTAAAAATAAGCATTGAAGAAGTTTTGTCAGATGTTGTTTACTCCTGGTGAGGGGTGAAGAGAAGGAAGAAAAAAACCCAACCCACAAACAAACAAAAGTCTCCTGGCAGTAATTATAACCATCTCCCACAGAAGACTCTTGGGGCACAGGCATGCATACACCTGTCACCTCTTTGAAATTGTGCAAGCTTTGCCTCATGGACTGCTGCTTTCAGTGAGTTCAGGGAGGTGGGTGATTCTGAAGCGTGCAGTCACACAGCCCATTCCTTCAGCCTCATGCAGAGCTGTATCCTTAGAGGTACAGTTCTCAGAAGTCGTAGGAGCTGTCCTCACAGGTGTAAATAGGAAGGCCGTAGAGTTATATTCTCTGCATACAGCTCAGAGAGATTTCAAGCACCCTGAGGCCCCTCTTGATTCCAGGGCAGGTGAAATCTGAGAGTCTCTTTCAGTTCTGGTGTGGAAGCTGTCATATAGTGAGGTTCACAAAGCTGAATTATCTATGATGTTTTTGTGCCTCTTATGTTGGTTAAGTTTTAGTCTCTGGGCTGTGCAACAGGCGTTTACAAAGGCTTTTCTTGTAATGGGAGATTTGACTTAAAGTGGGCCCCTTTTAATTCTGGCAGTAGGCGTCTGGCATATAGTGCTACATAACTGCACACTTATGTAATATAATTTGCTTATTTCAGTGGCTTTTCAGCAAACTGTAAATGTGAAATGTTTCTTTCATATTGTTTGGATGTGGGAATTTAATGGAAGTGTTGCAAACCAAAAAAAAAAAAACTTTACCATTCTGCTTTAGTAGCAAAGTCCATAAACATGGAAAGAACTAGAGAGTTGATCACATCCAGCTCCTGGACTGGAGGGGGCTAGATATTGAAGTTTCTGTACTGTCTGAACTGACCAGTCATAAACAAACTGCAGTCCTAAAACTGCACCTTGCTGCTCATCCTTGGTCTAGAGGGATCTGTGAATTTTCATACTTGTTTCCTTATCCCTCTTGCACTTTCTACACTCTCTCTATTTTTAAGTAGTTGTTCTCCAGAAACTTTAAAATGGTGAAAAAAATGTTTCTTGGATTAGGAACAGCATTAAAGAGCATCAAAGCTGTGTAGTAGAAGACTGCAAATGGGGAACAGCATCGGGAACAAAACCAAAATGGTCATGGAGGGTGTAACTACTGCACAGACACTTTTTTTTAACTGCTTTAATAGGATGGTGGGACAGAGCATTTGCAGGTGACCTAAACTCCTACTCTATTACCGTTCTTGTCCTGTCACGCTGTGTGCTGTCAGTGATCAAAGATGTCAGTAGTAATACCATAGAGAATGTCTGCACACTACGTTATTTTAAAAAAGCGTATGAAAATAGCACATCGTGACTGAATGCTAAGTAAGAATTTAGCAGTGAAAGTGCGTTCAAATTAAGCGATGGTTAAGTGATCATATTCAAGGTATCAAGCCTTCCTGGACTCATTGTAAAGGCCAGCTAAGTAACAAGAGTAAGGAATGATGTGGTTTCATAAGGATTTGGAAAATCAAGCTGTGTTTGAATAAAATAAAACATTAAACCTCTTAACTCTCATGATGCACGTATATCAACTGTGATTTGGGGATGGGGTGCAGGTAGAGCTTCAATATAACTTACCTGTCCATCATTTAGCCTTCCCTTTTTAATGTCTTACTTTTGTTTTATATAATGTTGTCTGAACCCTTGGTGATTTCTGATGTAGTTTTGCTTCATGCCTTTCACTGCTTCAAGGAGTATTAAGTAAAATATCTTAGATGAAAAGACTCATCATCTGTTCTAAATGTAGATTGGCCTACTAATAATCTCCTTCTGCCAGCTTCAGTTAACTATGACCCTTAAATGCTGAGACATAATTAGCAGTGCATGTTAGTGAGTAGGTGTCAGCTATGTATGATTGAACCATTCAGACACCAAATATTAAGAATGAGCCTATCCTAGCATTTTTGATTTTGTGGCTAAATTCCACTTGATTCCAGCAAAAAATTATGAAATGGTTTCTTGAGAAGAAAGTGTCAAATAAACCCTGGAAACTGTTGAAATGTCTGACAAAACCAGATTTCAACATTTATCACTTTTTCTTCCACTTGAAGAGATACTAAAGTGAGGAGAGGAAAATGCAGTTTGATTTTTTGTAAAACTTGATGTGTCTGGGTTTGATCAGCTTTCTTAAGGGCTGTCTTTGTAAAGAGGATAGCTAGAGTTTTTGTTTTTCTTCTTTTTATTCTTCTCTTTTCGGTTATTTTAAGCTACCGCAGATGAATTGTAGGTATTTCTTAAATTCAACTTAACTTCTAAACACTTCAGGAATATTTTAAGAGTTGGGCAACGCGCCAAAATGTAGCAGAGACACCATTCTACAGCGTAGTAGGTGGTCATGGTGTTTTAAAAGTTACTGTAACCATTGGTAATTTTAATTAAAGGATATTTCTTCTGCATTATAGTGGCCAGATCTGCATATCCTGTCTGCTCAGTTTGTTTTGTAAACAGCCATAAATGTGTGTAGAGTACTTAGAGCTTGTTTGGCTTAGGTAAACATTCTTTTACTTTTTTACTTTTTTTTTCTTCCTATCTTTTTTAGGCAATTCAAATTAGAATGATTTTCTTTCGATGCAGATTACATAAATGCATCAAGGACTGGCTGAACCAAGTGTTTGAGAAAAAGAAAATAGGCAAAAGTACTCTAAGAGGAAAAAAGTAATCTGAGTCAGCTCTTTACCTTGACTTAGAGCACCTCCCTACCATAATTTCTTTACACATGTTTTTAGAATTAGGCAGGATTTTGTATGGTAATTTGTTAGAAGCACAGACTTGGGCATTCTGACTTTTATATGCAGTCTCAGAGGGACTGGTGGAAGATAAGAAAAAATCACACTGTCAGTGGCTAAGGAGGATATGGTTTTTCTAATCTATGCAGTCGCTTGTTTTAGGTTGGTTTTCAAGCTAAACAACTTGACTGATGTGCTTGTCATACAAAACTGTCCTTGTAACTTTAATGTTGTCTTATAATGGGAAATTTCCATTTCATAAGCTTCTTTTGCTTGAGTTTCATTAATCAGTGGCCCTAATGATAGTATTTTCTACTAACATTGTTATGTGAGGCTGTTGAGATAATTCCCCACAACAGCATCAATGACTAAAATAGAGTTCATCAAATAAGAGGTAATAAAATAGGTTGAGTATCTTATCTTTGTTCCTGGAATTCAGCATCATTGCTTTTAGAATTCATACAGGCTTGGGCTAGAAATTGTCGATGTTGGCTTACTGGGCTTAGAAACATACTGTGCAAGGTGTTTGGGGAGACTGTGGGTATACAAAATTACAAGAAGTTCACAGAACCAGTACAGTCACTTGTGTGAAAGTGAACTTTGCTTCAAAGATGTTCTATACCTAAGCTGTTTCTCCAGATTCTACAGAATGTTTGTGAATCGTGCATTTATGAGCATTTACAGGCACACAGAAATGTAAAGTAGTACCAGGACTCAACTACATTCATGCAGCTTCTTCCTGTTTTTACTCCAAATTTGCTAAATTCTATAATGCTAATTTTTTTAAAGTGCAATATGTGCCTTTGTAAATTTTTAGTAAGTTTCCTGGAAGTTCTGTGATTGTGACACACTAATGCAGACTCTCCTCTGAAACCCAAAAGAGGTCATATTCTCTTCAAAATGGATGTTCTTGATTCTAGATGTTGACTTAAATATTTTCTATGGTAAAAAGCAGCATGTGTTCTACTATATTTGTAGGAGCAAAAAATCGCTACCAGAGAGAGTAATCACAAGCTTTATTCTATTCCACACTGTCTCTCAGAATGGTTAGTTGGTTTTTACCACCTTTTTCTCTATGCTCCCTGATTATTATTTTTTTTCATGTCACTGACAGGGTTTTATCAGACACTGCACATGCTTTCTGTGATTATGCAGCACTTATATGCATCATTTATTTTACTTTTTTTGACACCTCTCACCCTCCCCATCCCCCAGATGCTGCTGTATTCTCACTACTGCTTCATTAGCGTCATGACCAGAGAATCCCTATTTCAAATGATAGTTCTCATTAGCATAGCAGGAGAAATTATCCTGATGCATTATTCTAGTCTGAGTCAAGAGCAACTACTAAAAAGATGAAAAGAAGTTTAGTCCTGCTGTCAGTGGAACTCATGTTGAAAGATCTTGTATTTCAGCAGCATTATGATGCAAGTGATGAGTTGGAGCAAGAAATGCCAAGTAATTTAACAATGTTGTGCAGAACAGAGTTGATGTCTGTCTTGACAGTATTACTATAAGCGTGTCAGGCATGCAAAGTATTGTGAGTACAGAATCTTTGTGTCTGAATGCATAGCACGTATTGTAATGTTTAAATGGGGTGGGTTAAAAAGCTCCTTTTGACTCCAAATATTGATTCCAGACTCTCTTAGAAGGCAGCATTAGAAACCTAAACCAAATGTGTGGCACATCTTCAACACAAAACAATGTTTAATTGAGGTGCCTGAATGTCATCTATATCTATAACAAAAATGATGATGATTCTGGAAAAAAATCCATAATCCTGATAAAGTTTCTTTTGTGTATTCATAGTGCTAGTGGAGAACTACTGAATTTATGAAGAAATTGTAGGATTTGAAACAACGTATTCACAAATACTCCATTGCTGAACCAGCAATTTTTATAAACAGATTCCAATACCGGTACAGTATTCCATGACTTCCATCAGGCTACCTGTCAATAGGTGACTGGAAAACTAGTATTCCATCAGTTTTTATCTGAAATAGGAGGAACGTATTAGCTACGTCCACTCTATACATGACCTTTGTGTATGTGGCCTGTGAGACCTGGGTTCTTTCAAAGTTCGTCACCAGCCTGTCATAGCAGTTTATAGCTGTGCTGTGCAGCAAGAGCTTCCTTGGGCCTCTCCTACAGCTGAGATGCACATATGGCATCTAGGGTGGGTGCCCTGGGCACAGCAGCCTGATACTAGTGTGAATTTCCAGGCATGTCTGTAATGTAAATAATATTAAGGGTGCTCATGCAGTGTTTCTTTACTTAATCCCCTGAAGATATCAGTGAGACACCTGGCTAGGCAGTCCACATCCAGGCTTTTGTTGGATTATTACAAGTTATGGCCTACTCTCTCTGTTGAGTGCAATAGGGTGATAAAACTAGTTTTCAAATACTGCATGGTATTTGAAATGGTGGAAGGAATGCAGGTTATGAAATCATTCCCCACTGGAAGAAATGCTCGGTGGAGCTAGATGAATGCTTTTTGAGTAATGCAGAAGAAAGCCTGTGACTGATTTTTCTGCAGTTTGCATTTCTGTAGCTCTGAACAGGATGTGTTATAAAGAAATGACTCCTGGATTTTCTGCAGTCATTATAAAAATTTGACTTCTCTTTTTAATAGCTTTCTAGAGTAAAGAAGCACAATACAAAAAGGTGGAAATGTAGCAAGGCACAAGAGACTAAAATAAGTATTGTTAAAGCCCAAAGGTTCAAGTGAAAAGTAGAAAAGGTCTTATATACATAATTTAGCGTCATTATCCTCGGTAAAGTACCTCCTCTCTTATGGTCTTAAATGAAGTTAAGCAAGTGAAAGTTTGTTTTACGGTGGTTCATTTTCTTTTGTTTCAGTATAGAAAAATTGAGTCTTGAGGGTATTCTGTGGTGCTGATCATTTAAAACTTGTTCTTCTTTTTTCCCAGTGCCTTTGGATCAGTGTCCATTTAGAACTGTAGTATATGCATACATAGGTTACCGGTAACTAAAGGAACTGAAAAACTGAAAAACTTCTACAACGACAGGGATTTTGCAAGTCTGTGGTCAATAAAATGGAAGTTATTGCTGGGATTCACATCTTTCTTTGTGGGCTCCCTGCTTCAGATTTTCTCCAAACATCTATTGTCCACTGTAGTCTCCTACCAGTTCTGTATGGCTTCTCTCAGGGTTTATATTCAGTGTTACATACACGCTCAGAAATACAGTATTTGCTAGAGATGTATGTAGCAGTCAGTGAAGTCATCTCATACAGCAGAACGTGTGTATGACAGATGAATCTATTTTCACAGTTGGGAATTTCACAATTGGAATCTACTGATGGGTAGATTTCTGTAAGAAGTTTGTTCATATTCCAAGAGAAAATGAACCTCAGGCTGAGCTTGACACACAAGCACAGGCTGCATTTTTAGTTTATATTACTGTTTTCCTCTGAGACCAAATTTGTGCCTTGACGGATGCAGATAGAATATTTCAGTTATGAAGAGCTGCTGATCAACTCCTAACAACAGCATGCCAGAGTTGAATTCTCTTCCAAATCGTGTCCGCCTTTATTCATAACCATTGGGATGAATTTAGATACAGTGTGGGGCTTAAAGATTTCCCACAGACTGAATCATTTGAAGTCAGTGGGAATCAACTCTCTTTCAAATCCCACAAGAAACGTATGTTTTGATTTAAGAGCTAAGATACCCTTGTAGAAATTTGGCTCTGCATTTCTCTCTTACTGTAATAAAGTAAATGAGTTGCTTTGGGACTTGCTTGCTGATGGTGTCAGTGGGTGTCTCTTGCAGAGAGTGCATTCTGGGTGAGTAAGCAGCTGGTGCTTTCAGTGGTGAAGACTTTTTTCAGTCTCCACAGAAGAGTTATCTGCAGTTCTTGCACAGAGTTTTATCTGGGTTTTTTTCTCCTTCACACAATACCTGTCAGGTGCAGTTATAGTGTAATGCTGCTCTCAGTACAGTCTTTCTGACTTACTGGGGACTATAGACTGAGACCTTCAGTCCGTGAAGTGTGAAGATGCATGTCAAATAATTATTGAGTTGTAAGTCCTTCAGCACCTTCCCATGGATTTACATGCTTTCAGTAGATCTGCAGTGTGTGTGAGTGCTGAAGTCACTCATAATTAGCACAGGAAGCCCTGGATGTGAACAAGGAAGACGCAGTGATGTACCAAGAGTAAAGAAACACTTGTACTACTGTAGCAATGAATTTATGGTTCTGAAGTGGGGCCCCTCCTGTTTGTAATAAATTTATTCAGTTATCTTGACACAGTAGCAAAGTGCTTTGTTTAAATCCACCATAGAGGCACACCCATAAGATTAAAAACTCCTACTTCCCCTACTCCACCTTCAACAGCTACCCACACTTCTAGAAGCATGATAGCACTGGCTTTTGTCTGTATAATAGTCACTATGGGGAAACATGCTAGATGTAAGCCATAATTCTGTGCTTTACTGGTTTATTGTTGCCTTTCAATGCGGTGTCTAAGGTAAGGTTTCTCAGCTTTCCTCCAGGAACCTTATTGGTCATTCGAGTGAAAATGGATTGACTTTAACCTGAACGTACATGTGCTGACCACCAGTTCTGCTTTCAATAATGTGGCATGATAGCAAAAGCCAGGTTTTTGGCTGTGTGCTGCATCCTGTCTTCACTTGCTCCTTGCAGCTCTTGCCATCAATGCCAGTGACATGTGGCACCTGTGAAGAAGGGCAGAAGCTGTTTGCCTCGAGAACGTAACCTTGTCTTCCAGACCACAGTTGGAAATGATAAGTTTTTGCCAGGCAGTTGGTGTGAAGAACAGGGAATCCTTCCAAATCTCCTTGGGAGCATAACTTTGTCAGTTCTGAACATCATCACCGTTCCTGTGTCAAGTGCAATTACAAAAGGCTCAGTGACACTGTCCTGATCGCTTTCACTAGAAAAGAAGTTCTTGTTATCTGTGTAAATAAACTGAAGTCTTGTGTATTTATGTTCTCTGTTACCCTGAGGTCAGCTTCAATTTTTGTTTTCTGCAGAGCTGAATTTCGCTGGTACTTCATACAAAAAGAAGTATATTTCATATGATACTTGGAGTCCTTTAATATGTAGTCTCTTATGAGGGTTTTCAGTGACCTTGCAAATCATGCAAATTGCTGTGCAGAAACTATTTTCTTTTGTTTATGATTATACTTATTTCAGGAGGTAAACCTCCCTGATTAATTCATTCAATATTTGTATATTATTTACATTTCAAGACTGTGAAGACTCTACCTTCTACAACTATTTTTTATGATTGTATATTAATTAGAAGTGAAGCAGAACTTCTTAAAGATTTATTTTTGTATTTTGAGACTGTGTAATTCAAAACCCTGGTGGTTCTAGTTTCTTTTTATTTCTACTGAAGTGTTTTATTCCTTTTATGTCTTTCAGAGGCTTTACTGATTTTTGGAATTTTCCTATTTGTTATCCAGGAGTAACAGCTGTGGGAATAGTGAGTGTTGCACATATGAAGCATGGCAGAGATAGCAGGGCAAGTCAGAAAAAAGTGACACTTCCAAGATATCCTGGACAGTTACAGCATTGCTGTACAAAGCAGGATTTTTTTATTTTTTTGGAAATATACCTGTGAAGGGGGAAAGAAACATATTCTTTAGTTCTGTGGCTCTAAAGAGAGGGGAGAAAAGGTGCTACCTTTGTCTTGAGAGCAGCCTGATGCCACTAATGCTGTTACCTTTGAGGAAGTGCTGAGGTCTTGCAGCAGTGCCCCATTCTGGTCTGTTCTTGAGGGATTATGTTATTTCCTGCCCCTACATCAGTGTTTCTACTTGCTGTCACAGGCCCAGGGCTGCATGTGGGTACCCTGACTTACTACAGCCATAGAAGGCCACCTTCAGTGGTGAAGTCTGAACTTCACATGGTTATGTTGAGTCCAGGTTTAACTGGAGAGAAAGCACTTCCTCAACCTCTCAGCATGAGGAAGGAAGCCCTTTGGCCTTGACTAGAGCTGGGGACTGGAGGTATATGCTGCGTCCTGGACAAGCCTTCTAGCCTGGAGCCTATATGGGCAGCACTGTCCAGACTTGAGACTGCATGATGCAGCTCAGCCCAGCTGTGCTGGCAGCTTTTTGCTGGACCAGTCTCAGGGTACACTAGAATGCTCTGTTTACAGATGAGAAGTGTCTCGAGCAGGACTTTGGAGCCACTCAAAGAGCTTGTATTGAAGCTTTACTCAAATATACTTATTTCTTTACTTAGTATTACATTATGCTTACATTAGAATTTTGTAGAGGTCATTGTGTGAAATGGATTTAACTTGGTTTAAATACCTCAACACACTTGGGTGTATTTCACAATTCTGAGGTAACTGGAGAAAGTCTAAAAGTATGTGTTCTAAAAGCATTCCGCAAAAGAAGCAAGAAAATGAGGATTCTTGCCAGTAATTTTGTTACCAGAACCCATGATTTTCCTTTTCCAGCTGATGCAAGAAGGCCAAAATGCTATAAAAGCACTAGGAAAATGGACTAAAACAAGAGTTGCTGCAGTAAGCCCTACCAGATGGATGTGTAACTGGAAAACTTCCAGTCCATTTTGTTGCTTCACTGTTTGCATTTTGGTCTGTTTTCTGCAGCGTTCCAGAAGTGTCTCTGCTTTGAATGATCAACCTGATACTGTTGACAACCTGATACTCTCTATATCTTCTCTGTTCAAGTACTTTAATAGTAGCTTTGCTTTAAAAATTTCCTGGTAGGCAGATCAAACCTTAGGGAATTTCAGTTTATGCTGTGGCTGGTTGCAAACTGCCAGATGCCTGTCTTTAAGATTTATTTCAGTTCATAAGAAATTACATATTCCTTGTCCATTATGAATTGAAGGTGTCAATTCACAGGTTGAGAGAGCTGGGATTTTTCAGCATGGAGAAGAAAAGGTTTCAGGGAAACCTCATTGCTGCCTTCCAGTACCTTAAGAGCGTTTATAAAAAGGAGGGAGGGGGACTTTTTATACGGCAGATAGCGACAGGAAAAGAGGGAATGGTTTTGAACTGAAAAATTAAAAACTGGTTTTCAAACTGAAAGAGAGCACGTTTAGATTAGATATTACAAAGAAATTCCTTACTCAGAGGGTGGTGAAGCACTAATACAGGTTTCCCAGAGAGGTTGTGGATGCCCCATCACTGGAAGTGTTCGAGGCCAGGTTGGATGGGCCCTGAGCAACCTGGTCTAGTGACTGCCATCCCTGCCCATGGCTGTGGGTTGAAACTATGTGATCTTTAATGTTCCTTCCAACACAAACTATTCTCTGATTCTATGATTTAAGCTACAGCCATAGTAATTTCAAGCTGTACTTTTGCAACTGTCTCAGACTTCTAACACTGAAAGGCCTAGTTGATGTGCTATATTTTCAAATAATCCTTAATGCCAATAAATAAATAAATTAAGGTGACAGTTACTGCAACATGCATATGATAATCAGAAAAGAGAATTACCCTCCTGCGAAGAGTTTACTGCTGCCTCATTCTAGCTGCAATGCTAAATAGGATAAGAAGCTCATAAAATCAATTTTTCTATGGACTTACTTTCATTAAGTGGGACTGCTGGAAGAGTTGAGTATTGTATCCTTTGAGATGCAGTCCCATGGAAGCTTAAGTGAATGAGAAACTGGACTAATGCCCTTCTTCCTGGTGCTGCTTTCAGTGTTCAGAGAATTAGGAGATGAGGTAGGTCAGGGAGCTGACCTGATTGCTAACTCGCTCCTTTATTTCATTCTGGTTAGTTTTCTGTTCAGTAAGTTCTCTGAGCTGAGCTCTCCTCTCCAGAGGAGAGACCAAAAGCAGGACTGCAGCAACCTGTGTTGAGTTTGCCTGAGTGTGTGGTTTCATGTTATTTGTGATCCTGCCTCTTTGTGGGTTGCCTCATATCCTTTCCTCTTCCGGTAAGAGTGGCTAAGGAATGTGTTTCATATTGACTGTGCCAGTTGTTTGTGCTCTCAGCCTGATGTTTTTCAGATACTTTCAGTTTACAGGAAGGTTTGAAAATGTTGTTTGAGTTTTGCTCTGTATTGGAATAAAAACTTGAGGACTTGTCATCAGCTGAAAGTTCAAAGATTCTGCCACTCGAATTGAAATTTGAGACCACATCTTTGCTAGACAGTGAGGGTAGGGTGAAAGGGAAGGAGAGGAGAGAGATGAGTTAAAGACGGAGAGAGAGAGAGAAAGGGAAAAAGCAAGATCACTGCTCCTGGCTCCAGTGTTGAGCCAGCTGATGGGGTGTCCAAGGGCCCTGGGATGCGCACGCACCCGCGCTTTGTGTGGGTACATTTTTATAGATAAGTTTTCTCTGCCTTGGGGATAAGTTTCTCACTTATCATGTTATCATATGCAGTTCTTTTTTCTCGACCTTTCTGGAAATGGGTTGGAGGGCTTTGGGGGTCTTTGGTGGTCTTCATTTCCCCCTACGCCTGCTTCTTGCCCTCATTCCTGCGCTAGCACTATACTGTGTTGTGCTTATCTCCAGAAGCCAGAACAAGGACATTTGTCCCACAAAGGTGCTGTCCTACCTCCATATGGCCCCCTTCTCCAGCCACATCCTGTTCTTTCTCTCAACAATCCTTGGTTAGCTCCACAGCTATCCAGCTATCGGTGTTTGAGACACACACATTAGTCCACTTATCTTCTAGGATACCAGAGTTCAGTGACCTGTGCTGTTAAGCTGTTATCACTTCTGGCATGCTTTTGGCCTGGGCCGGTGAGTCAGTAGCATTCCCACTGGCCAGTCTGAAGGGAGCAACCTGAGGCTAGGAGAATTTAAGACTGATGTAAAAGATTCCAGGCCACTTGGTCCTCATGCAAACCTGGGGCATGTTTAATCAGTCAGCATTAGTTCACTAGTTTCCTGGTTTAGGTGTAACAAGTGTGTTTTTTTGAAGCTTCTTTGCGGCTTGTGTTCACAGCTGACAATGTGCAGAGTTGCAGTGCTGTACTTATTCAGGGAGGTGGGTTTAAGATACTGCATCTGTGGATGCACAATTCCAGCAGCTATCTTGGCTTCCAAATTCACAGTCTGTCTTGGAGCCCTTAAACTGATAGAAGGGCAGTAAGTAGCTATTGCAAGTCTTAGGCCTCAATAGTCATTAAGTAAATAATCTGCTAATATGTGCTCTCTCTTGAAAAAGAATCTTTTAGAAAAATGGCATAGAAAACTAGATTGCAAGTACAGCATTTGTGTATCTTTTCCAGCATTAGTTCCTTTGTATCTGCATGTAATGTACAAAATGTCACGACTGAATATCACGTAAAAATCTTATTTTCCATTTTAGCATGGAAAATATTTTCCATTTAGTATTTGGACTTTCAGTCAAACTCTAAGGCATAACTCAGCACCTCTCAGTTTCTTTTTTTAATAGAATATGTAATATTTTTCAGTGATTAATTTCTACTTAAATGAACCTTCCATGTATTACTGCAGTTAAACTGAAAAGCCTTCAGTGTGGAAATTGAAGAACGTTGACTGCGAAAGAAACAAGTGAAGTTTCAGGAGCTTAATTTGGACTCGTACAATTGTAAATTACTTGATCAATGCTGGCAAAATTGTTTCCTAGATTTTGTGGTTTATGCTGGCCTTTATATCCAGGTATTTTGGAGAAATCTCAGTGAAAGGGTAGTTACTCTGCTAAAAATGAATGTGTGAGTAGGTGGTAGCTGTTATCACTTTTTCAGTGTCTCAAATGTTTCTTCATCCTAAGTGATTCTTTTTCTCCTCTATAGAAGTTGGAGAGCCCGAAACATGAGAATTCAAGTGTTTATTATCTTACAAATGCAAACTGAGATATGTTTCCTACCAGCTGTGTGGCTTTATTTAGTTTGTGTAAATCAGGATGTCTATCTCGCTGGCAATTATTCAGATTTGCATCTGTGGAGCTTTCCTATTCATATCAATAATCACTGTAAGAAGAAAAGAATTCTGTTTTTAGCATAAATTACTGTTATCTTTACCATTTCATCACTGCAGGTTGAATGGAGCTTGAAGCCTATGTCGAATCTTGCAGTGAGATCTTACATACTGAGTTATTTTAGTTATTTGCTGCCAGACCACTTAGAATATTAACTGAATTCCAGAAGTTACTTGAACTGAAAATGTTTTTACTGTATATAGACTATAGAAGGAATAGGAATATGAAATTAAGTAAATCATCTGTTATATATGCAAATGGTAGTTCCTACCACTTTGTCTCTACTAACCAGTGCCACCAATCTTCTCTTGCTCCACTGATTTAGCCAGTTGGAATTGATAAATTCTTGAAGTTCTTTTTAGTATCATTTCCTTGTTTCAGTTGTGGACTAGCTAGTGTGAGGTTTTGCTGGCTGCTGTGATTTAAGAGATCTAGGTGATGAATTAGTTTGTGATCTATTTTCTCAAGTAATACGTTTGTAGTCCTTGTTCTTACTCAATAATGTGATGCTATGCAGGACCTTAAAACCTCATTTTTAGGGCTAATTTTACTTCGAAAGTGCTATTGGAACAATATTTTCTCTTTTTCTATATGTGGAGTTCAGCACTGTGCTAGCTTGGTGAATGTCAATATATAAATAGTTAAAAATCAAATTCAGCATTTACAGTGCTCCAGGTGTTTTATTTTAGAGTTGCTTGTGCCGGCTGAGATGCTGGCCATTCCCTTTTGTGGGTAATGTGTCTACTTATGGATTTTATCTGTAGATTCTAAAGCACTTTATAGAGGGAACAAATAGCAGTCTTGTCATTTTAAAGAGAGTGAAACCAGAAGGATAGTGGGTGACCTGCCTGAGGTTTGGCAGCAGACCGTAGCTAAAGGTGAGGAGAGAACTCAGGTTTCCTGAGTTTGTGGGCTGCCACCTAGATCAGGTGCTCTGGTATCATGATCGTTGGTGATTTAGAGATGACTCATTTCTGTTAAGAGGTCAAGAACATCTATGGTGGTTAACATCAAATCAGAAGTTTTAAAAACTCTTACACAGTGGTTGGGTATTAAATTGTATTGCGGTAATTCTAAATTAGAGCTGTAGCCATATTAGAGTAGTTTTGGGTACTGGGATCATAAGCAGAGATGGCTTGCCTTTGGAAGTAAAGTTTGAGCATTATTATTCATTCAATCAACAATAACTCAAGGCTGTTCTTTTTGCTGTGAAACTGATTCAAACGAGAATGAAATCGTAGCTGTCGCAGGCCACCTGGAGTTACCATTGACAAAGCCAAATGCGGACCTGCTTATCAGACCTGTTTAATCTCGTTTTGCAACAATTAGTAGCAATCGTGTCAAGCGTTAAGAATTTAACTCAGATGAGTCATATCCGTTTTCTGTTGTGGGATGCAATAGTGCAGTTACTTGTGAGATGGGGCGGTCACTGCTGACTTAGAGGCAGATGGTGTGGTGGTGTGAGCAGTAGTATTTTCTGTATGAGTTGGCAAATAATTAGTATCTTCTCAGGAATTTCTGAGCATGATAACCCAGTAATTTAAAATACTGAGTAACTACGTGTGTGCATACGTGCAGTCATTTTGGTAGAAAACTAGTGTGTTAAGTTTTGTCCTCCTTAATAAGAGTAAGATGTGTGTCACCTCCTCTCCCCTTTACTGACACTTTCCCTGTTACTAGGGGTAGCTCTGTGACCCGTGGGTCTGTGCTCCAGTGGGCAAAACAAAGTGTTGTATCTCAAATTGTGAAATTAATTTCAAACTTGGTCTTATTTCTAAAAAGGGAGATAAACTAAATCAAAATAAAGCAGCCTAGATTCATCTGTGTCTCTCTGAACCTTTGTCCTAGACTTTTGTAATTATTGTCCTTGGGAACTGGTGAGAGATGAAGTTTAAAAAAGGACAGCCATTCTAAACTTGTAGCTGGCTATAGTACCTGCACTGTGACCAAACTTGTATGTCTGCAACTGTATACAAGGCTGCAACTTTGCTTCTTTCTGCTGGAAATAAACATCTTGTCTTTGTTACCTTCTAAACAAGGACCTTTCAGGTTTTAAAAGTATTTGAGGCTTTTGCGTTACAGGGTAAGATTACCCAAGTCCATGCTGTAGAGTGCTTTGTGAAGCAGGACACTGATTCTGGCTAGATCCTTTGTGTATTTTTGTAGAAGTAACTCGTAGTTTCATGTGCTGTGTTAGTGACATATGTCAGGTTCTGATGGAGGGTTGCTTTTGAAATTTTTGAACACTCTGAGCTATAGTCTTGTCTTTAAATTTGAGAATTTATTTTTTAAGTAGATACTTTTTTGCAGTGTTTTTCGTGGAGCCTAGGGGATCTTTCAAATTAAATTTAGTCAGGTCTACATTGTTTACTCTGCACTTCACCTGTGTTGACTGAAGTAAATTGATTTGTGTGGTTGAGTGCTGCATGTGGTACAAAGGATTCTGTTTTTTCCCTGCTAAATCGCAAGGAGGACTGTGTGCAAATGTTGCACTTGTAAATTACAGATCACTAGGATCTGACCAAATCCTGTGAGAATTGTCCTACCTGCTTTCAAATCATGTTTGACTTGTGAAGCCTTAGTGCTAGTGTTAAGTGGAAAAAGCAGCTTAACTGTAATTCTGCAGCTTGCTTGCCTTTATTGATGAAAGACAGTGGTGATGGTAGTTGTGGCTTGGTTTGGTGGATTTAGTTTGTTTGGTGGTGTTTTTTGATTTGGTTTGGTTTTGTTTTTTAAATTTGTTTTTTAAAGGGAGAGCTGGAAATGGATAAGTTAAGTGGATAAGTTATATGGGAGCAGATACTGGTATGTCTGTTTTTTCAAGGATTTTTTTTTGAAATGGCACGAGACTGTAGATGCAGGTGAATAAGAAATGTAAACATAATCTTTTGAATTTAAACAATATTTAGGACATTGCACATAGACAATAAGTAATAAATTCTTCTGCTAGAGATGGTGAATTCATTGTTGTGCCCATAGGGAAAGAAAATGCTTTGCTACCTGCATAAATTTGTGATGTGTCATATCTTTATTACTACATGCATCTCTACTCAGTGCATTTCAAAAATTGAATTTGTATCTTGGTGGAAGACACAGACAAGGGAAAAAAGGATTATCAGAATGATTCATGGAATTGTTTCCATGCAGATGGTGCCGAAATATGTATGGTCTTTTCAGAAGGAAAACAAAGGGAAAGGTGACATGATTTAAAACCAGTATTGGAAAGGAAAGATTGATTAAGGAGCAATAACTAATTTTTAATTTTTGACCTTCTAGCTCTTATCTGTAAGCAGCTTTGGAAGAAGCACTAGAAGAGGCACTTTTCCATGCAAGGACACAGTTAAATAGTCTTCAGAAGGACTAAAATTCATGAGGAATGGGTTTGCTAAGACCTGTTATGCATGGTGGACATGGGAACTGACTTGGAAACTCTTCAGGCTGTTGAACGTCCAGATGCTTTGGGATGTACCAGTTGGTTCTGCAGTTGATCTTTTGTTTCTTTTCCTTAATAACTGCTGTTGACAGTGGTAGAGATAAGATACTGGACTAGAGGGACTTTTTGATTTGACTTAATGCTGCTACCCTTAGGACTAAACTGACACAGTTGATTGACGGCTGATATAAACTTTTTAACTAATTCGCTAGACAAATAAAATGGTGTTTTCCAGAAGTAGGTGCAAATGATGAACAAGGCTGATCTCTTTAATTCCAGGTTTGGCCATTATTGAATGGCAATAAATTTATGGATATTTTGTTTACGGACAATTTTCTGCCAGTGGAAAGGGGGTTGAATGTTTTTAAAAGTTCTTGTCAGGAACTTAATGCCTTTACCCTTCAGTAACTATGTTTTAGTGAAGTGAAAGAAAGTTTGTTTAATATGGGATACTTCTGAAGGCAACGCCCTTCTTTACACCGCCTGGAATGTTACTGTCCTGTGACACAGACTCGTGAGGAAGGTTTTGTAGAAGGTGGCTCTGGGAACTCGTTTTGATTGGAATGTGTGTGTATGGTGGTAAGGGGGTATTATGCAAGCCTCACTTTGTGCAAAAACACTGAAAGTGTATCAGAGGTATCTGGAACGTGCTGAAATGAAAGGAGCACTTTCCATGAGACATCTTGTTTTATTCTTGTGCAACTGGCTTTCCATGCTGAAACAAATCACAGTATGGTTGGGGGTGGTCTGAGCAATTTTGCATTTTGTCTTTTCATTTCAGACAAATTTGAAAGAGGGGGTTGTCTACATGTCCATCTAATCCAGATAAGAGCGTTTTCTCGTAAAGAGTAAATAAAATGAGGTCTCAGGCTGCTGGAGGTGTTTGTTGTCTGCTTCTTTAATGTAAATATTAATTTCTATATTTCATGAAAGCTCTTCTGATATACAGTCCAAGTGTACTAGATTAGACCTGTGTATGCAAACTGGAGTACG
>WEIV01028685.1:292313-349994 GCA_013390005.1 Calyptomena viridis | reverse complement strand
AACACTAAAATTACTTTTTTTTTAAACAGGACTCAAGTACTCTAATGCAGTTATTTTAAGGTATTTTAAACCTAATTGTTGTATTACCATCCTTCATTTTATTGCAAACTGACAGATATTATTGTAGTTCAATGTCCAGTGTTCCAGAAACTGTGTCATTTAATCTCCTTATGAGAGAGCACCTCCTTATGACTTCTAAACTCACAGCTCTTTCCTCAGAAGGGAACAGGCACATAGAGCTGCCTCACTGCAGCTTTATTGAACAGTGTAGCTGATTTCCATAATGGAAATGCTGAAGTGAAAAGTTTTAGTTCAAAATTATTAGCTATTTCAAAATGTAATTTACTGGTCGAGTGCTTTGTTTTTTTGTCTTGAAAAGCAGCATTTCTGGAGGATGAGCACTGTTCATGAAAATCTCATCTTGTTGAGAACCTGGTATGTTTAAGTTTCATTAGAAAAAAAAAGTCTTCTTGTATGGAGAGAGATTCTGGCAAGATGCTGAGAATCCTATTGAGAATTCTACTCCAGTTTCAGAATATAACAAAAAACAGATAATAAAAAAAATTTTTTCAAGTCACTGTGGCTCCTTTCAGTCTGTTTTCCATAGATACATAAAAGAAGTGTCAGTAGGTGGGTTTGTTGTGCTGGAGAACTGGCACTATCATGTAATCAAACTGTGATCTGGATGACTGTGACACATTTCCAGTACAGACTCCAAAAGTGTAGTTCCACTCAAGTCTGCAGAGATACAAGAGGAATCAATACAGACAAATAAGGAGCAGTGCTTGTGTTATCAGCACATTATTTTAAATACTTGAATATGATCAGTAGGAATTGTAATAGACCAACATGTCTGAAAATCATGTCCTTTTATTTATGTGCTTAAATACGATAACGTTTTTCATTATATTGAAAGAAGCACTTGAATTTGCAGATAGACTTTCAGTGTGATTTTCAGATGTGCTTGTGTAGCATTTATCTGCATCTTTAAATACCTAATACTTGCAAAAATATGGCCTTTAATCTGTAACTTCGGGGATCCTAGCAAATCTCCAGGAGAAAAATCTCTGCTCTTTCTGCAAAAAAGGAAGGGAAAAGAGCCTGATCACATCTACTGCATCTTCCCTGCAGTTCCTCCTCTTAACCTGCCTGTCTTTACATAGAAATTATTTTGATTATTTAACATGTAACAGGTTCCTGTACTAACAAAAGCTCACAAGGTTGGACTCGTGATGCTCCTTGGAAGCAGGAAATGACCAATAGATGTGGACATAAGAGTTTACTAAATTCAGTATTAAAGGCAAAGATTTTACTCCAGACTGAGACACTCAGTTTCAAGAAATAAGGCATTTCTTGAAGAGTCTTGAATGGTTCTGACTCTCAGTAGATATCCCAGAGCATGTTTGAGTGAAGTGGTACAGAAATGAGCTGCAGAGTGACTTGACAAAATAAAGGGATTGTTTCAGAGCCGTGTCCCATCAGACCATTCCAAGCACTCGAGTGGATCAGATGGTTCCATCAAACAGCAGAACTGATGGAGTGGTTTTATTTGTACTACAGCAAGTGCACCATTGCATGGCCTGTGGCTGACTCTGGGTAACTTTATAGGAAAAGACATCTTCTGCCCTAAAAAAAGTCAAGTGCCTGTTTCTTTTTTTGTTCCCCCCATATTTTATACCCAGTTTAATTCCTGTTTCTTGTGCTTCGTTTTATCTTTTGAGGAAATTGAAAGATAGCTGTATCTAAATTCTCTTAGTTCTAGTGAGTAAGGAAGCACCACTTGCAAAGGCAGCTTCACAGACTGCATTTGCATTTTCCAGATGTAGGCATGGGCATGGCATTTAAGACAGAATTCTGTGTATTTTTGAAACAATCACTGTAATTGATTTATTTTGAAAAAGTACTGTAAACATTCTTTGAAGAAAAATCTTGTTGGTATCACATTAGAATGAAAAATGTGACTTTTCACTGGGAATGTTTACCTAATATATATACTGTGGTGTTTTGAAGTGTAATTTGGACCACAAACCTAGTTCTGAATTTTGATATATGAAATACCAAGCTTATTCATGTCTAACAGCACAGAGACAAAAAGCTTTATTTGTTGAACTCCTTCCCAAATGCACTGCAGAAAAAGTTTGTCTTCAAGCTGAGTGTACGGATATCTGTGCAGGTGACAGATATGTCAGAAAACAACATTAATCACCTGAAATATAAGAGACATTTGTTTCTGCCTTTAAACTCTTTGGCTTGGAACAGACTGCACTGGAAATCACTCAGACCGAAGCCTTGAACTGATGGGGAGTTTGTGTGAACACAGTTACTGTGCAAATCTGTTTGAACATCTATCATTTAAAGGATAGGCAGAAATTTAATTTCTATCAAGCTGCTCTTGTGGTAAACAGTGACCAGGTTGTAAGGTGATTTTAGAAAGCAGGACTTCTAATGAATATGCATTTTTAAAAGCTCCAGCCAGTGTCAACCATATCAAGAGCTACAGCTGGTCCTTTTTTTCACAAGGGTAACTTTCAAGATTTGTATTTGTTGTCTGACACAGTATAATCTGCACATACCCCCAGAGGGGAGCGAATTCTTTTTGCCAAGTTCCCTCCATTTCCTGGGGCACCCACACCTGCACAGGGACACCCAGGACACACTCCCAGGAATCATCTGTAAAGTTAAAAGATGTTTCTGTGACAGTGTGGCTGCACCAGGAGGAGAGTGGGATCAGTTAATTCCCTGGTTTCCTCTGCTAGTTATTCAGCCTGTCTCATTTTCATGAGTTTGTGACAAAGTAAATCACAAGTGTGGGTTTGAATGCCTTTACATTTATACCTCCATATTTGGTTTCATGCTGTAAATGCCTTTTATGAGCATTGTAGGAATCTCATTGTGTCTAAAGGGTGAAGAAATCTTTGCTAGTTTCTCATTACGGAATTAATTCAGGCTGGATACTCATTAAAAATTCTTTCCTTGTTCATCGACCTGACCCCAAGATCTCCAGTCATTCATGTTAAATGAACTTTGCTTTAAATAGCGAATCTTGGCTGCTACCTGATAGTGCAATTAAAGTCATCTTCAGCTATTAGTTGCTTTTTCTTATCAAATGGAAACATGACATTCCAGAGACTGTTAATTCCCAGTCTTTGCTGCCATGTTTTCTCTCTAAGAGAGTCTGTGCTACGTCAGAAACAAAGAAAGAAAAGTTATGTCCACAGTCCTGGAGTGAAGGTGGAGTTCCTAAATCAGGGAAAAGTTATGATCAAATTTGGGTCATTATTGAGCATGACAACTCAGGTTTTAGGCTAAGACAGTCTCGTGAGTGCAACTGCAGGTACCCGAGGGAGAGCAGAACTGCCAGAAGTGAGTCCCAGAAATGGGGCTGTGTTTCACCCCGGGCACCGGGCTGGGTGTGGTGGCACTGGCACTGCAGCACTGGCACTGGCACTGCAGCACTGGGCACTGGCACTGGCACTGCAGGGCAGCACTGGGCACTGGCACTGGCACTGCAGCACTGGGCACTGCAGGGCAGCACTGGGCACTGGCACTGCAGCACTGGCACTGGCACTGCAGCACTGGGCACTGCAGCACTGGGCACTGCAGCACTGGCACTGGCACTGGCACTGGCACTGCAGCACTGGGCACTGCAGGGCAGCACTGGGCACTGCAGCACTGGGCACTGGGCACTGGGCACTGCAGGGCAGCACTGGGCACTGCAGGGCAGCACTGGGCACTGGCACTGCAGCACTGGGCACTGGGCACTGGGCACTGCAGGGCAGCACTGGCACTCCAGCACTGGCACTGGCACTGGCACTGGCACTCCAGCACTGCACTTGGCACCAGCAGTTCTCCCAAGTCCTGCCACAAATCCCGTTCCCAGGATTTTCTCCCTCCTCTCCCTGTCACACCGGGCAGTTCAGTGAAGTAACCGGTGGTGGGTTCGGGAGTGGCACAGCTCAAAGTGGTGTAGGTAATAAATGAAACTAATTGTGTGCCAACTGCAACTGGGCCAGCAATTGCTTCAATTTATACAAAAAGAAAAGAGTGGCCAAGTATTTCTTTTGTTGGAAGTGCTTTGCAAACCATTACAGCAAGAGTTACTCTGCAAGAGGACAAGAATTTTGTAGGTAAGGGGTTTTTTTTTTATAACAGAGAGGAAAGAAAAATAAAAACTATCTAGTTAGTCATTGCTAGTTCATCTTTTTTTCGAGCTATTTCATCTGCTTTCAGGCAAAAATGTTTCTCTACTTTATAGATTCATTAGTTAGGAAAAAAGTTAGAAACTGGTTTCTGGAAAGCAGAGTGTGTTGCCAAATGAAGAGTTTTTGAAGTGCCAAGTTTGAAAACAGAGAAAGAGAACTAAGCTCAGTTTGCTGATAATGTGCACCAATAGAAGAGTTTTTAGCCTTTAATTTAGCAAATGGGAATAAGACTAGTGATACCTATTTCATCCAATATAATTGTGTGGTTTTAATTATTTTCTTTTGCTTTGGTTCAGCACATGTTATCAAGGCTGATGGGCCAGATTCTCTGTGGTTTAGCAGCACTACCCTGATGATTAAGGAGTAAAGTTAATCAATTAATCTTTATCAATAGTGCTCCTTTACATTGGTGTGTGTTTTCATTATAAGCAATATTTAAGGACTCATGGTTTTTAAAATTCAGAGGTTACTGTTAATAACAAATATGTGGGGAAAGTGTCTAATGGCTTTTGCATTCTGAATACTGCTGCCATTTAGGAATGAGGAGTAGTAGTTAGAAATGAAAAAATGTATTAATGTCTCTGACTTTTTCCAAAACTTCTCGGGCCCTTCAGACTATCTAAGGGTATATGGGAGGAAAGTACTCCACTTTGCTGAAAGGTGAACTGTTTCATGTGACATAATTATTCTAGTATGTTATTTCTATTGTTTTGGGAATGGAAATCATAGCATCAAGAGGTAAATGAATGGTATTTTACTTGTGAGTTTAACATTTCCTTGTGAACAAGACTGTGTGGAATCTAGTTTTTTCCCCCAGCAGGGCAACTGTATCATTAAATCAGATTGATAAAGTAATTTCAAATATTATATTATATTATGTTTTAATATTTCATGGGTGGATACAGCTGCTATCCTACTTCAGCAAACACACTGCCTTTAGCTTCTGGAGATTTATAGGGTATGACCCCATATGAATATTTTATCACTCTAAATCAAACTTCATTTTTTTAATTTAAATGTTATGAGTGCATTGATTGTAAAGCCCCTCAAATGGACTGTAACACCACAAAGATAAAGGGGAACATCCATAAAAGCTTCAGCAGCTCCTGTGTTTAGAAAGTACTTCAAAGTAAGTGCAAGTGACCTACATACCACAGAAAACATCAGTTTAACTGAGTTGTACATGAATAAGAAAAGAAATCTAATATGGATTTTTAAAGCCAGAATAGCAGTTACTTACAAAAAGGGAGGTTTTTAATGATTTAGGTGGCATAAAGGTACATTTGGTGTTGAACTGGTTTAGCCATTCATAATATATTAATCTGAGGAGACTAAGCACTCCCTAGACCAACTGATTTATTTCTGTAACTTGTGTGTTTATGAGAGTGTGGCTTCCAAGCTTGCAGGTTTGAGTATTGGCAAAGCAAATGTGGATTTGGGTGTGTTAAGATTTATGCTGGTTATGAAAAATGACATCACACATCTTTGCCTTTACTCTGGGTGGTGCAGTGTCCAAATGCTGAGTGTTTCTACCTGGGAAGTAGTTTCTTGACTGAAATGAGCTACTGACATTAACTCTGTTGTAATAAACACAAAAAGTTCCCTTTGGTTAAAACCCAAACCCAACTGATACCTACAGAGTATCAGATATCAACTCAACACAGCCCACTGTTGAGGGTCATTCCTGGAATAGACCACAATGACCTTTGTACTTCTGAAAAGGAAAAGGAAATGGGTGAAGACAAGACATGCACAACTTGCTGATGGTGGATGGGTATCTGAAATTGTTCTTGTTGGGTTACAGGTGTTCCCTCTTGATTTTTAGGAACAAAAAAAGATGTTAAACCCAGTTGATCTCTACTCTCAAATCCCCATGTCACCTTCCATGCCGTATGTTTCCTTCTGAAAATATTCTGCATCTTAGAAAGTATTGTTCTTATTCAGAATTTGTACAATATATTAGAAATGCAAATGGATCCCATTTAAGGAGCAAACCAGTGAAAAGAACTGGTGCTTGCTTTTCCAGTAGTTAATGACTGAAATCAATTTTTTTCTCAAATACTGAGTTCACAAATTTAACTGGCTTACTTTGTTGTATAGCAAGATGTCTAACTGTACATAGAAAAGCTCTTAAACGTTTGGTCTGGACTATTAGTGACACCTGTTTGGATCAGGGCAATATTTGTCATTGCTTCTCTGGGGTCCCAATGGCAATTCCTGACACCCTGCATTCCCATACTATGTATGGTTTCTTTAGATATTTTTTAACTTTTAACTGCACAAAACCCTTCTCGCAGTGTTTCTGAAGGAAAAGCAAAATGTAAGATTTTAAGATAAGTAAATTAATGGCATGAACATCTCGAGGCTTTCAGAAAAAGGTTGAATCTCACAAAAATGAAGATTGAAAAGCTGAGCTTCACTGATTGCTGCAAAGAGCCCAGCAGACAGTGTCAAACAGTACTTCTCTCATAGTTTCTTATTTGATGTGGAGTTATTCCCTTGCTTTCTCTTTGGAGGTAAATTTGACAGTTCTGCTGTACTTACTGTGGGGCAAAAAGTTCAGGAAAAAAATTCACAATCATATGCAACTATGTTGTATCCTACCCTTGTGCATCTATTCCCCTGGTTAATTTAGGTTTGTGATAGAAATTATTTTTCCTGATCTCTAGCCTGTTATATAGATAAATGCTCCTCGGTTCATTCCAAATTTGACAAAGTAGCTTATACTTTAAAAAATATTTTTTAATTGTTCTTAGTACTCAGCATTATTACCAACTTCTGTTCTAGAATTTGGAGTCAATCTAAAACACTCCTCCTGCTGAAAGCAAATTTTAAATACACATTTCAATGCCTTTAAAGTTTATTTTGCTAATACAGTTTTTGCCTGTACAGTGATAAATTCCTGATAACTAAGGCATGGTAACTGGTTATCCCACAAATACATATATACAAAATTAGTCTTTATCATACATTCCAGCTGTTCTTAAAAGGAGGAAGGAAAGATAACGAAGATTTGCAGTAAGTAGAACACTAGCAATGCTGCCCTCCATGTGGACACAGGAGGGGAAGGGAATTCCAAAATGGAAAACCTTCCACAGTGTCAGTTCTCCCAGTATGTCTGTATTCAATGTCACATATCCAGCTGGAATTCCAAAAGTGTCTTGCCAAACTTCATGCATCAGGATGTGAACAGCTGAAGTCAAGTACTTGTGCTGAGATAAAGCTGAGTAGGACCTTAATAAACAGAAGTTTAAAACAGTTTTAAAACTGTTAAATAAGGCAGGATTGCTAGTGAACCTAGTTGCTATCACCCTGTCTGTGTTTCCCTTTGTAAATAGGGATGGTGTCCTTAAAATAATATATCCTAGAGTAAACTGTCAGAATAGGTTTGGTGTTGGTTTTTCCCCAATGTCTGTCAGAGCTGTAAGTAGATCTGGCACTTTCTCAAGCAGCACTGTAGTCAACAGAGCACGTTAACAATTGTCCTGGTCTCTTTGCTTCCAGGGGCTTGGCTGCCAAGGAACATCTTTGGTTTGGGGTTTTTAATTTAGATGAAATACAGGAGAATAAAAATCACATGGAATGATTAAGTTTGAGAAATCTACATGAAGATAGCAGGAATCTTCTCTAAGTAACTTCAATAATAAAACTGAAGTAACACGGTGTTAAAAATTTGGCTGTATACATATGTGGAGCTCATTGGCTACAGCTGCATTGCCTTTTAATTATGCAGGGATAACATTTCATTTTTTAATGTCTTTTCTCAGATTAACCCCTAGATTATCAGTGGCAGCCTATGACAAGAGAAGAAAAGCTGAAACCAATGCAAAATGGGCTATGGCATTGTGTCCACTTAGAATGATGGTTGTGTAAATTATTAGAAATTCTCATCCACCATAAGGAACATGTTACCACAGGAGCAGCACAGCTGTAGAAGGACCTCTAAACAGATGGCATTGTTCTCACTCTTTCCTCTCAGTAAAAGCCCTTAGTTGACTGTGATTTTGTTAGATTGAGCCATGAATTTTATCTGCAGGGGACACAACCACTCTAGGGAATTCAAGTTAAACAGTAGGGAAATAATTTCCATTTATAGTTACCTTTCACACATTTTTTCCCCACAAAATGCCAAAAACCCAAGGAGCTGCTGCTGCTGAGTCCCATTCTTTCTTTTGTAATATTTTTTTAATTTTACCTGTTGTGGAGTAAATCCTAATTTGTGATCTTGACAAAAACAAACAAAATCACCTTCAGCAACTGCTGAAACTGTTCTTTCACACACAAACTCAATGTCAGCAACTTTTTAAGGGGTGGCAGGTGCCTTAATATGACGAGACACTTGCTGCATCCTTCTGCTGTAAGTGACACTGAGTTGCTGGGATATTGGCTCCTCTTCCTCTGGTTCTGGTTCACTTCACTTACACTGAGTCCTCTGTGCTCTGCTGTCATTTGAGAACCTCCTGTTCAATGAAAACCTCCTTTTGAGACTCATTTAAAAAAAAAGGAGATTTTCTTTGAAGCAGAAGCACTGTAAAAAATTGCACTGTCTCTTTAGTAATAAAGAGATGTCTGCCTTGCCTGCTGAGGTTTTTTGCAGCAGATCTTAATATAGTTGTAATATTTAACAATTGTAGATATGAAGATTGCTTTCTTGGTATTCTCCACACTGCTTTCCTTTGTGTCCATCGTTCCATACCCACAATTACTGCTGGTGTGGGAATGTGATAAACAAGTGCTTGACAATTGTGAGTCTGAAATGAACCCTGTCTCACTGCTTGCATTAATGTAATATACACTAGGAGAGTAACATAAAAACTACTTCAGTAGTCACATTCTGAGTTCTTGTTGATGCCATTACACTGTGAGCTAGAGATGCCCAGGAACTGAAGGTAGAGTGGCTATAGGTCACTATCTATATATATAGATAGTAAATAACTACAGATTTCTGTCCCGTGTCCGAGTGTCTCATATCCTTTACTTTTTTTTTAATTAGGGAGGCTCTGAAAATCTTATTTTACACAGAGACCTGCGACAAAAGATGAGATTAATTTGACTAATGTCACACAAGACCATGCAGGGGGACTATGCTCAGCTTTTGTATTGTGAACCAAACTGCTTTATTTCATTACATCTATTCCAAGGGTAAAGCTCTTTGTAACAGTGAGAGGAGATCTATATATTTCTAAGGCTTCATAAAACAGTTCATCATAATCTATTGTTCGTTACAGTCTTTCTATTTGTATGATTTTCAGTGCATTCTTTTTCCCTGGCCATTAGTCTAGAATTACTTGTTCCTTTTGACAACATGCCACCAGTGTTTGCTTCTTATGATTGTAAAACTGTTCTTATAACCTTTCTGACTAAGAATCATATCAATTTTCTGTCTCCATATATCCATACAATGCAGATGTATTACTGCTATATGTGCCAGCTAGTATTTCTTAGCAGTGAGAAAATCTACATGAGGGAAAGAAGGATTGACACCTAGTAAAAAGTAATTAAAGTAAGTAGAAAAGCTTGACTTTTGAGGGAGAAGAAACTTCCAAAGCTATTGAACAGCTTATAAGATAAGATTCATTATATCAGGATTTTTTCTCCCAAGACAAGAGAACAGAGGGAGAAATACTAAAATTCTGAAAAAGCACAACTCATCTAAAGAACAGAATGATTATCACTGTTTGACCCAGCATGACTCTTTGTGCAGACACTATTCAGTCTCATTTAACACTGACAGCCATCTACAGGCAAAGATGTATTTAAGGTGGAAAATGTTTTAGACTTGCTAAACTGAAGACTAAAGATGAGCAAGTTTAACTTAGAGGAAAGGAAGTACCTATTTCTGCCTGTGGTATTTTATGCCAATATTTTATTGGTATTTCCACTAGAGTTTACACATAAATACCCATGTTTGCTTCTGATCTCAAATACAAGAAGAGTTCATCTGGCACACTTTAATTTGATATGTTATTACAACTAAAATCCTGACAGCTTTGTAAATCTGACAAAGCAGCAACTCTTCAGAATTAGAAAACAATATTTCCTGTCAATTTTTGGCTCACTTTTAACAAATTAATCAATCTCTCTTGATTTTCCAAACCAAGATGCTAAGTGGTACAGGTGAACTTCCTTGAGGGAAGGAAAAGATGCTGCAGATAAGTGAACATTCATATGGGTTAATGTTGCTGAAAACAGAATTCTGCAATTATTGCTGTAACAGTAAACCTGCCTGCATTGCTTCCTAACCAGCACATCCTTGTCAAGGGAATGTGGGAGTGCATTTATCATTCACCAAAAGATTCAGACTGGTCACACTGATTTACTGTAAAATGCTGTGGCAAATTAATTAGTTTACAGAGGTGTTGGTGTTAGGATGGAAGAGGGAGGGAGCAGGGATGGCAGTTCAAGAAGTGCACTTGCATCACTACAGAGTTTTCTGCATTTAACAGGGTAGATCTCCTTTCTATAAGCTTTCTTTTCTTCTAGCTGGCATCAAACACTAAATATTAACCTTATCTTTCTGAAATTTAGGACCATTGACAAATATGTCTCAAATTAAACTGCAGAATGAGGCATCCCTGGCAGCAGTGGCTGGTTATTAATATTGGGAACCTGCACAGGGCTTTCAGGGAGATGCTTTTGCAAGGCTGCATTGTGCTACAAGGAGATAAACCTGCCAGTGCTGAAGAGCTTTTGATCACTGTGTCCAGGCCTGCAGCTTCCTGAGCACTAACTCTTCAAATCTTTCAGTTCAGCCTGAGGAGTTGGTGCATATTATTAATCTGTGTCCTAATGCTGAACAAGTAACAGCCATTTTTGCTTTATCCATTTGGATTCTAATCACAATTTTTGTTTCTGTATGAACAGCAAAGCAGATGCATTCCTACAGCAATGTGGGCATAATTAAGGTCAGAGTTGGGGCTTCAAACATCTTCCTATCTCACCCTCAGTCCGTGGGACACCATTAACAAACACTTTCTTTATGCTTTTGCACTGGAGAGGTGTTGACATTTAATTTTCACCTATTTTCTTTTTTTCCACAAGATGCAAGTAGGTAGAGGAGAGAGCTGCCTGTTGCAAAGCTGAGGGAGCCAAAGCAGGGAAGGCTGGATTGATTAATGGTTGGAACTGGAGGGTTCCCTAAAAATGCTGGAGTGCCCCCAGATGTTGTAGTAGAGCTCCTGCTGCGGCCTGGGCTGGTGAGGTGTCACAGGGTGTCACAGAGTGTCACAGGGTGTCACAGGCAGGGCCTCAGGGTGTCACAGGGTGTCACAGGGTGTCACAGGCAGGGCCACAGGCAGGGCCACAGGGTGTCACAGGGTGTCACAGGCAGGGCCTCAGGGTGTCACAGGGTGTCACAGGGTGTCACAGGCAGGGCCACAGGCAGGGCCACAGGGTGTCACAGGCAGGGCCACAGGCAGGGCCAGCGGGTGCCCCCTGCTCCTGGCTGCCAGCCCTGGCCTGGCCTGAGGGTGGGAAGGGACCTGATGTCCCCTCCCCACTCAGGCAGGGTCATCCCAGAGCAGGTGGCACAGGATTGTGTCCAGATGGTTCCGGAACATCCTCGGTGGGGGAACACCACACCCTCTCTGGGCAGTATGTCACCACAGGACACACGGCTGTGTAAGTGACCTTGCAAGCATTTGGTACTTTATGAAGCTTCACATTAAATCAGTGATTGTAGAAGTTAACATTTGTAGCTTTCCTGTGGTGTGGTGGCCACCAGAAAAACCCCCAGGTAGCTGAGTCCTGGAGGGAGTGTGGCATGTGGGTGTGAGGGCTCATCCATCAATCTTTCTTGGCAAATACTATAAAGAAAGTTCCACAGTGGATTAAAAGTAGAAAGTAAAGTAGGAACAAGGAAAATGAAACTATAGTTGTTTTATCCCATGTGCTATGGGGCCTCTTACCAACTTTTCTGACTTTAGCTACCCCAAGGAGGCTGATTATTTCAGTAAGAGTTTGGAGCCAGATTGAAACAATGGGGCTTTGCCATGGGATACACAATGCTCACAGTCCAGCTAGTCAACATTTGTAACAGAAAGGAAATTCTACCTCAGTGGTCTAGTCCTTTTTGTCTCTGGGTTTGTTTTTAAATGCATGATCTATCTATCTGTCCTTTGTTCTCACTACATGCTTTGTTATTTAATTTTGCAGTGCCCCTATATGTGTCAGGATTCATATTCATACTGTGCTCCAGGCAAATTAACTATCCACATTGCCAAATTGTAATGTCTGACTTCTTCACCACTGTTAAAAATGAGAATTGAATACTCAAGATTTGATTCTCCTGAGCTCCTGCTTTGAACTAAGATGATGAACCAATTTACAAGTGGAAATCTTAAGTCTTTGACACACACAAGTTTTTCTAATAGTCACCTTGTTATGTTGTTACTCCCCTGGTACTGTCCTTGCCCTTTTGAACCCTGTAAAATGCAGGCTGCTTGACCGAGATAATTGCTGCTAACAATGCTGGTTTATTAACATGCACATCAGCACCCCAGTCCAGTCCTGCTGGGGTCTTGCTGCAGTGTATGTGAGGTACACGGAGGTGCAGAGAAAAATCCTTGCAGGCAAAATTAGATGCCAGCTTGCTTTATGCCTTTTTTTTTTTTTTTAATTTGTTTCAATTGGGGACATCATATAAAACTTCACTTTACCAAGCAAATGTGAAGCCCTCAACTTGGGGTATAAACTAATGGTCAAAGTAGAGTCTCAGACTAAGACTGTAGAAAGGATTTTCTGTTCTGCAGATTTTCTTATCCATGCACATTAGAGAACAGACATTTTTTTCCTTTGCCACTGGCAAAGAAATGCACTCTACTTAATCATATTATTATCCTGTGACTCAGCAACGGTCGTGCTATTGTATCTCAGTATTCTGGTTGACATTGAGTGCCTAATCTCCAGCAGAAAGGTTTAGTAAGGCTGGTATGGTCAGCTATTCTTAAATGAACAGCTTTTTCTTACAAGTCTGCGACTGTTTCTCTTGATAAGGGCACGAGAAAGATGGAGCAAGGAAAGAGGTTATTTTACTATCCTTGTGAAGATGTTTCTCAACTTAGAGGTGCCTTGCAAGAACTTCTCATCACAGATTGTTGGTAACAAGGACCACAGCATTAATGGTTGTCATTCTTTAGGTAGCAGCAGTCTGTAGTACCAAACAGTCATATAGTCATGTCAGTATGATAAATAAATTCTAAAAAACATGGATTTAAGAGATATAATCAGGGTCACAATCAGGAGCACCAATAGGCAATTATTCTGCAATGATCAGATTGTGGTGAAACCTGCACTGGTGTTTACTGCAGGACCTCTAATGCAGATCATACTCAAATGAGAGGACTAATTAGCTATACCAGCATAACGGTAATATGTGGGAATGGATTCTTAGTTTTGCTTCTATCTGCAAGGTAAATGAGGCCTTTCTTCTGTCTTTCCTGTGTTACAGGCTGGTGGTAAAGTCTAGAAAGCTGTGTATCTCTGCCATGTCAAACACAATGGATATTTTAGTGTAATGCCAGTAGTGGTGTAGAATGAGACAGTGGAATGATCTCACAATGAAATAATTGAGAGAGATTGGCAAAAATTTGAGGGGTCTCCAGACATACAGGGCCAGCTTGCTGATGTCTTGCTACAGACCAAAAATAATCTTCCCATGGAGTGATGTGTGTTCCAAACCCATCTCCTGTGTTAGCAATTCCTAAAGGAGTCCAAGTCATTTTCTGTGGGACTGTCCAAGATCCTCAGTTTTGTAGCTGATTTTGGTATCTCACGAAGATGAGCTGATGCTTCTGTTTAGGACTGTTCTGCAGAGAACAGAATGACTACAGTTCAACTTCTGAGAATAACATGTAAGTCAAGGCAGCCTTTAAAGTAAAAGCAAAAATGGATTTATTTTACTCCAGTGAAAAACTTACTAAAGCAGTTATGTTTAGAGACTGTGATGCAGAGGAATAAACAAATAGTTACAGCTTTATGGCATCTTGTAGCTTTTACTTTAAACTGTTTTCTCACTTCCCTTCCATTACCTTATTGTCAAATTAAGGTAACTATAAAGATATTTCACCCAGCTCTTCTGGACTGGGATCCATTTATTTCTAAAGCCCCATTCTTATGCTTGTTATGTACAAAGTAGATACCAATTTGTGATTAAATATTCCACTTTGCATTCTTTGTTCTTTGCTGACTTTCTGCTTATACAAACTTACTCGTATGTCCCTACTGATTGCACCTTATTCGATGGCACAGGATTTCTGTGCTGCCTGGTGCAGCTTTCCTGCTGTCACAGAGATCCCATGGTCACATCTCACCAAGGCAAGAGGACTCGGATTCATATCTGATTAATGTGGAAACAAAACTACTCACACAATGGAAATATGCTTTTGTGTGGAAAGATCGACGTGGATACCATTTCTATCACATCTGGGTGTATCACCCTTTATGTACATCTGGGATTTAGAAAATGTAACTTTAAAGCTATTTTATTATAATAAGATATAAATGAGCACGATACATGAAGATAATTTCAAGTTATTCACAGGTTTTAGTCATAGTAACAGACTGGCTAATGTAAGGATGCCAGAGTTTTGGTTATATTGCTTGCTGGGAGTAGGGTTATGGCAGTGGCAAGGAACTCCTGTTGTGTAATTTTGGTAGTTTTCTCACTAAAACAAAAGAGCTAGTGCTCTTTCATTATATGTTAAATGAATAGAGAAAAAATAGTGCTTTGTCACCTGGTTGTTATAAAGAATAATTATTGTTTGTAACCATTTGGGCATGTTCAATTGGAAGTTGCAATAGAGCAAAATGAACTTCTGTTACTTTCCACTATTAACAACAGTGAACAGAGCAGATGGGAATGGTTTGGAAAGAACTGGCCTATTTGGCTGCATTGACTAAGAGGGAAAATAACTTAAATTGGGTTGATTCTTCAATACCTTCCTTCTATTGGGAAGCCTGGTATTTTAAAGAAATTCAGTTTCATATGGCAGAACATTTTATTAACAGCTGAAACAGGAAAGGACTAAGCTAGTGTATCTTTTGGACCAGAAAGTTGTATACACCAAATTCTTCTCTGTCTTCTCCTTTGCACTACTTGTTTTAGAGCTTCAAAAACTGAATTTTTGACAGGTAAATGAGGCATGGTAAGATTCAGTGAACAAAAGATGAATGATCCAGTGTGGCTCAATGGAACAACCTGATCACCTTTTGAACACAGACAATTACAAAAATTACTATCATTGTGTTACTGTTGTTTCAAGTTTTGATAGCAGGGCAACATTAGTCTTCCTTTGTCCTTGCTTCCAGAGAGTTCTCAAGATAGTTAAAAAGCTGTTATTTTAGTGAGAATTACTATTTGAATTACTGTAAGAAATACTTATTGAACTCATAAGTATTTATTTCCAAGTTAGAAACAGCACAGTATTAGCCCACTGACATAAATTTTCCTTTGCTTTGTGCATGTTATATGAAGAGATGCTTTGAAACCAGAAGAGAATCAGCTATATGGTCTCCAGAAAGGTTCTGCTAATACACTGCTTCATTTTACTGCATTTATTACAGCAGGAGTCATTGCCTGGGTCACAGAGCTGTTGCCAAGTATTAACCTCACTCACTGCCTCGTGCCCTGCTGCCTCTGGCCAGTCCCATCTCTGTTCTGTAAGTCATGGTGGCATCCAGGAGCTTGGTAAGGTTACATTCTTTTATTCATAAAGCTAATTTCCATTTAGAAAGTATAACATCTATTGTTGTAACACAAAGTAATTTATTTTCAAAGGATGGCATCTGTCCCTGTGAGCTTTCTGGCAACTGTAATACTACCAGAGATAAAGAATGAAAATGCTCTGATGGAAGAAACTGAACATTCCAGTATAGCAAACTTTATAAAAGGTGCCCAGTAGGTAGAAAAAATTCAGACAAGCCTAATTTTAATTAACATAGTGGAAATTTTTGGACACATTTAGTAGATGAGTTTTTATCTGAGTGTTCCTTGGATCATGTACTGCACAGAGGTTTTGTTCTGCTCTGTATTAAATGATATTTGTTACTCAGGTAGATTACAATAAATTCTATAAGTTAGACCAAAATGTTTAGCAAAGCTTTAAAAATATTTAAAAATAGTTCTTTGAGAACTATTCAATCATACTTAAATAATATTATTCTATTCATTCTATGGGAAATATATGTTAAGAAAAACAAGTTGAATAATTTATTTGAATTGCCTAACATTTATTTCATTTAGAGGAAGGATCTGGGGTCTACCGTGTGCATATTGGGATTTTTCAGTTACTTTTAAATTCCATCTTTTTGTTTTATTGAAAGAAGGAGGAGCAGGAAAAATGGACCTATGTCCTTACTGGTACCTTTTCCTAAAGCTGTTACCAAGGTATGATTGCATCTCACTTAAATACTCTCTCTCCAAGGGTGGCCTTCTCTTTCTTTTTTGCCTTATGCAGCACTTGACTTTATAAAAAAGTAGGGAACAAAGTAACCCTGTAATAGGTAGGAATTACTTATCCTGTACTCTTTTGGTTATGCTTCTGTCACTAAACTGGGAAAGAACAGAAGCCTTCAGGCTCCTGTTTGAGAGTTTCTAAAAGTTTTTAGAATCCTAGAAAGAATCTACTGGCAAATTTCTCCAACAGTTTTCAAAAGACTCATACAGATTCTGGAAGTTTTCAGGAAAGAATCTGTCCCTTGTAGGGCCCAGGAATGTCTTTGATGAGTGGAAACAGGAATTCTTTGGGCACATCTTGGAAGACACAATAAGTGATGCCCATGAGTGGCTGATGTGGTTGGAACAACAGGGTTTGCTCCTCTCTTTCTTAGAGGGGCTTTGCAGCCTCAGACTTGTATAAAACTTCATTATGAACTGGAAACATAAAACATACCGTGCTCTGGAATTATACAAACAGTACTGAAACCCAGAAAGTACCACTATTGTTTTCTTAGAATATTTTTACATTTATGCCATTAAAATAAAAAAGGGAAGAGAGTTTTCAAATGTGAATAAATTCAAAGGTCATATTCTATCCCAGTGCCAAAAACCAAGTGCCCTTTTCTGACGTCTGACTTTTAAGTTCTTGATATTTCTCTTGGCAAATTCCATTTTGAATTCAGGTGGGTTTTTTTCACACAGCATAAAAAAAAGTCACACATGCTATGTGGCATAATGAAGCATTATTGTAGTTCTGACTTCTTATTACAGGCCTGAAAGTGAATTTAGCCAAGGCAAGCAGGCAGAAGTCATTATCATTTGATAGCTGCTAAAGGTCACACATGACAAGGCCACAGACATTCCTTTCATTAGAATAACATCACAGTTAACAAACTAGAAACTACTTTAGTTCAGTCCTTGAAAGAAGTATAAAATTCAAGTGCATAATACCTTTGGAATAAGAAGCAAGGCAGTTAACACTATATGGTGTGTGTATTTTTATCCATACATGTGGATCAAGACTTCTGTTTATCAGCACATGGAAGTGACTGCTTGATTCTGAACCTGCTGAATTCTCATACCAACTTTCTCAAGTTAGTTACTTCCCTGAAATTTTGACCTGCGTTCAAGTGTTGCTGAAACCCAGACTAAATTTTTGTACACTTTCTTGGAGTATTCTTCATGGTGTGGTACTTATTAAAAGCAGGATTATTGTTACACTAATTTAAAATATTTATTTAAATTTTTCATATGGAACTCTCTTGCATCAGAAAGATTAGTTGTTGGGACCTTAATAAAAAAATGTAGGTCAAATGAACTGCTTTATTTAAATGTCAAAAAGAATATTCTGGCACTTGTAAGACTTTTTTCCCATGTATTTGAATTGTGAAATTCATCATAACTAACCCCTTCACGTTAATAATGCGAAGGCACAATGTATGTGCTGAGAAAAGAGAGTAATTGAAAATTTAAACAAAATCAAAAAGCTAGCACCTACTGGGTTATTTTTTCATTTATGTGTTTCTCCAGTCTACCTTGTAACATCAAATCACCTTTAAAAAACTGTTGGTCAATGTATTTGTGATATTTTTTCTTCCTAATGCTTGATAGACTACTTTTCTATTTCCCAGGCTTTTGCTTTAACTTCTTTATAGAAAAAAAATATCTTAAGGGTAACACTTTTCATGTACTGAAACAAAAAAATAAGAACAACTCTTTTAGGGGGGATTGTTTTAATTTTGTGTCTTAACAAATCTAGAGAAAAGTCATGTCCTAAAACTGAGTAGCAAAATGCTACCTCCACCTTTCTAAATGGTGATTGCAGCACACCCCAAATGCAGCCCCAGCCAGGGGGTCTGGCTGGCAGAGCAGGGGCAGCTCTGGTGACACGGGCAGCGTGTCCCGGGCACGGCACAGCCCGGAGCCTTCGTCCTGTGCTCCTGCAGGCTCCCACCCACCCAGCTCTGCCTTCCTGGCCTTGGCTTCAGCTCACACATCCATGGACTTCAGAGGCTCTAATAAAATCCACTGTTTACCTTCTTCCCCTTTTTCTCTGGCCAAAGTTGTTGCTCCCTTTTTCCTTTCCTGCAGGCCGAGCACCCACTGAAATATCCCGTCCTTGATAAACAGGTTGTACATAATGGGCTGTTTCAGGACACCTTTCTAAACTTTGCAAACACTGTTGATATTTTCATGCCCAACCTTGACAGTGTTACACTTATATTTTTGTTTAAAAAGTACTCCCCAAAAGCAGTTGATTGGCTCATGCAGTGTGGGAAACTGATGTGACTCCCCACAGAGGATACAGAACTGATTAGGGTAGGATTTTACTTACACTGCACTAGTGGCTCTCTGAATCTCCACTAAAAATGAAATCGTGTCCTCACTGAGTAGGGTGAGACTTCAACTGTTCAAATTGCATAACCACAATATTTTTCCTTGTCTTTAAGGAAAAATTTATTTAACTTTCAATTTAATATTGATTTAATTGAATGAATTTCAAGTCTTTGGTCTGCACTCTATTACATTACTGGAAGTATTAGAGGTGGCCTGTGCTTCTCCAGTGCCCTTTTTTTGGCTTTACTGAACCAAACATGTGCTGTTGGACTGTCAGCAAGCTGCCCAAGACAACATGCTGGGCTTTGGTTACCAAAGGGTAAAGACTTCTGTAGCAAAGCAACCTGTTGAAAGCCAATTAAAATGTTTTCCTCCACTTGCTTTTTCTTTTCCTTAATGGTCTTACTTTTCTACTGTGGCCAGACCTATCCTAAGTCATGATATTCTCAATTCAGAGAGAAGTGAGGTTTCATTATTTGGTTTGGGTTTTTTGTTGGGGTTTTTTTTGTGTTTCAATTTTTTTCCCCACTAAATTTCATTAAGAGATATTTCATGTAAGCCATATGTCTTATGAAAGAATAGAAACATCTGTCTTTTCTGAATGGAAAAACCACAATGCTCCATTTGGAAATGGGGGTGACATTTTCTATCTCCCTCTTCCTCCACCCTGCAATCCCTGTGTTATCCAAAACCGTTGGCTGACCACTGAACTCAGACTGGCAGAGCTGTCAGAATAATCACAAATAAGGTTTTAAAAGAAAGTACCTGTTTCATATGTCTTATCTTCTGTTAATTTCCCTCAGAAAATCTTTCATTTAACTATGTATAAGGCCACTTCTCTTAAGATAGAAGTGATCTTGCTGTAAACTCTTTGATCACAGCCTCCAAGTGCCTTTGCCATTTAAAGAAGCTTCATTGTACAATAGCTGCACTACAAAACACTAATACAATACTTGAGTGTTATCAGACCTCTGATATTTCATTTTGGCTTTGTCTGCTGGACTTTTATTTTAAGTGTTATAATTGATGTGAGGAAAGAGGTAAGGAAGGTCTTCAGGGGATGCTAAAATACAGAAGGGGATTGAATAACCAGAGTATAATAGAAAAGATTCCTCTCTTTCAAGCTCTAGCTCTGTGCTTGTGTATACAGGAACAGTCCTTGAGGGTATTATTTCTGTGACTCTAGGCAAGGACATGCTGAATTTCATTTCTGCATCAAAGCATGGGGATGGCAATCTGGAGTGTTTTGTTTTGTGAGAGGAAGGGAATTCAAAATGTTTTGAACAAAAAAGTACAGTTGTGACAGGGTGTGCAAAAAAATTCACAGGAATACTGTACAAGTAGTATTTTGGATTTGGTGAATTTTGAGGGATTCAACCAGCATGAGTGATAAGAGAAATTATTTTTACTTGTGTTTTCATCCTATAGCAATGATTGGACAATTTTGCCAGCAAAGCACGGTCTGACCAGAGAATATTCTGTTCAGTTGTGTCAATCTGACTTTTCTGCCCAGATCTGAACTAACAAAGAGCTGGACTAATTTCTAACTAGGTATCTAACCTTTGGCAAAATGAAGATGGCATTGTAAGGTGGGCCATGCCAAGATCTTTACTGAAGGTTAATTGCCTGTACTCTATAACTTCCCGTTTTCCTGTACCTTATATGGGTAACTTGAAAGGATGGGTGAAGGGATTAATGAACAAGTAGAATGGCTTGGGCACCAGAGAGGCTTTTCAGTTTCTCTTCATTTAGTGAGGACTATGAGGATGATGCTGCCCTTTCCCACTGGGGTTCAGCCCGGCAGTAACTGAGAGACTTTGGGCCAGGCACAGGGGGAACTCCTGGCTCCCACTGGTGCTGGTGTATAAATGGCAATCATGGGTCTGTAATATATTTTAAGATAAAAAAGCTTTGTTCAACAGAATACAGCTACTAAGAAAAATATCTCACTATTGAAGCTCAAATTAGATATTAAGATTCCTAGCATTATAGTTCATGACAAAATAACAGTCTTAAAGGGGATTATTTCATGTTTTGTTGCCCAGAATATGCAACATGGTGGAGAAGGAAAAACAAGGAGAACTCTTAGAGTTGTATTAGTCAGAAAATTAATTCATGTTTAAGTACAAACTTTGCATTCAAGTTTTGATAGCTGATAGAAAACGTAAAGAACTGACCTAACTAGGGTGGGCAATAGCATAACTAGATTTGCATTGAACTTAAAATAGTGACACAGGTCAGGGGCAGAGGGAAAAGGAATGTCTGCAGTTATAGCAAAGTTAGAATCACAACCTCTATACAAGCACAAGAGATACCTGTATCAACTTTTCTTTCATTTGGAAAATTGTATTAGAAACAACTAAGAGCCAGCTTGTCAAAATTTTTCAGCAAAATTGGTTTTTTACCCACTCAGAGTTACCTCATGTAAAATGCTCATGGTGTGTGATATGTGTCGTGTGTAGTTCTCTCCACACTTGATCCCTGTATTAGAACAGTGGAATTGCATGGAATGACCAAATTCCTGCAACCAGGAGCATGACTGGCCATGGTAAACTCCTCACTCCAAGCAGCACTTCCAGGGCATGGAAGGTCGTTCTGTGGGTTGGTGAAAGGCTCTTAAAGCGACTGGAGAAGGTTGGTGGCCACGTTGTGCTTTGGCTCTGCTCGTCTTCAGGCAGAGCCTCTGGCCAAGAACTCCTGGCCCTGTTGCTGCTGTGCTGGAACTTTGGAAAGCTCAGGTCGAGCCTTTGGTGTCACTGGATCTGCTGAAGGTAATTGTGGGAACTACTGTGTGACAAAGTACTGCCTCCCTTGTTTCAGAGGAACATTGATGGGCCTCCTGGGATGAGGAAAGATCAGGAGAGCACAGTCAGGTCACTTTGGTGACAGAGCAGCTGTAAGCCCAACTTTTAAAGGTTCCATTTCACCTATGAGTTTTTATTGGCAATTGGCAGTAGCTAAAAAAGATGATTAAGTTCTCACCCTCTACCAGCTTGTCTTCCTCAACTTATACTTACTGAGATAAGTCAAGAGCAGTTTGAATTCCAAAAAATGTGCTGGCTTGGAATGTTATATGTGGTTTACTTAAAAGTGACCTAGTTCTGAAAGACTTTGTAATAATTTTTTATGCAATGCTAATATTCTTTCTTCTGTCTCAAACTGTTTTGCAAAGATTGTTTTTGTAGAGAGAAGTTACAGCTCTGTGTATATTATGATCTAGGTATCTTAGCACTCTGCCACTAAAAACGTGAAATTCCTAACACCCTATTAATTTAAAAACACCCTATTATTGAAAAAAAAAATGCAACCAAACAAAAAATCCATCTCCAAACCAGATATATTTAGGAATGTTAAGTCCATTTTACACTGCTCTGATGTTATGGATGGGTGATAAATTGAACAAACTCAGTTTAGGGTAGTGTAAGACACCTTGTGGCACTGTTCACTACATTTTTTATTACAAAAAAATGTTACATCTCTTTTCTTGATGAGAAACTATTTTTTTTAAAATGTAATGCCAAACATTGCAGCTTACACATCCAAGACACTAGATCCAGTTCTTTTTACAGTAGGTGATTTATTTGTAGCTTTTTCCCTTTGCTAAGACAAGACAGTGAGAATGAGGAGAGCAAACACAAGGAGCAGAATTCAGCTTCAGTCAATAGAGCCCCCCCATACAAACAGAAATGCACTGATTCCTGCAGGGCAGCCTGGAGTCCTGCAGCAGATGTTGGTTAGATACAGATGTTGGTCAGGGAACAAACAGCAGCAAGTGTTTTTAAAAATACGTGTTATGTACCGAAGAAGTAAAGAGTGTGAAGGTGAGATGAGTGAGAAAGCTGGGTAGAGTGCAAAGGAAGAATAAACATATTTCTCATTGAATCTGCTTGATATGTGATTTCCTGGTACTTTGCAGTCTTCATTATCTTGCCTTCCTCTCCCTCCCAGCTCTGTCCCTGAGAAAACACTAGTTATTAAGTGGGAGTTGTCAGGTGACAAGTGTGACCCTTGGTCTGTTGAAAAGAAAAGGAATTAGAGAGATGAAGGAACATTGCCTAGAGAAAACAGTAATTCGAGCCTGCAGTGAAGGTCTGGGTTTGGCCCTCATCTGTTTCAGATCAGTTACCCACATTTTACCATCCCAGAAAGCACCTCTTGTCCAAGGCTGGAAAGGGTTTTACACAGAACTTTTCCATGGGATGGCTATAGGTGAAGTGAGCAAATAGGAACAAACTGGTTTTTGAAAACAAACAGGTTTTTTCAGAGACAGCTGCCTTGGAGTCTGAGGAAACAGGCTTCACATCCAGGGCTTGGCAAGTTCTTACCTAAACCAGAGGGGCTGGCAGTCAACCCTGAGCTAGCTTAGAGCAGAGAAAAACTCCAGCAGCTTCTTAAAGAAGCCTCTCTCCCAGCCCCCCCCCAGCTAATAAAAAACTCTGGCTACTTAAAACCACAACAGATGGGTAGGAAATAAAGGAAATGATTCAGGAGAACTACAAAGGAAAACACATACAGAGTATTAATCATCACAGAAAAAAAAGAACTTGATAAGAAAGAATCTTCCTGCTCACACACTGTCAATCCTTTGTGCTGCTTGGACACACCAACTGTGGTATTAGGCTAATGGTCTGGCAGACTTCAGTATTTCTTGATTTACTTCTGATAACCCTTATGGTTGCTTTTCTTTTTCTGTTTGTCCCTGGCTACTCTGTTAATGTTTGAACTGTTTACATATAGAAGGATTAATCCTGCAGTGCCTCATCAGTCTCACACATCCTCATATACATTGGGCAGAGCTGCAAAACCTTACAGGCTCAGTTAAATTAAATCTGGATGAAGCTGGAGTTTTACTGAGGTCCCAATACAATGAGATGGGTGGCTGCCTGCAGAGCCCTGGGCCTCTGCATGGACCCTTTCTTAGTCCACCAGCAGAGACAGTGTTACCTCTGAGGTCACTTATGGGGAAGTTAAACTGTCCTGATGTACAATGAACACCTAAACACAAGCAAGAGAAGAGTCTCATGTGAGAGATTCTCAAAAAAATACATTAGGAAACAGTTTTTATTTTTGATTCCATGGAATGGATTCCACATTGGCTTTTTTCCTCTCCCTAGTGTTTCAGGCTGTTACTATTGTACCTGTGCCTTGGCCTGAAAAATGCTGGATCAGAAGGTCTAAAGAGGGCTGTGCTTCCTCCAGTACTCCAATGTCATCTTTGATATTACTGGGCTGAGAGATTTGTGCTCTGCCAGCTTGGTCACTTGGCAGTAGCTCTGGAACTGCTGCTCAGCAAGATGAACCTCCTGGCAGAAGGTGACCAACAGCTGAAGGAGTTACTCTGTTATCACCAAACCTACTTCACACTGAGAACTGGGAAAGCTGCATGACATGGTACAGTATTTAAAAGGTTATGCAGAAATAACTTTTGTGGCCAATGATAAATAAAACATGAGCATTTCAACAGTTTATTTACTAGGGAAAAAATAGAAGCCAAGCACTAAGCCCTGTCCCTTTTAAAAAGCTGTCTTGAAAGTTCCTTGGACTTGAACTGTCCCAGTGTTTTCCACCAGAGGAACCAGGTTGCTGAACTACTGCAGCTTTTCCATATGTAGGTATTTATAGACATGCACTTATTCTGACACCTTCATTTTATGTAACAGTGAACCTGCAATATTAGAACAACAGACCCAGGTTTGAAATGATGACATACTTACTGCATTTCTCATGGAAATGTGCTTTCTGACCATACAGTGGCTCCTGCAATGAATCTGTGAAATATTCCAGAGGGTACTCACTGGATCAGAGCAGTCAGAGCCTGGTGATAGTTAGCACTTAATTTGTGGAACACCATATGTTAGAGACGTGCAGCAGATGTGTGTGTGTGGCAGAGCAGAGCAGGAAATTCGACTGTTGCAGTTCAAGTGAGAAAAAAGGCTGATCTAAGGCAGAATCCAAGAATAGCAACTTTGATTTGTTTTCAAGTAGCTTTCTGAATGCTAAAAAAGTTTATATTTGTACTGTGGTCATTGTTGGATTAATTCTATTTGTGTGATCTCTACTGTTATCTTGTTACATGGTGAGATCTTCAATTTCCACTGACAAAGGACCTGTGCCATACAGCAGTTGTTCCATGTGTTTATCACTTATACTAAGAAAGAAAAATTGGCTTTGTAACTTAAGCACTAAAGCAGTAAAATAGTGCTTATACTTATGTACTACTCTTAGAGTATTGCTACACCATTGATTCAAATGTGATTGTATTTTTCTTGCTGTAGTAAATGATTGTTAATGTCTTCCTTTAAACTTGGTACCACGTGATTCTCAAACTGCTGACTATTATTACTTTATATGACCTCAAGTACTGCCATATCTCACTGGTCGAGATATTGAAGAGCCACCTACTGTCAAGGTAGATCTAACACCAAGAAGAGTTTAAATCATAAAAGGCAATATCCTCCTGTTTTAGAAACAGTCTGTATGAAGTGAGGTTTGAGATCCTATAGAACATCTGTGGGCAAAAAGAGAGAATTGTGAATGACTACTTACAGCTTGTGCATGGAGCTAATTAGTAGCCTTCCAACAAAACTTTATTTTGATTTTTTTAAAAGTCACTATTTTAGTTTCCCCTAATTTTGCTCTTGGAAAATGTTAGTGTGTTTCAGGGTGAGGTGCAGTCACATGGAAGATGCAGTTCTCACAAATCTTGTAATTTATGTGAAAAGCAGGTAACTGGAAATCACAAGGGCATGTTTGAAACAGGGTCAAGAGCAACACCAAGAAAGGAAAGGGCTCATCTAAAGCACATGAGTAATAGAACAGAACCTCATGTTCCTGAAATCTTATTCAGTAGCTTTTGATAGACCAGGTGTTTTTCTACCAGTAGATTTTATAAATTTAAAGAAGCAAACAGAACACTATATTGGAACTATGTGATTAGCACTGCATTTTCAAAAATGTGTAGCAAGAATTTTTCCATCTAATGGATTAAAGAACATTTAGGAGGATAATTCAAAAATCAAATTCAAAAGCAACATGCCTTTCATCCCAATAAGAAATGACAGGTTTTTAACAAAGAACAAATTTATATTGGATGGGAAACACTTGATGAAGGTAAATTATGTTTATTCAGGCTTTTCTTTCTAAAGTTTCAACATCTATGTATGTAAAATTTTCGTGATAGTATACACTAAAATTACTTTCATTTGATTATTAAGTCATGAAAATTACTCCTATTTGAAACTGGGAAGGTTAAGCTTAATTAGGAAGGTATTATATTCTATTTAATTATCAGAAGAAATTTTCAGATTACTGCATCATCCAAAAATTAAAAGTTTGAGCCTCTGGCAAATTTTAGCCAGTATTTAAGTTGCAAAATCTTTGTCTTTCAAAAGATTAGAAATCTATGTTTGGTTTAATTTACAAAATGGAGGTTGTGAGTAGGAGATCTGAGTCATTAGACTCAGATTATACCATAGTATAATCTTTGATTATACTATAGTGAATTAGTCTTGCTGAATTTCTCTGACACTGGTCAGGAAGGGAGGACCCAAAGCTTCTTTTCCTTACTCTTTTTCAATACAACTCATCAGCCATAAATGAAAATATACCAGGACTGTAAAATGAGCAATGACAATAGGATCCCTTGATTGCTGTTAGAATTTCTTCCTCTGGAATCTGTCGTGTGATAAAGATGGCAGGAACACAATCAATTGTAAGACTGTTCAGAAAAATGGCAGATTTCAGAGATAAATAGGAATATTTGGAGGGTGGGGTAACTTTAAGTTGGAAAACTTCATCCCTGAACTCCCTGTTCAGATGTGTGTGGGCAGCTCTGGAGCGATGGCAGCTGTAACCAAACTGCCATGTCACAAGTGGCAGTAGGATCTCATGAGGTTTCTATGTTCAGTGACTTTTATGACTTCTTGGGAAGTCTTTGATCCTAAACTGAAATGGCAATTAATTACTTACAAAACTATACATTTTTAATTATTCCTTTTTAAAAAAAAGATTCATTACTTTCATAATGAGATTCAAGGTGATACGTATCAGAATCAGCATAAAAATAATTCGGGGGAAGCTCTACTATATGAACTGAAAAATAACCTATAAAATGTGCACTGATGTGATCCAAATGAAACTCTAGGTATTATCCTGATCAAAAGTGAAGTTTGTCAGCTCTTTTAGAGGCAAGGAACTTATCCATTAAAAGGGTGATAAATTTAGCAATGGGTCATAGGAGTAAATCACTTAGTGAGGGCAGCACTTACAGCCTTGAGGGCCTCTGGCAGCTGCTTGTATTCTGGGAGGTCTTTTCTCTTGCTTCTGAGGCAAGAAATCCTACATACTCTGTCATGTATATCCATATTATGTGTATCAGAGACACTAGGAAGCAACTGGCTAATTCAATCCGAATGAACTTTTTTGTGAATACCTTTGCTTGGTCAAACAATGAATCATGAGAAATGTGATAAACCCTGCCATGAACAGTGATCAAACTGCCATGACTGGGATTAGTTTTAGCATGTGTGGATGTTTTGAGTGCATTCCCACTGCAGCTTTGGAACAATTCAGTTTGGAAAAGAGTTACTCACAGGATCCAAGTGATAGGAAAGGAGACGTTTTTGTGCCAGTGCTTCCAGGACAAGATACACAACAGTGCAAGCAGTTCATGCTGTTGGAGAGCAGTGCCACGTCTCACTGCTCCATTACCAGGTGCCTTCTGGCTTTGCCTATTTCAAGGACAAATAAGAAGTAGTTCAGGCCACTGTAACTTTTTTTGATTGCACATTTCATTGCATTTACAAGTAACTGTATCTTCTCTTCCACTTTGTGTCCTTTTCCTCAAGACATCTGCCCTTTTCCCCACACTCCAGCAGTAGCTTATTACCTTGCTGTGGGTCCCACATTTGGGATTTCCACCACCTGAATAACATTTAAACAGCTGCCCCTTTGGTGTCTCTACATCCTGGAACAATCTGTGGCCTCAAGTGTAAGGGAACAAATGGTGTATGAGCAAAAATGCCAGTTTTCAGTTTGGAACAGGAGCACATGGCACAGTCAGTCATAAAGTGGGAGGCCAAACATCACTAGTGGGACACCACGGTTTTGACACCTCTCTATTACTCAGGTAGGAAATTTGCAGGAAACCTCAGAACAGTCACAGATAAATGCTAAGCTAATTTATTTGTAATAAACTGGGAGATGGACCTTTGGGGAGATGCCTAGAAATACAGATTCTATTCAGCAAATCTTTCAAAAGTTTTGACCCTAAATGCATTTTATGGACTAGAATACACGTGTGGAAAAAAGAAGAAATTAGTGCCAGAGGTCTGCAGCAGAACTGACTGAGGCTTTCCAAAGATAGATTTTCACCACACCTTATAACATTTTGTGGATGTAAATTTGAACTGACAAACAAGGTATGAAAATTCAGAATGCTGTGTGTCTCACACAGAATAGCTGGAGTCAAATTAAGATTGAGCTTTGGTAGGTAACATTTATTAGTCCCAAGGGGACCTGTGAATAGAAGCAGAAAAATAACTGCAATGGTGGGGAGAAGTTGTGTCCATGTAAAATGGAGACTACGTTTTACAAAGGGTAGATTTTAATTTTCTCCAAAGAGCTTCTAAGAACAATGTAGAACCAGAGTAGGTAGTGAGTTATATGTAACTGTAGAAATGAGCTGTAAGAAGGAAGAAGCTTGGAGCACTTAGTAACTTAAATTTAAACCATAAAAGCAAATACAATAAACTAAAGCAAAAGAAAAAAGGTCAGCATAAAAGTGGGATTTGTAACTTCATGGGAATGTTTTTTGAGTTTAAAACTTCCACCTGAACATTATTCACATTAAGTTAATGTTTTTAAGGAGGGACAAAATAGGAATGACAGAAGTACAGAATGAGTCAATGCTACCAATGGTAAATGTGGATGATCCCCCCTCGAGGGGACTGAAACTGGTTATGAGTCGAGTGTCTGGAATGCTGAGCTTCTATTTAAACTCATTTTAACAGGAAAAACTATGACAAGAAGTTTAACATTTAGGCTACACTCTGAAACCTACTGACAAAATTATGTTTATTAATTTGACTGCATACTTAATTAGGCTCAGGGTGAATAAACGTAAGGACCTGACAAAAGGGTGTATGAAGTGCCTGTCACTGGTGATGTGATCTGAACAGGGCAGGCCCCAGTTTATCACCTCTATCTTTGTCACCCACTTACTATTTAGATCCTTGGTTACCAGATAAAATGGAAAGAATTTGTGCTTGACAAATGAATATTGATGAGGAAATTACTCAGTTTTTAACAATTTATTAGAAAGGGCATAAAGCAGGGTGCCTGATTTCATAAAGGTATTACACCACCTTATGGTGTGGAAATCCACTGATGAAAATCCTCTTAGACACAGAGGAACCAGCACCTGCTCTTGAGAAAACTGCCCTGCTTCTCATGGCTTTTCCTGTAGTTTCACTACAGTCTAAACTCTAAAGTTTTCTTTTTTCCCAGTTATCTGTTTTGTGGTTTTGCACACTTCTGCTTGAAGTAAATAAAATAGAGGAATTAAACATCATACTTGAAGTTAAAAACAAAGTTGCTTCTCTTTTCATTGCTATAAATGCAGGTTGTGTAGAAGTCCTTTCTGCAACCTGAAAACATTAGGTAGAGAACAAGGTCTCCATGTCAAACAAAACCTTTACACAGAAACATCCAACTCCCTTTCTGAAGCAAATGTTGTCACCAATGAAAGGCAGTGGATTTTCTTGGAGTGATTTGTTGCAGTGTCTATTGACCATCAGGGAGTGAGGAACAGGGAGGAACCTGCAGTGAAACACCAGTGGTAGCTGTGTAGCTTTTTGGGGTTGGTTTTTTCCTCCAATTACAATTAGAAGTGTGCTCACTAAAAATAACACTGGGGGTGTTTGCAGTAACCTGATACAGCTATTTATTTCTAACTGAACATAATTTTTCCCTTTCCCAGGAAACTGATTTTAAACTGATTTTCCTAAACATAATTCAACAAATTCTTTAACCAACTTTAACTAGGAAAAAGGAAGGGAAAATGTAATTATTTCTTATAGAATCAGAATATACCATCTAGTCTATTTACCTTAATCCATGACTATGAAGATATTCCTGTTCTTGACCAGTAACTCAAATTTATAGGAAACACCCCTGCAAGGAAGAAAGTTCTCATCCATGGAGCAGGCTATTCCCTACCTGCCTCACAGTCAGAGAGAACTGGAAAAAAGGCTGCCCCCTGTCAAACCTCTTGCTTTCTCAACCATTGTAGGATAAATCTTCCAAGCATGTTTAGTTTGCAAAGGAAACTGGTGTTCAGTCTCTCTGTGAGCATTTTAAACCTATTGGTTTGTTCTATTTGTTCTATTGCTTATGACAATCATTGATGTTTTATGAAGTGCTGCATTTATTTGCTTAATGCTATTCCAAATGTTTTCTAAGCAGCCCTGGATGGGGAGTGCCTGTGTTTATGCATGATGAACTGGGCAATGGCCTATTCAGTGTACAACATACTGGATTTTTGAAAGGCATAACAACAAATGTATTTCTCTCTCAAGTAATCCAGAATTTGAATGAGATTTATAGCTGGCAATAACAGAATTAGCTTAATTGGTATGGCAAATATAAGCTAAACTTCAGTGAAGCTTTGGGCAGGGGCAGAGCAGAACACAATGGCTTGTTTTCAGACAGAAAACTCCTTTTCCACTCAGTAAATAAGTCAGTCAGTTCAGGGTCACTTGTACTGCACCAAGATGCAGCAAAGGGCTTGTATGTATGACACTTGTACCACAGCACCCACGACTCAACCTGCAAATGGGGTAAACTGCTGCATCACCACTTAGATAAAATTCCTCTTTACTCATGTGAAGGCATTTTTTGCTTCTTCATTGGTCTGTTTGGCTCTTTTTACAGCTGCAGCTCTAATTTGAATTTTATAATATGCCTAATAGATATTTCATTAATATATTTATTACATGAATTTTCAGAAATACGTGGGATTAAAAATAGGTAATGAAGTGTATCACATAAAATGAGAATATTTTCTGAGATGGTTACAGTCATGGGTAGTTCCCATGTTCATTCTGGTGAACTTACTGGTTAAAAGCTGGAAGTCACCTAGGAAAATACCTACCTGAAGATGTCTTAAAATAACATTTAAAGAAAAAGACAAAGGCAGAAGAAATGAAGCAACAAAACCAAACTCTGTTGGGATAGTTGGCCTATATTGAAGCTTTGGGGTGAGAACGGCTTGGACTGGACGGGCCCTTACTGGTGAGCAGGTTCCAAAGCCGTGCCCTGGGCAGGGACAGCCTGTGCAGCCCGGGCTGGGGCAGCAGCAGAGCTGGGGGCAGCTCCCAGCACCTCGGCCCGGGCACCACACGCTCCCCAAAGGCCCGAGGGCAGCACGGGGCAGCTGAAGGGGTTTGATCTGCACGGGGATGGCAGAAAAGCTGGGGCTTTGTCAGGGCCTGGCCTTAACCCAGGGCATGGGCTCGGGCTCAGAGCTGTGTCACTGGGAGGACAGAGCCCCGGACATCCTAAGTTCCCTGACCCCTCCACATAATCCACTTCACATGCTGCAAGCTGGTTTAATTTTTTCAAGAGGAAAGGTTTATTTTTATTGTCATTATTTTTAGAAATGCCGTATTGACTTTGCTACAGGCAATAGGTAGAAGGATAACAGCACTGTGACTCAAGAAAGGATTGGTAGCACTCAGTTAGTCAGTGATTGCTCTTAATATTCAGTTGATTAAATGATTACTGCCAAGAGGCAGCTCTACTGTACTGTGAGCTCTTCAGCTGTTCTGGTGCAGTCTTACTGCTCACAGCTGAGAACCTTCCAAAACCTTCCATTCAATCTTCCACAAGAGTTACCAGAACATGAGATTTCTACTCTTCTTGGGGAGTGAAAGGGGAAAAAAAAATCTACATTTAATATGTGGCATAAGGAAAAAGCCATAGTAACTTAAGCAGCCTGAGAAACAATCCATGCTCTAGATGCTTTATAATGAAACAATCACTTATGTGTTGATTAGAGGGGTAAAAGCTGGTGAGAGGTTAAAGGAGAGACATGTTTGCTTGCAAATTTTTAAATGTGATGCCAAATGCAATTGGCCACCTACAGATAGAATTCATTAATACCGAATTTTATTTAATGTTGGAACAGCATGAGTTTACTGAAAATAATTGGAGGGAAAATGATCCATTGAACTTCTTTCACAGAAAATCTTTCTTTTAAAAGCTGCCATGAATTTTGGAAAAGTGTAAGTCTCAGTCATAGAATGGTGGCCTATTTCTAACAAAATAACACAATATTAAATTAAAACATACTGCTATGAAGCTACAGAGTCACTTGCTCATTTATTGAGAATGATGATGTTTGAAGATGCCAGTGAACACACCAATGGAATCATTTTTTCACCTTTAATCCTTTGCAAACTGAATTCTCTGAGCTCTCCAGATGGACCCTGTAGTGTAGGACTTAACACAAGAAAAGGTTCCACAGCTCAGTGCAGTCTGTCTGAGGGCAGGATGGCTTTCCATGGCCAGTGCCACTGGAACCAGTGTCCAGTTCCTGAGCACGTGCTGCTGGTGGGGCAGGGCAGGCAGGGCAGGAAAGGGCAGGACAGAGGCAGAGCCCACAGTGGGAGCGTTGGCTTCTGCCACCACCTGCCCAGGTGGCACCAGGAACAGGAGATTCTCCAGCAGCAGCAGGAGGAACAAGGAGCAAAGCACTGCTGGAAACCAGAGGAATCTGCCTCGTAAAGTCTCAGTCTCACTTCAGTGTGTTTTCTGTAGGGTTTTATCTCCTGGGAACCACTGTGAATGCAGGTCCTGCTTCTTCAGCTGTCTCTGAGCAGGCTGTGATCAAAAAACCTCAGCTCTGTGGAGCCCTGGGAAGACCTGAAAGTACCCTTGTTGGAGCAGGAGTGAACTTGAACGACAATTTCAGTCTTGCAGGAGGCAAGATAGGAGAGAATAATGCAGGAAGTCTTTAATAATTCAGTATATGATTTGATTTGGACAAGAATCTGTTAAATGTGAGGATTTAACATTACCTTTAAGTGACATAATTATTCTTCTGAACTCTGCAAGACAATAACTGTTAATGATGTACACAAAAAGTAACTGTCATATAGAGCTACTTCAGTGTACATGCTCACTTAAACTCCCTTACACAAGAAAATCTTCCTGTTACAGCTGTTGGCTGTTGGTTTTACTGATATATTTTGAGCCCAGCAATTGATATGCTGGGTATGTCCAAGGGTCATATTTATGTACAGTGAACACTGAAACCCTGCTTGCAGAGTCAACTGTAGGTACAATTTTTCTACATCCTGAAGGCAAAACATAATGCTTATAATGCTTCAGACAGAGGTACTAAAACAATGTATGCAAAACTAAGGTCGTGCACAGAGTAAGGGCTACAGATCCTGGGGAGTTTCTGAAACTATTGAAATTCCAAAGTGTGAGGTCAGATTCTTAACTCAGGGGAACGACTCTGTCAGGAAATGTCTTTGACTGAGGCTGGGGATGCCTGTGCTGCCTTTGGGAAGGAGCCACACACTCCCACTGAGCACAGAAAGTGTTTGGGAGGATCTGGACCCAGTCTTAAATTGCTCTAACAATGACTGACACTTGTTCCAATACTTGTTTTCACTGCTATTACTGGGGTTGTGTTTACCTGCTGGTTCCTGCCTCCTAAGCTGGCAAATATAGTTCAGTGTCTATAAAGAGCTGGTTTTCATTGCAAGAAATCACCTCCTGAAAGCAGTCATATTCTGATGAGTGTTCATGGCAATCTGTGATCACATGTCAGCACGTGGTGATCTGAGAGTCATTGTACTTTGAAATTTATTGTCTCAAGTAATAGTATTTCAGTTCGTGTATATTAGAAAACATCTCAGTCTTTCATTGAAAAAAAGTTAACCCCATAGAAATTCCTTTAAATAGGCAAATTTAAATACTTGCTGGCCTGTTGCTCAGTGCTCTTTGTACAATAAGGTACTACAAAGTAGTTAATGACATGTTCTTGTCTTTGCACCCAGGAATATGGGACTTTCATAGTTCTCCAGAATTCTTTCCTTGCTGTAGTATTCCAGCACTTTCTTTTACCAAATGTCCATGATCTGCATTTTTTCACTTTAGAAATACTGCAGAGTGGACTGCCAAGTTAAATCACAGCCAGCTCCGTTTGTAGCAGCCAGGAATCAGTATTGACTGAATTTCTCACTTTGTCTTTGAAAAATACATACTCTGATGTCTTGGGTAATTGTGGAGAATCCCAAGGAAAGAACAGGGGAGGGAGAACTACTGTTTCTAAGCCATAACTTCCTTTCTAAGAGGTAAACCTTCATTACATATTTGTTGCTCTCCTTTCACTCTAACCTTGACCTTTCCAATGAATTATTTAATTCAGGATATTAACAATCTCCCAATGTTCACAGTTTATGACCTTTTCATATAGTTTGTTACACAACTTGAAGAAATTTGACTTCAGGCTTTCTGAATACATAGTCTTCTGTGCAGGAGCCTACAGTTTGTTTTCCAAGGAGGGACTCCCAGTCTGTGACAATTCCTGTCTACTGAACAAACCTGCAACTGGAACTTTACACTCTGTGCCTGCTCCCAAACAAATTCAGATTTTCAGATGGAGGATTATTGGCTTAACTTTACAGCTGTAGCTTGTTATCACTGGAGGCTCTTTGAAGAGCCAAAAATACATTTAAAGCTTTAGTAGCTTATGCAGGACAGTGGGTTTAGGGATGTGTTGTGGGTTTTTTTGTGGGTTTTTTTGTGGGTTGGTTTTTTTTTTTATTTATTAGTATTTGTTTTCTGAAGACCAAATGGATTTTTTCTTTTGAAGATGTCCACAAGTTACAATTTTGATTTGCTTTTACTGCCTGTTTGCAAATATTTCTCAGATGTTTGATGTGCACTGAGAACAGCACTGCTGCTCCAGGGCACAGTGAGTGCTGAGAGAGGCTTTGGCTCCTTCCCTTCCCGCTGGGTTTTCTCACCAGTGCCCCCAGTTGTCCCTGTCTCACTGCAAGGCAGGCAGTGAGGGGCTGGTCCCTCCCTGGCCTTCAACTGTGACACTTGTGCACCTCTTGGAACCCTGAGAGCTTTTCCACTGCCCTTGGCTGGCAGTGACTGAGGGGAGTTCTGGTGACACTGGAACTGACACTGGAACTGGAACTGACACTGGAACTGACACTGGAAGTGGAACTGGAACTGGAACTGACACTGGAACTGGAACTGGAACTGGAACTGACCTGCCAGGGACTGCCACTGCCTTTGAGTCAGANAGTGGAACTGGAACTGGAACTGACACTGGAACTGGAACTGGAACTCTCCTCAGGCTGCCAGGGACTGCCACTGCCTTTGAGTCAGACACCTGAAAACAGAACTGCTAAGCCCAGAACACAGTGACCTTTACCTTCTATTTTGGATGTAGAAGAGGAGATTTTAGAGACAGAAACAGTTTTTATGCCTGTGAAAATTTATAAAGCTTAAGATGGGGTCATATCAAAAAAGTCCCTCAGTCTCTTACTGTCCCTCAGCTGCAGCACTGGGATGGCACCAGAGCTGTTTCCCTTAGATTATCCAGAATAGATAACAAGCAAGGAATGCTGTTGTCCTTGCATTTATAGATACTGGAAATAAATTCTTTTCATTTGGAAAAGGACTCCAGATATTTGGAGTTATACAGGTCACAGATTTTATTAAATAAATCATGTTAATAAGAAGAATAAAACTAAACAAATTGTACATGTCCACAAAGAATCCCTGGGGATGCCAGTGCACCCAGTTCAGAAACACCCTTCCACTGCCAGTCCAAGGGAGAATCAAGCCATCCCCTGGAAGCACTAAGGTTTTTGTTGCCTTATGAAACTTAACTTCTGGCTCATTTTCTATCTATAATCTCCTCCTAAAATAGTCAAAGACAGCTTCAAGGACTTAACAGTAGACTAATATTTGTTTGTAAAAAGTGCATTTTAAAGGATTGTCTGTTGCCTCAAAGATTGAGGAGGTTTTATTATTAGTCAGTGGCTCTCTTCATTCAATATCTATGTAAACTCAGGATGCTTTGATATTATTAGCTACTAGGTAATTAGAAAATTTCTGAATAGAATGTCAGAGCAAATTTCATGATTTGCAAAAGTTTTATCATGTTGTGCATGTCATATGATAAGATACATGTCCTATGTTTTTATTCACAAGAATATGAAGCTCCATAGACTTGGTTTGCTCAAGTGCAAAGAGTTTGGAAATTTACAGAGAATAATGAAAATTGGGATGATTGCTAAAACTGACATGTAGCTCCAAGCAGTTTCCATTAAAAATAAGCATTGGAACCTGCCCAATACAGGATAAACATCTCTTTACTCACATAGCTTTTTCTTGCTTATTTTGTTCCTTAGTTTATGAAAGATTGATACCACATAGATGCCACAAAGTGCTGTATTTAGGAGTTGTGATTCATAAAATGTAAGACACTGCTGTCACTTGAATTTTACTGATCTGTTTTCCACACACAGAATTTCTTTGTGTGACAGAGGAGCTGTTTGTCTGTTACTCCCCAGTAATATGAACAATCTGCTTCCTCTTGCAATGACAGTCTGAGTTGCTGGTCTGGTTCTGATCAGACTGAGCTACAGGAAACCTTCCTGTGTCATGTGGGTAAAAGCTGCAGCTCAGCATTGAAGTTGAAGAAAAAGGGGAAAGTAGAAGATACTTCTACAAATAGACTTCAACCTCTACCAGCTGTTAAAAGAGCAATAATTACACAATTTAGGTACTTTGAAAGAACTGTGCTTTTTCACAGGATTCAGCAAATACCTTTTCCACTGTTCAGTAAATCAGAAACATGGGTAGAATTAGTAAGCTAGAAGTGATGGTGCTGAGGAAGGCTAAAGTTTTACAGACTATGGTAATAAAAAGAAAATGCAATAACTACTTTCCTAATGTTCCCAAATGACACACAAGAAAAGATGAGGTTTTGAGCTGTGGGGCAGTGGCTTATTGAGTTGCATGGGTGAGATCACAAGTAAACAAAAGTATCCCCAAAAGTATCCAAGGAGTCTCGATGTGAAGTGAATGTACAATATTAAGTAGATTTGGACAAAATTTACTCACATATAAGAAGCATAAATAGAATAAATAGAAGACAATGATGTGCAGGAAGTCTGTGGGGCTCTTACAGCTGGTTTGGGAGTGGAAGTGGGTTTGTGAGAAAACAAACAAACAAAAGCCCAAACTGCATCCTAACGAGTACTGAGAGGGACTGGACTCTGAGTAACACAATAAAATAATTTTATCAAGTAACAACATGCTGCTTCTGCCAGCACAGACAGAAATCAGATCTGGGAGCACCTATAGGCAAGAAAACACACAAGTCAATCATTTTGGTGAGAAGCTGTTGCACCACTACAATAAAAGCATAAAAACCAGCAGATATGAATAAAAAGAGGCAGAAGGTGAATAAATCATATGACATGTTAAAATAATGCAATTCTCTCTGTGCTTTGGGATTATACTGATTCAATTTAAAAATAATAAAAAATTATTCGTAACTGGAAGAGTTATGCTAGTAGAAAAGATAAGACCTCTACAGGAAGGTCCTTTTAACAGAGAATGCCCAGCACTTTGTCCCAGTACAGAGCTGCAGTTCAGGGCTCTGCCATCCCAGCCAGAAAGGAACAAACCCTTACACTTTAACTGATCTGTTCCTGAGTCAAAACAACTGAAAACTTAAACTTGAAAGGGAAACAAAACCAGAAAAACTTTCTCATATTTTTAGTTCTTGCATATTGTTTCTTTTTTCCGTTAACTTTTTTCTAATATTCATAAGAAACTTAGTTAGTGTTTTCTCATTAGATTTGAATGCTAAGCCAAAAAGTCCACAGAAATGCATTTGCAATTGAAATGCAATTTGCAGGAAAGAGAATGCTCTCACTTGAAGCAGTATTGGTTATTTATATGAATCACCTAATCAGAAAAAAAAAATGACATTGCATTCCTTAGTTTATTAAAACCTCATACATATTTTAGACATGAAGCACTTGTGAGAACTACTCCAAATGAGATTCATGGACTCAGGATTGCTTGCTAAGGAATTGAACTGAACACTTCAACTGATAAAGGAAACCAGTGGCAGCCTGAGAATGAAAAGAGGAACAAGTAACTGACAATGTAGTTCCCAACAGCTCCACATCCCTGGATGCAGATTCTGCATCATCTTTATGAACAAATTAGACAAAACTTCTTGGCAGTACATAGTCAAGGATATCTGAATTTGCTTTGAGGCAGGAGAATAGACCATGCAAAATAAAGGAATCCCTTCCCTTACTTTGTTTGCTCTCGATGACTTTAATGTTGACTTTGTTCATTGTTGTCATTGTTCTGCTCAGTCCAAATGAGAGGAAAGACATGAGAGCATTTTTTACTTTGCTTTGTTGCATCTTTATCAAAACAATGAAATGCTTTCTCTGTGTCTTAAAGGAGGCACAATTCTATTAAACTTTAATAGAGGTTTGGTATCTGTCAGCAGAAGTGCTCTAATATCAAAATGGGTATTTTTTCAAGCATATAGAGAAGGTTTTCAAATGCCTGCTGTTGAACAGGTCCTGTATTGGATGAAGATGCAGATGCTTTGAAAAGAAACAATCAGCATTCCCAATGACCTTCCTTCTCCTGAAGGGACACGATATTTGGGAGACAACAGGAGCAAAGATGCTTAGGTTTTCTTACTGCTGTGTCTGTTTGCCAGCGAGTGGCACTTGGTGTGAGCAGAGCTGCCCTGAAGTTGGCAGCTCCCTCTGCCTGTCCCTGCCCTGGCCCAGCTGTGGTGCAGATGTGAGTGCTCTGGCACAAAGCCCTGGAGCAGCAGCAGCCTTTGTGTGGAGCTGTGTGCACTGAACACAAGGCAAAGGACCTAAATCCCCCTAAAAGGGGCTGGAAAATTGGGTCTGGGCACACAGAGGAACAAGAACCTGGCAAACATAAAAGGGAGTCAAAGTCCACCAGGTAGTGTCCACAAAAAACATAAAAGGGAGTCAAAGTCCACCAGGCAATGTCCACAAAAAACATAAAAGGGAGTCAAAGTCCACCAGGTAGTGTCCACAAAAAACATAAAAGGGAGTCAAAGTCCACCAGGCAATGTCCACAAAACTGTTTGAGAATGGATGGACACCTTTCCAGAACTGAGTGACCACTTGAGTGAACGTTCCACTTCGAGGGCTTTGGGTCAACCATTCCAACATGTTCTGTCAACTGTTCCTCCTGCAGCTGCCACTTCTGTTGTGCCTATTTCTGATTCTAATGAAAAAACAGAATAAAAAATACCCTTTGAGAATTAGACTGGGTTGTACAGTTTGTCACCTTCAAGAGAATAAAATCTTTTCATGCATCAGGACAAGTAATAACGGATGAAGTTTGGATTTGGGAAGCTGGTATCCTTTTTATTTGTTGTTTTCTTTCTAAAACAGAGCAGACGTAAGTGGGCAAGAAAACTGGTAGGAAGAGCTCCAGGAGCAGCAAACTACACGTTTTGAGAATGTAGTTCTAGTAAAATCATTAGAGGTTTGGTTGGGTCGAATTTAGTGTAATGTTTTGAGTAATGTCACAGCATTTTTTTTATGAAAGCAGAAATAAGAGATGCTTGAATTGAAAATACTTTAAACTGTACTGGTGCAAAGGGGAAGACATCTAAATATGCCTCCCTCCTCAAAGTAACATTAAAAAATAGATATTCCATGTGACTTTGTTTTAAATCTGCTTCATTTGCTTGTGCTAGTTCTGGAGAAATGTGTAAAAAGAACTTTAAGAACAAGTTAGAAAATTGATTTGTTATGTTTTTTGCAGTAGTTCTGTTTGTGGAGAAGCAAACAGGAAAACTGTTTTTATTAGTCCAGTATATTTTTCTAAGTTTCCATTTAGCTTCACAAGTCCTGTCCTTGTCAGCAGTTTGTTCTGTGCTGATGTGTAAGGGCACTGCACTTGGTTAAGGTAACAAGATTAAAACCCAGTCTTCTGGCATTTTAAAGCTCTTTTCATTAAACATTGTCATTGCTTCTTTTCTTTTCCCTCCAAAATCACACCCTATTCTTTTAATCTGTCTTTTCCAGCCATCTCCATTCCATTATAAATGTATTTTAGGCAACTTTCCAGAAATCTTTTGGATTTTTTTGGCAGTGGTTATTGGTCATAATTTCTCCAGCAGGTCCCTTTCTTCTATTCTGCCTCAGTAATAATATTTAACACCTAACTGTTAACTGGGCACTTGGCCCAAAACTGCTTTTGGTCACTTCTAGTGACCTGAATTTCAGATCTCAAGGCAGTAAAAGCTGTAGGGCTCGGAAGCTATGAAAAATTAAGACCAAATTAATTAGCATGGCCCTTTGAGGCTTTCAGCTGCAAAAAGAACCTCAGTGTCACCCCCCCAAACACTGCAGTATCTCTGTGACCACGGAGTGTTGTGCAGTGGTTTCCAGGCAGGGCAGCAGTGGCCCTGGCTGGGTCTGACAGCCCACAGAGCTGGGATTCCTGCACAGTGAATTACCAAGAACCATTTTCTTGGGTTGCAGCCAGAGTAGAAGGCTTTCTGGAAACCCCTTTCCTAACTGTATGTGAAGCACGTGTTCCCAGAAGGTGAGAACTGGGAAGTTTGCTGTTCATCCACAGGGCACGTGGTAGCAGTGCCAATTTTTGTAGGAGCAGCTTATGTGAACCCTGGCATGGAAAATCAGTGCTTTGGAATGAAAGGTTAATTAAATGCCTTATGCCTTTGAGTCCTGCTTTTTCTGCTGCTGCTGCTGCCAGTGTCCCTGTGAACTGGGGCAAAGCCAAGTGCCTGTGGCAGCACTTCCCTGGGATCTCCATTATCCTCCAGTGCTGAGTCAGACTCTGCAGCTCAGCTGCACCGACTTCATCAATGTGCTGCTGAAACAGCCTCAGGGTGGAGAGAGTCACCCTGTGAGGCAGCTCGGGGCTGCCAGAGCCGTGTCTTTGTGGCAGCAGAACATTGTAGTACAAATCGAGGGTAGTACTTGGGTACAACTCTTTTATGTATAATTTCGGGCTTAAATATGGAGAAATAACCAAGAATAGATTTGTATTTGCTTACATAATATGATAGTATTTTGGGGAGAGAAGATCAAACTCATCACTCCCTCCAATTATTTTTTCATTTCAAGGTAACCCTGGTTCATGGAGGCTGAGGCTTCTGACAAGCATATAATTGTGATTAAGTTTTCAGCAAGAAGAGACTTGGAAAGACTTTGGGTAGACTCAGTGCACTCTCAAGGGATTTGAAGTAGGGGAGCACAGCTGAGAGATCTGACCGTTTTACCTCTAGAAATTTTGGGAAGGTTTTACTCTGACATCAATAGGACTGAAAGCAAATTTCTGAACTGGAAGTTTTGGTTAAAGTTCTAACCCATCACAGCTGCTCAGTCTAATGAGAGGTGATGGCTCATCTTGTGATGGTGTAAGATGTTTTTAGGTGCTGCATTCCCACCTCACTGTACTGACACTGTGTTCACCAGTGAGATCCTTCCTTTGCAGATTTGCACATTCACACGTGGGAACTCCTAATGTGCTTTTACCCACAATAAAACTCCTCTTCTCCACTCCTACAAAATTTATTAGAGTTCTGTATAACTTTAAGATGCTGAGAAAAGGGAAATGAACTTTTACTGCCTAATTGATGTAATTGTGAAGAATTTTAAGAGTTGCACTGTGTAATTCTTCATTCCATAAGTAGTCCCAGGGAACGTTACAAGGGCTGCTAAATCTGTTAAAAACCACTCATTCATTCAGGAGCATTTGCAGAAAATATTAACTGATCCTCTGTGAGGGATAGTGAGATTTTTCACATATTTTTAATTAAACTGAAAGCTTCCATGTTTGCATAACAAGCTGCTTTGGTTCCTTGGTTGCATACTCTTTTTGCTCTTTTTAATTATTTCTATTTCTTAGGCAAGATCCTCTTCACCTTCTCTTTAAGCAGTTTGTTGTTGGTCACAGTTGGATCTTCACTGACAGCTTGCTTTGCTGTGTTTTCAGTGCATAAAGAGCAAAACATCCATTTCAGTCTTGGTGACTTTCATTTTAGATTAGGAAAACTGAAATACAAAGTGAGAAAAAATACAAAATCTTCGTGAGAGAGCAAGCAAAGAATCTGTAAGATCTGCAGTTTAAAAAATCTGTAAACCTTTCATCTTTAATCCTCTTATAATGCTGTCAGTGGCTGACAGGCAGGTGGTGAGATTTTCCATTTTATGGCATAGAAGGACAGATTTGTGATTAAGGCATAAATTGGATCTCAAAGGATTCAGTTTACATCTTTTGATATCAACTCTCTACAGCTGTTGGTTTACACTTCACATTGCCTGTACCTGGGTTTTTCCCCTTCTCTGTGAGGACAGCACTCCTCTGACTATTTAGGTGTCATAGGCTCAGAAATGTCTTTTTCACTGGAACCATTAACTTTGCTGTAATCTGAAATTGAGGCCTAATCCCTCTGCAATGGCAGACTAAGTGTATTCAGCAAGTGTCTCCACACACTCACCTGCACTAATGCTGAGAAGGAATCCATCTCAGGGAACTTCCCTGTGCCAAACAAGGGGATTATTTGCAATATGACATTGGCACAGTGCAAAGGTTCAGGGAATGTCAGGGCTGGGGGGTGTTTAATTTCACTGCACTGTGAGCACAAACGAATACTCGTCCTGTTGATGCTGCACAGGAAGAAGTGGATCTTTCAAGGGCAACTTCAGTAGAGTTTGAAATGCACACCAACATTTCACAATGATATTCAGTCTTGCAGACTTACACTGTCTGTCATGTGAAGATTTCTGCACCAGTAAAAGAAATGGACTTGTGATGGTTTGGAGACCAAAACATTTTCTTTCCCAACTTGTGAAACTGTAACAAGTTGGTTTTTAATTGCCCATTAAGCAACCTTAAATGGCTCCCTGAAAGCCACCTGATGTCATCTGCTTGCAATTTTAATATCTGTAAGAAAGGAGAACTGTGTCCCAAGCTGATTTCTCACTTCATCCGTAAAATAGGTCGAGGAGGAAAAGAATCAACTAAAAGAAAGGAAAAAGAAGTGAGGAAAGGCTTGAACAAATGACCATTGCATTTGCCACTTCCCCCAAGAGTAATATCATCAAAATACCATTCTTGGTAGGAAGAATTGCTTGTCAGTATGGGAAGGTACCCTGGCAATGTGTGAGGGAGCAGAGCTGGGCAGTTCTGTGCCCTGGCTCTGTGTGAGGGAGCAGAGCTGGGCAGTTCTGTGCCCTGGCAATGTGTGAGGGAGCAGAGCTGGGCACTTCTGTGCTCTGGCAATGTGTGAGGGAGCAGAGCTGGGCAGTTCTGTGCCCTGGCAATGTGTGAGGGAGCAGAGCTGGGCAGTTCTGTGCCCTGGCAATGTGTGAGGGAGCAGAGCTGGGCAGTTCTGTGCCCTGGCAATGTGTGAGGGAGCAGAGCTGGGCAGTTCTGTGCCCTGGCAATGTGTGAGGGAGCAGAGCTGGGCAGTTCTGTGCCCTGGCAATGTGTGAGGGAGCAGAGCTGGGCAGTTCTGTGCCCTGGCAATGTGTGAGGGAGCAGAGCTGGGCAGTTCTGTGCCCTGGCAATGTGTGAGGGAGCAGAGCTGGGCAGTTCTGTGCCCTGGCAATGTGTGAGGGAGCAGAGCTGGGCAGTTCTGTGCCCTGGCAATGTGTGAGGGAGCAGAGCTGGGCAGTTCTGTGCCCTGGCAATGTGTGAGGGAGCAGAGCTGGGCAGTTCTGTGCCCTGGCAATGTGTGAGGGAGCAGAGCTGGGCACTTCTGTGCTCTGGCCCTGTGTGAGGGAGCAGAGCTGGGCAGTTCTGTGCCCTGGCAATGTGTGAGGGAGCAGAGCTGGGCAGTTCTCTGCAGGCTCCTGCAAGTGCTGCAGTGGTTCTGGACCCCGAGCCTTGTGTCCTCTTGTCTGAGGAGATGCAGGAACTGTGGAATCCTCCTGCTGTCCAGTGGGTTTACACTCATTTCCTGGTTTTATTCTCCTGGAGCAGAAGCTTTCAGAAATACATTTTCTGTTCATCATTGCCTCCAACTATGCATATCAGTCCTTGAGTGATTAAACTGCAGGGATGGATGCGGGGATGCAGAAGCACATCCCGGGTTTCTATGGGAGCAAACGGAATTGCTTCCAAGATTTCCTGGCTCAGTCAATGCAAAGTACAATTCCTGTTACTACCTGAGAGTGATTGCTTGGAGGATGATTCTGGTTTCTTGAAACAGGAAAATCTTAATTATATGTAACATTATTAATTGATAATAGGAGTATCACTGTGGGGTCCTAGAGCGAAAATGCTGGGATTTTCAGTGCTCTTGGGTGGTGGAGTTCTGACATGTAACATCATACTGGTCTGCCAGTGGCCAGAAACTAAGATCATTAATTTTATAAAGTCAATATTTGAGCCAAAAGAGCCTGGCTGTAGACTACAGCTTGCTATGGGTTTTGTGAGGTAAAGGGATGTTTTATATTCAAAAGAGAAAGAACTAACACAGTATATCTTTATATGTCATCCCTTAACCTGCAAAAAACCCCAAACCAAAAATCCCTGGAGACAAGTGGGGCTGCTGCTGGCTAGAGGTGACATTCCTAGTGCTTCCCTCCTTCACAAGGTTAGGCATTTTGCTAGACAGCTTGGGAATGCAAAGTAACACTTCACTTGCTCTCCAGGCAGCATCATGTTGCACAGAGAATATTTGGGTAATGTTTATGAATCTCATAAAATGGATCACTTTCTTGTTTTCATTATTTACTGCAAAACATGTAGTATGATGAAACCCAAGACTTAAGAAGATGGTATACGTAAATGGTATTTTAAATATTAANACTCAAAGTCTCGAATAATTTAATATTGGATTCACTTTTAATTTGTTTCAACTGTCTCTCCCCCTTAAACGGAGACAGTCTCCTACATATATCTTTGTATGCTCATCTCTCTTGCAATCCAGTTTATCCCCTCCAAAACGTCTGTATGTCCCTGTGGGTGGAGTCAGCAAAACACCTGACAAAGTGCCACAGGTCCCAACCAAGAGGTGCTTCTGCACTTTTGGGGGCTGTTTTTGCCAGCGTTGTTCTGCAGGGGGTCTTTGGGTGGCAGATCCCAGCAGGGGTTTCTCTGGTACCTCTTGGCACCTTCACCTCACTAACTGGGGGCCTGTAGCTCATTACTGGAATGGGCTTGGCACAAAAGTGCCTTGGTGCTGTAGAGTGGAGAGGCCACTTCTGACATCCCCAAAGAAGTGTTGGTGTTTTCTCTACAGAAACAAACATGTGAACTGTGAAGTTCCCAGTCATGACTAAGGGGTAATTTGCCAAGATATTTGGGTTGTTGTTGGTTTGGTTTGGTTTTTTTGGGGGGGGAGGTGTTCTAACTTCTCTCTAAGTTTTGGTTGTCTAAACACACCAAGGAACAGGTGAGATGAGACTTGATTAAAAAAATAATTTCTGTGTAAGGAAGGCTTTAGAGAGAGGCTTTGTATCTCCCACTGAAGAAAGTGAAATGAAAGATGCAGATGTGCAGAGATGAGTCCAGCTGGCAACAGCCTCAGCTGGGGCTGCATTTGTGGGTACTTGTGCCAACGCTCCAGTGGTTCTGGTGGTTGAACAGTAACATGTTCCAAATCAGTGGAAAAGAAAACTGTGAACTTCAAGTGCATTAATTCTTAAAATGTACCCAGTGGGTTGTTTTAATTTCTGGTTTCCATTATTTTGCCATATTTTCAGAGAGAGTTCTTTTGCCTCCTTTGTTTCTACTTTCATTTCCTATGTAATTATTTTCTTTTTTTTCTTAATAAGGAAAGTACTACTTCTGTATTTTAACTCTTTGAAAAGCATATTATTCCTCATAATTGATAATAATTGCAGAGCATCTTTAGAAACTGGCTGTTGCTGTGTAGAATAAAATGCATTCTGTTCTACTATAGCATGAGTGATTTTGATTAACATTCTGATTAATATTTTACCTGCTACCTATGAATTAAATGGAGCTTTAGAAGTTAATATGAGTTCTGTTACAAAAATTGAACAACTGTACTTTGTGTTTCAAAATGTTCATTGAACACATTTTCTAGGCAACGTCACAATGTCAATTCATTATTGGAACTGTGACAAATTATTCAGGCAGGCTTAGAATTATTTAATTGTACTGGTACTCAAGGTGATGGAGGGTTGTAGTTCTGTTGGTCAGGGTGGGCATACAGGGGCAATTCTGGGTCCCAACTGACACCTGTACTAAAAGGAGCAGCCAGAAGCATTGTAGAGAAATTACCAAAAACTTAGAGTTCTTAAAGTGGCACATAGAAATGGACCTCAGGTTATTAGCAAATACCAGTGACTCGTTAGTGACTTTTGTGGTGCCAGGAGGTGTCAGGGCAGGGGGAGGACACGAGGGAAGGTGGCCCAGAGGTGACACCAGTGGAACCCCACGGTGCACAGGCTAAAGCACAAGTCAGGGCACTTCTTTGCTCAATTCCTGCATGGCTGGGAAGGCTCTTCAGACTTTGGAAGGAAGTGATGATTTTGGTTAAAGGAATAACAGGAGTTTTGAGTTCTGTTCAGTCCTACTTTGAGATCCCTTTGGGACTTGGATTTGTTTCTTTGCACACAAGTGATGGGTATGAGGTCAGTGACAGATGGAAGCAGGAACTGCCCTACCTTTTCTTTAAAGTGAGAGCTCCAAGAGACAGAAAAGGTTTCCAATGTCTAAAAATGTTATTTTATTAAAACACAGACTAATGTACTAAACAAGATGACTCTTCAAATATAGAAAGTTCCGAGCAGTTATGGCAGATCATACAGAGCAGCTCAAAACAAATCTGTCCATCTCTCCTGAGAGTCTGCAAGGTGGTTTGTTTGGCACAGTTTTGCTTTCTAATTTACAGATTTTGCATAAGGACCTGTCTGTGCAAATGCTCTGCAGGGCCTAGAGGGGAGCAGAACAAATACACCCCCACTCCCTGTTGCTCACTCTGCTTTGTAACAAAATCTGACTTTGGGTGTTTCTACAGTAAATTTAAAGTGAAATTAATCTAAGAAATCACAGTTATAGGTGCATTTAAAATTATTTGTATTCTGTTTTCATACCATTTGTGTTCTTCTTTTTGATGTAGTATATTTACAAAATGATGTCTAGAAATAAAGGGAGAGAACCCCTTTTATTACTAAATGACCATTTCTTTAGCTGTTTTGCAGTTTGATTTTGTGGAATGGTTTCATTCTTTAGACTTGATTTTCTTCTATGGCCCAAGTGTTTGAGCTGAAGAACAAATACTTTGATTCAAACATGATATTTAGTAAACTACCTGCTCTCATCCCTGTACAGTGTGTGCCTGTGATTCTCTGGTGCTGAGACTCTCCCAAGGGCCAGTCAGGGTTTGTCAGTGCAGGATTTTCCAAAAGAACTGCTGAAGACTCCTGAGAAACTGGCAGAGCGACTGGAACCAGGGAGGAAAGGCAGAAATGCTCAGGAAGTGTTTTCTGGGGGATGAGGGAATTACTGCCGTGTTTCCATGGCAACCTTGCCTTTGGTTTGCAGAGAGAATGGGCAGCCTGAGGAGGCTGGTGGGGTGGGATGGGATGGAGGGGAGGGGATGGGATGGGATGGATGGGATGGGATGGATAGGAGGGAATGGGATGGGATGAGATGGAGGGGATGGAGGGGATGGGAGGGGAGGGGAGGGCACGACTGGGGTGACATTTGGGCTGTTCCTACAGGGCTTGGGCTGTGCAGGGCTGTGCAGGCCATGGGTCCCCCGGGGCTGGCCCAGTTCAGGGGACAGAGAGTGGCCTCAGCTGCCAACAGCCCAGTTGGGAGTGGTCTGTCACCTCTTTTTCACTTCCTAGGATCGAGTCCAGTCATTTGACATCACTTACAGTTTCTTTAAAAGTGAGACTTTTCAAATTGCAATAATTTTCCAGAGTTGAAAAGGAAGCTGCAGTTCGGGTGAGCCCATGGGGAAGGTCATTGGTGGGACACAAGCACAGAGGCAAGAAAGCTCCAGAAGTGCTAAATTGGCATGAAAGCCATCAAATTCAGGTGAATGGAAGGGAAGGGCAAAGCAACTGGAAAGAGAAAAGTCAAGTGCCCTTTTCTGTACGAAATCTCCCTGTGGCAGCACATGAAAGAGCACTGATAGAAGTAGAATAAGAATGAGAAGCAGAACAACTTCTGAAATCTGAACAGATGGGAAACATTGTGGAATTACTAAAACTGTTGGTCTAGTCTTTCCCTTCTAGTCTTAAGGAAAGCAGGAATTCTGGTGCATTCTTACACACTGCTATGTCAATACAAACATGGAGACATTCATTTTGTATTTTTTTAAATAAAGGCATGGTAAATTTACATGGAACTTTTTTATTTAAGGCAGTGAAGTATCCAGTGATGCTAAATCTTCTTTAGCAGGTCTGTCTGGCTTTCAGGCAGTTTATAGCTTCATTTGCTATTTTTACAGACATCTTGTAAATATATTAGCTGAATTGATGTCTCTGTGCTTGTGTCTCATTTTAGGAGTGAAATAAGTCTTGATTTGGAAGCTTTTTGAGGAGAGAGGGTTTTTTTTGTATGGTGTTTTTGTTTGGAGGTTTTGGGGGGGGGTTTGGTTTGAGGGTTTTTTCTGAGTAAATTAAGATTAGGCTTCTCACAGCAAAATGACTGACTCTAGTTAGGCCTGTAGAATATACCTGAAAAATCCAAAGAGAGTGATGGGTGATTAAATCTCATCACACACAGACTTCAATCTGCCACTATTAAAAAGCATGTGTCTGCTGGAAAGATCAATGTTTCTAATGTTTTTCACACTGGTTGAATTACAGCTATATAAATATTATTTCTTGTTTCCCCTTTTCTCATTTTGAGAATCAATATGAATTTTATGTGAGTACAAATGAGAATATCTCATCCAGTCTAACATACTGTGCTGTTGGGTGGGGTTTTTTCCCCCTAGAGAAAGACAACCTTTTTGAATATATTTTTGGGAGCTAATTCATTCAAATGTGTTTGCTGACTTGTAAGCAAAGCTTTTAGTTCATGTCTGTTATTCAAGATCTTTTAAAGGTCATGAGCTTTCTTTTACATATTCAACAGGTATGTTTTTGATTGTAAATCTTGACTTTAAACAGTAAAACCAATAATGCATAAATAGGAAGCCTAAATCTTTTCATCTACAGAATCCTTCTAAATAAGGAGGGAAAGTGCATTGGCTTTTAATTTTTATAAATGGAACAACAAGTCTCTCATGGGTGTAATAAACTGATTTATCTGTGAAGCTTTTCTTAAGATTTAATTAAATTCTCAGCAAAGCAACTGAAATTTTGTTTGAAAGACAACACTTGCATTTTAAAATGATACTTTCTCCCCTGGGCTGTAATTAAGTTTCATTTAGATGGATTCTTTATATTTTTACTTCTCGTGTTCATGCTTACTGCTGGATTCTGCCTTGGATGATCCCTTAGCTTAAAATAACAAGTTTTAGTCTTCCAGCTGCAGAAGCCCATGAACAGCCTTTTTTTTAATGAAGACCTTATCTTAGATGTAGCTATTCATTTCCAAGTAATATTAACTTTCTGCCATGGCATCACTAAAATCTAGTTCTTCACATGTGCAGGTGGAGCCTGAACCCTAAATGTAGACAACTATTGTTGAGCCACATGATGTCCCTGAGTACCAGCTCTTTCTGTACAGTCTGGGCTTTGTAGATGTTTAAAATGTATAAAGATTTATAAATGCTTTGAGGGTGTTCTGGTTTTATATAATCCCTGGGAAAACAGTGTCTTGTCTCAGTCAGGACACTACATACTCTTGGAATAGAAATAGCAAGTAAATCATTGTGCTTCATAAGACTTTTAAAGACCATCTGACCATCCTCAGACATATCCTAGAGCAGTAGTAACTATCTGCAGTGTGATGAGCTTGAGAACATTTCAGCAAGTCTGGTGCATCAGGAGTGAGTTCCTTCCCTAGAACATAAGTGGGAGAGTTGGTATGTATAATGTATTTATTAGCATAATGTTTTATATAATATGTATGTGTGAACATGTCTATAAAAGGTGGGTTTCTGGGCAGGGTTTTTTCTGAAAAATAATCCTTATCACACCCAAATACTACTTGCTTGCAGGTTTGTTTGCAGTCTGGCTTTCCAAAGGTCATCCTTTGATTCTGTGCTGGATGACAAGTACAATCCCTGCTCAGAGGAACATTTTGCTTCTTACACACTTCTCACTACACTCTGCTCTGGTGTCATTTGCTTCCTTGGAATTGCATTTCTCCATGAACTGCCCTTTTGAATCTTGTCCACTTTCCCCCAGAGGAAATGGCAAATCACCCCAGTCAATGTGGCAGGAGCTGAGGGAGTGGGGAAGGACTGATTAAAGCTTTATTTTGTGGACTGGTGTGAGTTCCCTGAGCTCCCAAGGCACACTCAGTTTCCAGGGGTGTGCTTGGCATTGCTGACATGGGGGCACAGCAATCTTTAAAAAACTCCTCCCCTGGGGAGGGAGAACCCACCTGGCACAAGGGAGGGATCTGATCATTTGTTTGTAGGATGGAATCAAAGTCCTCAGTGTCACAGGCTTTTCTTAGCACAGGCCAGGACAAAAAAAAATCTCAAATACAGCCAAAATGCACCTGGGCTGAGGAAATCAAAGGGCTGGTTTGGGCTGACTTTCATACTGGTAGCAGGAAAAAGATTCAGCTAAAAATTAAAATATTAAATGTGTAACATCAGTCACTCTTATTAATTACAAGGAACTAAAAAAGCTGTTAAATCACTGTTAAAACACTGTTAAAAAAAATAAATTAGAGATCTGTCTGGTACCATCTGCAACACATTTCCATGTGAAAGGTGATTGACACTCACTCAGGTAGTGGAGACTCTAAGTAGGTAAAGAAAAGTTCTCTTCGTTATAGTATTTCCAATTAAGTGATCTTTGTAACATTTTTATTATTACTTTTTAAGAACAAGATAACCTTCAAAAGGTTTAGTCTCCATCCTTGAAAGTTATGTGAAAGTTATATAACTCTCAATTTGACTACAAAATGAGACAATGCAGGTTATGAGGATTATAATCACTTATATTTAGGCAGCTGATGAATCAAATTAGTCCAGCAGTGTAGTTCTCAAAGCATGCTTTTAAAACTAATCACAGGAAAACTGGAATTGAGTGCAGCAGTTTTATTGAAAAAGTCCACAGGTGTGTGCAATTCCTTTATTAAAATGTTTTCAAATACATTGGACAAGGAACAACTGATGATCGAGATAGTCCTTTTTATATAACTTTTATTTTCAAAACTATACAAACATTGGAAAACTTTCCTTTTCCTCTGTTTTAACTAGTAATAATTCTGTAATGATAGCTTATAGATCTCCCTTTTCAAGCTGCAAGCCACTTCTCTGGAGGTGACATTTTGCATCTTTGACAATTAAAAAAAAAGGTCAGTCATATTTACATGTGCTTAAGGTTGCAGAACTGAGCATCATACAGGTTCTGAAAATCAGTGAATAAATGGTTTTCAAGGTTCACCCAAGTGGGTTGAAGGGTTTAAATACACATAGCTGCATCCATGTGATTTAGTAGCCAGGACAGCCTTTTGTTCCTTTTTATGTCCAAGGCTGTCTATAAACTGTGCTGGCCATGGTAAAGGTTGGTTTTAGTCAAGGTACTCACTGAGTGAAAGCAGCACTGACAACAACTATTGCTGATCAAGGACAGGAATGGGCAGAGAATTGTGTGAGTATTTATAATACAAAGGCTAATGTTTCAAAATTAACTTGAAGCTCTTATGTAAAAATAATGTCTAGAATAAAAGCTATTTCCTGGACTGGATTAAAGAATAAAAGACACCCACAAACACTTGTGTAAGGAAAAAAGTAGAGCTCAACATGGGAAAAGAATAATAGAAGAACATGGATTAAATTCAGAAGCTGATCTCACAATGTATAATTACTGGAGATTCAGTTGAAATATAGCAACATTATCAATGGGAAATGGAGGCTACAACTGCAGCAGACACATACATTACAATTGATGAGCTATTACATTGGCCATACAGATTTGTCTACATGTTGGTTATTTGAATTCTTAAGGTTTCTCTAATGTCTTACATGAAAGTGCTGTCTGCTTGGATCTTCCATGCAGGAGGGGAAGGGGCAATTTTTCAAGAAAAAAAAGCTTTGTCCACATTTGAATTACAACAGCACATTCAGAGACACAAAATAAAAGACAAAACTTTCTGGTACCTTTTTTCATTTATTTAGGCCCCCCCAAAAAGCATGCACTAGACTTTATATACTACAAGGTATTGGAATATTTACAGCATTGTACATGTGCTCTTAAAGGGATGGCAAATGGAAAGGTCTGTTTTCATCCTGGTGGTAGTAGAAGTTAACTTGCCTAGTTCAATAACACCTATTCAAAGTGAGAGATGACTCTTCCAAAAAGAAAAGCCCACAGAGAATAAAGCTATAGCATAATTATAGCCAATGTTAACAAACTGTACAGCACTTTACCTGGGAATTCTCTCTCCCCCTGTGTTTGACCAGCAGTGACTCTGCTGGGCTCCCCTTGCTCTGCCTGCCCTGTTTCTCTCCATTCCAGCAGGAGTAGCTGTATATTACCTGGTCATATGATTTTATTTTCAAATTATTTTTGGCCTGTGGAAGGGACATAGAACTCAGAACAACCTGATGGCAATTTTTTGGACAAATGATATGACAGGAATTTTGGGGATTATGGCACTAAAGAATTCCGACCACTACAAAGCGCATCGTAAATACTTCCAGCAGCCTTAGGAAACCATCTCTCAGAAATGCAGTGAGTAAGGCTCATGTCACTGACTGCCTCCTGCTTTACAGGTAAAGGTAGGACACCCAGTAGACGAGGTTGAAGAGGCAGAAGGCCGTGGGGAAGAAGATGCGGGCGTAGGAGTCCATTTTGGCGATGCGGATGTGGATGCGGCCGTGGCGCCACGCGCCCGTCCGGCAATCCTCGAAGCAGCAGAAGAAGCTGGCGCAGTCCTTGCCGTCGAGACACTCGTAGCCGTACTCCTCGTCCCGCTCCTGCACGTGGCTGGCGTTGTTCATTTGGATGGTGGCGGATCGGGGCCGGATGTCCAGCGTCGGTGCCTGAGGTGGGGCAGCAAAAACACAGAGGTGGCGGCAGGGACAGACTTGGGTGTTGTCACCAGAGCACCTGGCAGAGACACTGAGGGGCAGCTCGGGGCACAGGGGGATTGCTGGCTCTTCTAATATGGCTTACATGGGTTAAAATCAGTTGCACCACACATGGAACTTTACAGGAAAGCAGCACAAATTAATATAAAGTTAACGGCTGTGGGCAGGTAGCTTCAAAGCCAGAGAAGTAAACAGGAGAGGTTAAATGAGACATCCAGGAATGTCATTTGATGGTATTTTGAATTTCTCTTTTATTTTATATTTTACACAGCTGCTTGTTATCTGAAGGCAATTAGCATATTGCACATGGCAGGAGCTGCATCTGTTGGAAATGCAGGATTCTCATAGGGCTGGTTCATGTTAGACAGGAGCAAATATAAATACCCAGGAAAAAAGGCAAAAGCTGGGTCTTGTGAATAAGGTTAGGAGAATCTTTACAAGACTCTCCAATTATTTGAATATATGCAGTTCACCAACTAGAAGGTTCAACATGTTCCAAATTTGATACAGTAGCTGTACATATATATACAGATACATATATACAGATACATATTTAGAGTGAATTGAGCAAGTTAAGCATTTAAAACACATTTGAGCACTTGGTGAACATGAGGATGAGAAGCATTGAAATGTTCTGCTGACAGTTATTAGAGTAAAATAACAATTCTGTTCTAGAAGGATGTAAATTTCTTGGTTTTATTTGGTGGTGGTTTTTTTTTCCTTTTTTTTTAATACAATCTCTGCATTTCTGAATGGAGATAAGTTTTAGATGTGGAACACAGCTAGATACATTTGCTAATTTCCTAAGAGTGTTTTGATCCAGTGACAACATTAAAAATCTATATGCATCTTAGACCCTTTCAAAACTCTGAATTTTTTTGCATAGGGATCAGCATTTGAGTAATTGATGATGACAATGAGTTTTGTTCAGGTCAACATGAGAACAAATTTGGTTTTATAATATGGAGTAAAATCACAAAGGTTAAAAAGTCAGGGTCAGAGTTGAGTTCTAAAAGGGTGTATATTGCAGGGTTTTTGGGTAGCTGGTGCTATTGGATCCCATGGCAAACTGAGAAAGAGGAGCAGAAATGTTTTAACCTTAAACTGTCTTAATTCATGTGATCCAATAATGTTGGTCATTCTTGAACTTAGGTAAGTTCAGAACCATAGTGAATAAGTACTTGGGCTGCTGAATCAACTCTACAGTTTGCTTAGAGATATGTAACCATTCTACTTAATTAGGAAGTACCTTGAGTAGAATGCTTAGATGTCTCATTAATAAAAAACCCCCAACAAAACACCACTCATATAAGCTCTAATAGTTAAATTCAGCAGTTGCATGCAGTGAATTTCCATTCCAAAAAACATTATACCTTGAAGGAAAACATCCGAAGAAGCTTTCATTTTGTAGACAGAAAAGAGAATCAGAGGGGTTTAAATTAAAGAAAGACAGAAAGAAAAGAAAGAAAGAGACAAAAATAATGTAAATTAAAAATATGTTTCTAAAACATAGTAAGTCAAAAAGAACTAAATTTATAGAAAGTTGGGATAACAGCAGCTGAAACAAGTATCTGTAGCATAAACCCCCCCAGTTTTGCCTTGTCACTGTCTTGTAGCTACAGCTGGGTCAAAGGCACAAGACATCAACCTCCATTCAGGTTTTCAGATCCTAAGGGGATTCCAGTCTTTTATGCCAAACTGCTTTGAAAGAGACCACTCACAGTTTATAGAACCACTTTCTAAAATGAAGTCTTTTACCTGCAGACTGTGACCTGAACAGAGCAGATACTTTAAAGTTTTTTAGACTCTCTGATCAGGATCCAGGCAAACATTTCTAGTTCTGTTTCTTCCCAGAAGGTCACAGATAAGGAATGTAAAGAACAATAATCTGCCCCTACATGGGCATTTTAAAGTGCCACAGCTCAGTCTGAGGTCCCTAGATTTTGTTCCCTTGCCTGACTGCATAAGACACACATGTAGAGAGAGTCCCTTTTATTTCCACCTAAGACAGCCCAGGACACATCATTTTACCATTTTAGTTTGGGTTTTTTTAAGGTCTGCTTCTCAACAGCTTTTAAAGTTGAAATTACAGGAATAATGTGTAGTAAAAAGTTCTTTAATTGCTATTTTTCTATATCCTTTTTGTGCTGTACTTTAAAAGAACATTTTCAAAGTCCTGGAGTATTTTAGCAGAGCAAATCCAAATTACTTTAGTCTTTGCTAGATGCCTGAAATGGATTTGAAAATACTCTCTTTTATTGTAAAACATGTGTTCTTCACTGGGTTTTTTTGGTAGATGATTTGGCTACTTCCCCTCACTGATTTTAAACTAATTCATTTAGAGGTTCTAGACAACAGACTTGTCAGTTCAGTTGCCAAAGGCAAGGAGAAACCTGTCCTGGTCAAAGTAAGGAACATATTTTTCCCCTGTCTGGGCAAAAGCCCAAATCTCTACTGAGGTATTTCCAGGATTTTTTTAATTGCTATTATATACACATTTTTATTACTGGGTAGCACACATCCATAAGTATCACTGTAAACCACTAACCAAACCACTTTCTAAGGGAGAGAAGTAGGTAAAGGAGGTAAGAAATACAAGAAAAAGAAGATAAGGAAGCAATGGAAAGGAAAGATGCTTAAGGGGAAATTGGAAAAAGCACACGCTGTAGTTTGAATATAAAAGTTTAACTGTAGTCCTGATAATCAGAAAGAGAGTCTTGTCAACATGGACATAGAATATTGCTAAGGCAGAGAAACTGAGAAACTTCTACAAAGGTCACAGCAAGAGCTCTATCTATAGCATAAATAAGGGTTTGGCTGGTAGCTGTGCTTTGCAGAACACTTTGGTTAACAGGATCTTTATTCTAAGAAATTATTTCTCTGGCATTCAGACAACTGTAATATATGAGCTTTTCATACTCAAGGTGAATGTTTGCATTCCTGTTCTTAAAAAGGAAGAGTATAGATGTAATAATAAAGTATGAAAAAAGTGTAATTATAAAGAAGGATTTAAATGCTCTCTCAGAAAAACTAATTGAATTTTAGGCCTTGCTGGTAGAAAGATACATACTGGGTTTTTCTTCTTTTTGTCTTTGTCCTTGCTTGGCTTCCTGTTGCTGACAAAGTAATGCAAAGTTCCATATTCCACCAGTGCAGAGAAAACAAAAATAAAGCAGACTGACACAAAAAGGTCCATTGCTGTCACATAAGAAACCTTGGGAAGAGATTTACGAGCAATTGTACTTAGGGTGGTCATTGTCAGGACAGTTGTAATACCTGGGAGATAGACAGAAAACGACAGAAATAATATTACTTTAAGTAACAAACTGATTTTGCCAGTTCTCTCTGCATTGGGTTTGAAGTATACCTGGGGTTCAGCTGTGTAGCAAAGACCTTAAACAGTCCAACCCAGCAGTGAAATGTGGGTTCAGTGGAAGCCTGGAGGATTTACAGGGGCTGGGGCAGTTGTGCAGGGTCACTGCCAGTGCTGCTCTGTAGAATATTTCTGTTAGGTGGATTCTGATTCTAAGGAATCTAATTTAGGGGTTTGGTTTTGTAGTTTACTTCTAGGGAGCCTTTACTTTTATTTAAAAAATTTTTAGGGTTTGTGCTCAAACCCTTAAACAGAGTCTGGAACTGTGAAGTTCTGTGACGTGCCTCACCATCCCTTCCCCTTTCAGAACATTATTCCCTGTACTATGATGTGAAGAACATTAAAAATGCATCAGGACAGTTAAAATCCATCACATTGTGTGTGGCAAATTTCATACCATTGGTTTTACTTTCTTAATGGTGCAAATAGACTAATTCTTAACAGAGGGATAAGTGTGTTTTGTATATTTGAATGCTTTTATTAATTTGCTACATCTTTAAAGGAGATTTTATAACCTCTTTTTAGAGAGGATGTGAAAAACACAATAAAATGCTTAAAACTTTCTCTCATGGGAGCCACTGGTCCTCTATTCTTGTGTTTCTTTCAAGAGAGTCTGGAATGAAGATTGTGTCCCTCACTTTGCACTCCAATGCTCTGTGCTGTAGTTCTGTGAAGAAATGAAAATGCAGAAGGAAAAACTAGTGATCCTTACTTGTGTGGATTTAATGCAGAAGTAGAAAATGTGTTTAAGTTGCTCTAGTTAAATGCTTCCACTTTGCTATTTCTTACAGCTACCGCTGTTTTGCACAAGCAAGATTCATTCTGTTTCTCTGAGTGTATTTGTGGAAGAGTTGCTAAATGTGTATGAATTTCTAATTCCGATGAACTCGTGTCGCATTTCCACGTGTAGGATTTTGGATACCACCAAATTCCGTTGGTATTTTGGCCCCAAGGCTCCATTCGATGGTTGGTCTCTGAAGCAGGAGGCGGCCGGGGCGGGCCCGGGGGGTATTCGGAATTTCTCTTTTGTTTTATATTTCACACAGCTGCTTGTTATCTGAAGGCAATTATTGTATCTGAAGGC